>OY292529.1:1335450-1935450 GCA_958496365.1 Subacronicta megacephala | reverse complement strand
TACAATTCGTAAGTCGCGGCTGTTGCCACCACCGTCTCAATAAACTATTGAAGTGGATTTTAATGACATAGAATTATGACCTTTCTGAAGCGCTAGTTATCATCATTTCACAATGATTACGCTGTAAACTGTTATACATACTTACAGCGGATGATGTATTATTCCACTTCGTTACACACAAGGTCGTTATTAATTGCTTAGGCATATGAATCATCTGTGACCGCCTATATTTTATCTATACATCGATATCGACAAGGTGTGAGTTGTGCTTGCGACCAGTTGCGACCCAAATGTGTTGTAGGGTTGCCAATTTTGACTTATCGGCTAATCGTAAGAGATAACCATCAGTAATGAAGTGTTATACAATTTAAGAGACTAATGACGTCACTGTCGCATTCATCCTGCAAACGATAGTATCTATGCATAGTGTTTTAACGCAAATTGTTCATCTATAACCTCAGATCAAATAAAAAGTTACGATGGAACTTTGCAAACAAAGAAGTGAGGCCGGCTAAAACTACCCCTTGCCGTGTACAACACACAATTACACACACACGTTCTACGTAACTACGCCTTATCTTGTCAGTCGAGCTTTCAATAGCTCGATAGCTCGACTGACAAGATAAGGCTTAGTTTCGGTATACGTGTGCGTGTAATTGGGTGTTGTACACGGCAAGGGGTAGTTTTAGCCGGCCTCACTTCTTTGTTTGCAAAGTTCCATCGTAACTTTTTATTTGATCTGAGTCAGTAATGAAGTGTTATACAATTTAAGAGACTAATGACGTCACTGTCGCATTCATCCTACGATAGGATCTATGCATATTGGGTTAAGGCGGAAAGTATTTTTATTGCAAATTGTTCATCTATAACATAATCTAGGATTATGGCAGTAAAAACTGCGTTATCAACCATAACTTATTTACAATTGAGTAGTAAAATTATTGCGTAAAAATCATTATCTACCGTAGAAGAAAGTGGTGTACATTTCTCATTTCCTATTGCAATTAGCTTAGAATGTGTTATAGCATTATTTGCGTAAAACAAAAAATACTTATTATTTTTTAACCTTTTGCACGCCAGAGTATAAACGTATCGCCGTACCCCTGACGCCAGGCCACTTTTTCTGTCAAGTTCCACAAAGTAGTGAAAACACACTAAGTAATGATTAAATTGTTTATTTCATATTATGGTGCGACGTGTATTTGTGACGTTGGCGTTCAGGGTAAGATTTCGTTTGTCACATATATGTGACAATGGCGTTCAAAAGGTTAAACTTCTTTATTATTTACTGCTTATACTATCGTGTACCAAATATCGTGGACGGTAGTACTATTTATTACATACAACATACCATCACGCCTGTATTCCCTGAAGGGTTAGGCAGAGGTGTACTAATGTACACCCACATTTCGCCGGTATGTTTACGTCCCATGTAATAGGGGGCGAGCCTATTGCCATTAACCGGCCACAAATCCAGACTCCGAGCTGCTACTGTAAATTTCGTAGAAAAACCCAATAACACTGCTCGACCTGGGAATGGAACCTAGGACCTCTTGCGTAGCAGTCACGCTTGAGCCCACTAGACTAACGAGGCAGTCAGTAGTTTATTACATACAAATCTAAGAAAATCCATAAAATTTACCTACAAGCGAATATGCAACCTATGTTATTTTATTAATAATAAACATACACACACTAGTAAACGCTGATTAAAATTACTGTCACGACAAGAATATAGTACACCAGCAATCAATCATACTTAAATTGAAAATTCCAATTTCTAAATAGCCGCCAATAACATTAAAATTCACGATGTGTTGTGTGTTATACTGTAGCTGTCAAAAAGTCATCAGGGTACTTCATTGGTATGAGTTTAAGGTGTTCGCAAACGTGCCAGCCCTATTATGTATCGTCAAACACTGCGCTGCGTGCGCGCAGGCCGGGTGGCAACAAGCTGTCTACTCGCCACCAATTATCTATACCACTATAATAGGTACAGTAAATTCTTACTGATATTATTATGTGGGTGTGTAATATAACAATAAATATTTGAAATTAGGTAATGCGTCAATACTGTACAAATATACTTTTTGATTACAAACTGTGCATCACTGTTGGACGCTTGTGCTGGACCACGAATGGTGTGTGATTTTTTAATTATGCATCCTAAATTCCTAAACTAACATTGGGTAGCATTGCGTCACCAAGTTTACCTGCTTATACTTGCACCAATTACCCACTATATTGAGGCATTCTCGTCAGACGCATTAAAAAAAAACAAGGAAATTTTGCACCTACTTAATTAGCAAAGCATTTTATTGTATCCATTTAAATGAGATACCTACTGAAAGTCGGTCATTAAATGAGATCCTCTTAAATCTAACGTGAGATTAGAGGATTGGGGTGGGGCTTTCTTGGGCAAAAGACAAATCTCACGACATCTCACCAAGGGGGCAGAGTAGAGGGTGTCGAAAATCGCCAAAATCGCCTCAAGTAGGTAATTAACGAAGGCCAACTTTTTCGTTATTGTATTCTTTAAATTACTCACGGTACAATATGTCTATAACTAAACATACCTAGACATATATGTACCTCCATCAAAGAGATTTAATAGTAGTGTATTAAATGTCTTTGACCTCCATATATTATGTCTAGGTATGTTTAGTTACCCTGTATTTGCAAAGACTATTGTATCGATTCAAGGTGGAACCATTACACCTTATTTGTAAAGACTTCAAAGCTGCGACAATATTTTTTTATTTATTTCAGAATACCAAATTTTTCACCCGATTTCCCAACTGTTGGTTTTTTAGGATTCTATCATATTTTATTGTATGATTGTAAACGATTCCTAATTATTATTTGTTATAAATATACTAGACTTTTTTTAATCACATTGTTAATTTAATTTCTATTTTTGTGAAATAGTAAAATATGTTTTCAAATATTACCGCGGCCCCGAGCGGCGCGCATCGCGCAGGCTGTCTATGATACTCTCTGATATTGCTCTACTATGCAACACGGATGACTATGGTCTAGTTTGAGGTAGTTGTTTGTAAATCATAACTGTTTAAATTTATTTATTAAAATTTGTGTAAGAATAGCATAGCTAAAATATTAGTAATTTTATTTTTTACCTTTGAAAACTGATTACAAGATTGTTTTGTTTTAAAACTGGCGCTCACTACTTGTCCTAACTTGCTACCTGCAGCGCCACCTTGCGAAATGACATGGGAAGTGTAATGAACAAAGAGAGCTAGCTACTCAAGCTAGCCACCAGTAGAAATAAGGTCTGGTTTGTCTTTGTCTCACAAGCGTGGACTGCGGTAGTGCGAAAGAGACACGCAGTATACTTTCAGCCATCATAACCATCTTTCTTTCTTGTGCAACTGTTTCTCTTCGGCCGTGTACTAGTGCAAACGCAGGATGGACGCCATTCGTGCGAGATAGTAATTTTTCATCGCTCGTGAAGCGAGATTTAAACGCGTTCAGTGCCGGGCGTGAAGCTATGCTATAGTGTATCAAGTGTATGGTGCTTTCGGTCTGGCGGTGCGGTGTGGAAGTGCTCGGTGCTGGTCGGAGCTGAGGCTCGGCTGGAGACAAGGTAGCAAGGCGAGGCGCGTGCAGTGCGAGGCATGGCGGGCGCGAGCTGAGCGCCGGTCGCGGCCTCCGGTGTCAGGCCGCTCGCGCTCCGCCGCCGGCCCGATGAGCGGGGCACGTTCTGTGCGGCGGAGGTTATTTTATGGGTATTTGCGTGAGCTGCCGGCGCCGCGAGCGGAAGGCACCGGAGAAGCGGTCGGTGCCAGGAGCGGGCGGGCCCGCTAAGGGCACTGCGGCAGCAGAGCTGCTGCCGCGCCGAGTTAACCGTTTGGCAGCCATGGCCAACTCCATGTCCAACATCAAGATGACAAACCCTATCAAGGGCATGGTTAGCAGGCGCCGTAAGCGCTACATCAAAGACGGATTCAACCTGGACTTAGCCTGTATCCTTTTATATGATGTGCTAGTGTTATTGCTGTGTGCCGTGGCCACCATAGGCGGTCCCTCTCGCGTCCCGAGATCGATGTTGTGTCGGTGAGTCCTTTATATGAACAAACCAGTGCTCCCGGCCTTGAGATTTCAATAAATTGGTGTTCTCAATACGGTATCATTTAGTCTCTTGAAATCACCTTGGAATAAGCGTGATAACTTGACTTGACCATCCTTTTAGTTTTGTCAAGGGCACTCAATTTATAACCTATAAATTACATTCATAAAGCTGTGCTGATAATAAATACAGTATTTTTAGGCTGTAGACTACGTCTTGTTTGAAAATGGGTGATTTAGAATACATACATTTCCGATACATAAAAGTTTATAAAACTTATTTGACAGGTCTCCCTAGGTTTACAAGGTATCGTCTAAGTACGTACGCATAAAACCATAATTTGACTTAAAATAGCTATATAATAATGGTTTAAATCACAAGAAAATATCGGAAATGCGATTAAGAATGCTAGTACGAGTTAATTTTCGTTTGAAAATCGACAATTATCTAGCGAGAGAGCAATGAAATCTCGCATGGCAACAAGATATAACCTATAACGTTGTATATACCTATAGGTTTATAGAACATGTCTATTATGTCTGTGTACATAGAAACAATCTGATAATCATTGCAGAGTGCTTGTTGAGTGTGAGGAAATAAATCTATGGTTTATAACATTAAGATATTTTCACACATTTAAACTTTTTTACTTTGCTTCTTGGTATATATATTTTTTGTAATAAAGTTGAGCGGGTATGGCTCGCTAGAAGTGTTCCAAAAAATTGCATACTATAAAAATAGTTATGTTTCAAATTTATTATTATTATTACATTTAATTATCCCTAAAAATTTGGTCTTGGACTGATAAACTAACTGGATTGGGCCAATATTGCAACAAATTACTCTTATAACTAGGAAAAATATTAACTGAAGTCGTGATCAAGGTCTATTTGGACAATTAAAATGACTAAGTTTTAGTAACCACTAATCACTCAGTTTTATAAAGGCTTTTATAAAATAACATAAATTATAATTTGGTTGTATACTTAAAAACAAACTACAATTTTAATCAACTTGGACAAGGTTCCTGATTTATTAGACAAATCAGGAACCTTATAATCGCTCATAGTTGAATTCTGAGATATGCAATCATTTAATCTCATTTCTTATACTGATATAAATGAAGCCTTGCATTCTGTGTATATAATATTATGGGGTCAGAGAGTCTTAACCACCCGGTTGGAATCAGATTTTTTTAAAATTTATAGTTTCAAATGATGTGTGTGCATTCTTTAGGAGCAATTATTAATAAAGATATGCAGATGGGGTCCAATGATATAGTAATATTCAAAAGCAACCTTTTTATCATAGGATTCAACCACAGAAACCATCACACTCCTGCTTATGACCTGCCTGCTCAGAACGAAATGGGATTTCAGATCTGATACAGATACCTAGTACACAATGTATGTTAGCTGGTGAGTGTGTATGAAAAGATGTATGAATGCGGAAGAAGCGAAAGAGATATGCAAGAGTCGTAGCATGTGGCAGTCCATAGTTTCTGCCTACCCCTGTGGGGAAAAGGCGTGAGTGTATATACATACACTGTATATGTATGTAGAACTTGCATTATCTATACTAATATATTTGGTTTGTTTATTTGAATGCACTAATCTGGTCAGATTTCCAAAAATCTTTTTGTATATAATAGCCACATTCACAAGGATGGTTATAAGGCTATTTAATATGTCTCTAGGTCCCTTAGGAGCAGGGCAAAGTGGGTGAAACCAGGGGGCAGAGCTAGTTAAATAATATTATTATTATAAGTAGATCTTTAGATACTTATGTCATTGTTTCTAGTTGAACTAGGTGGCCATGCCTATTTCTCTTCTAACACATAAACCTGGGTTAATCCTTTGGCCTCATCATTGCAAGTGACAACCACAAAAAATGGTTGCAATATAAATAAATTGAAACCAACTGCAGTTTTATCACATTTTCCATCCAGTGCAGGATAATTTTCATTATTGTTCTGCTAATTTAATATCAAATGTCAGTGAGGTTATTCAACTACACACTGACTAAAATAGGTTTTATATCAGCTCCTATCAATTTGATTGCTTTTGACTTCAAGAAAAGGAGGAGTTTATCAATTCAGTGGGTTTTTTATTTATTATACATGGGTTTGTGTTTAAATGTTACTTCGCCTGTTGGTTAGTAAAAGTGTGTTCTATTTCTTTAAATATTATTGATTTACGAGCATTTTCTTTCTTCTGGCAAAACATAAATTTAAAAATGATTTATAAAAAAACATTATAAGAAAGGCTAGGCTATTTTTTATTTGGTCAACACTGACTAAAACAGTTGTCTCCGTCATAAGGTAATTAAAAATCATGATACTCAAACATGATCAATGTCTCTATTAAAATATGATTTATGCTATGAATAAAATAAAAACATTAAAATGATTAAGAGGATAGTATCCGCTTCGCGCCCCATACAAACGCAGTTTGGCCCTTGCTTGAATTTTAAACAATGAAAGTCATTGAAATTTTGCAGTAACAATCTTATCATTAATATACGTGTTCCTGTAATATAAAATTTCATTTCAATATACGGTTAAAAAGTTACACGAGCTCAAAGATTGGCAATTTTCGTTGAAAAACGGCCCAACTTTATGCTAGTATTTCTCGACAATGTATCAATACAGAAAAGTTCTGATTCGAAGGAAACCCAGATAATATAGTGAATATTTTTTTACAAGATTTTTTTTTTACATATTAGCAATATTATAGGAGTAATCTCCAAAATTCGGAACATACGAAATACGCGTGAAAATATTGTTGTTTCTCCTCTCGGGCACGCGTTCGCATCGCGAGGGATAGAGACAGCGACAACTGTGCAACATTGTTGCGTTCGCGAGGGACACTCCTCTTAATTGATTAAACCATACGTAGTTATTTAAAATACGATTTAATTCGTAAAATAACAAGATGTCCATATGTTAATAAGCATTTTAACATCAAATATAATAAACTAGGTAGGTATTACATGAATATTTTTTACCATGAATATAAATTTTATAATTCACATTACCTACAAAGAACTTTTTTTTTTTACAAAAAATATAGTTTCGTGGTGCAAAACAATTTGCATTATTTTAGTAATAATAACTAAAAAAGTTCCTATAACTTGTATGACTAGGAAATTTTCGGAGTACCTAAGTACCTACTTAGGTACCCTAAAAAAATTATCTTTGTGTATCTTTTATCGGCATAATACCTTAGCAGACAGAAATGTTTCTGGGGAGTTGTTTGCGCCGTTTCTCCTTCCTATCAATATACTAGGAGGCAGTGTATAGTCTATCTATAATGTAGTAATGACGAGTTAGGTCCCAACGATATAGGTTGTCATACGAGAACCTATGACAATTTGCTAGAGGTAGTCACAAACCCAAGAATGTATCTGTCCTTTCAATATGGGTATTACTCATAAATTTGGCTGCAACGATCTGATGGCTGGCGCCGTACATATAAAATACTGATATTCAGCTGCACTTAGGAGTTCGATGTGATAGGGAGTGAACCTATTATTAAACATAACATACCATCACGCCTATATTCCCCGAAGGGTTAGGCAGAGGTGTACTTAATGTACACCCACAGTTCGCCGGTATGTTTAGGTCCCATGTAACGGGTAGCGAGTCTATTGCCATTCACCGTGCACAAATCCACACTCCGAGCTGCTACTGAGAATTTCATAGAAAAACCCAATAACACTGCTCAACCTGGGGATCGAACCCAAGTCCTCTAGCGTAGCAGTCGCGATTGGGACCACTAGTCTAACGAGGCAGTCATAGTGAACCTATTATTACCTTGAAAATTACAATAAACTGAGAATTTCATACCTACCCAGAAAATACTTTTTCACAACCAGGCATTAAAGAAACGAACTCTTCAGTTTTATTACAAAGTATGTACATACCTATTATCATCAGATTCCGATCAACGTCGAAAGAAAAACAACAGTGCCATCCTGTGAAGCTAACGCTAAACGAATAGGCAATACTTTCACATAAGCTTCATAATTTATTATTTTGCCCTCCCTCCTTTCCGTAAAGCCAATTTTAAATGAAATTAAAAGAAGTACATTTTCGTCTAGCCACAAAAAGATAGGTTTAACTAGGTAGGTACAACCAACTTTGCACCTAACAACAGTAAATTTCCGCTCCACGTTCACAAATAAAAAACCTTACAAGTACTCATTTTATATCACAAATCATCTATAATATCATATGCACGGTAATACTTTAAAAGAAAGAGCCATAATATTCAATAAAAAATCTCCGACCGCAGAGTTATAGCAAACTTCATAAATGACCTTCGCTCGCCACTCCGCTTGGCAACAGCATAATACTCAATTGATTCCAAAAGGTATCATTAAACCGTTCTTAATTTAGAAGTTACCTTGTGAGCTGAGCTTTATAAAAAAAACTTGACAAGCATCTATGCTCATAATAATGTGGGTTCTGTATAAAAAACGCTCGGGTATTGAAAAAAATGTAGCGTAGTAACAAGTTGATAGTTTGGATTCCTGCCTTTTGTCTGTGAATGCATTTTTTGAGATCAGGTTATTGAATTGGATTGTATAATAAAAATTAATGTGTATCAGTTCTTATTGCATGAAACAATGTCAAGTTTATTTTATTGTTTTCTACAACTACGATAAACATGTTTTTTAATTATCTCGATCAAGATTATTCCTCGTCTTTGTACCTAGGTACCAATTCAATGACTAAAGGAATCCTAAAAACTAAGTAGTGAAACCAAGGCTGAACACGTAATTAGCTACAATTAACAACAAAACACTAGCTAAGTAACCGCTTACTTATATTGCTGTATCAGATCTGAAAAAAGGTTTTATTACGTCCAGATAAATTAAAGTTACGACTGATTTTACGGCTAACTTTTAGGGCATTTATTCGAACACAAATGTTGCAGAGGACGTAGTAAGATTATAATACAATTTGGCATTAAATGACTCTACTGAGAATCCGAGATATTGATATAAGCGATGTCCAGTTTTCTGCGAATGTAAGGTTTAGCTTGAAACTATGTTAGTTCTTCAACGTTCATCGTATTGGATATAATCAATTAGGGGCTTTGTGAACTTGGCACCCGACATCGCAAAAAAAAAACTGTGATTGTGTTTTTCAAAAGAGTTTGGTAAGTAGTGGATAGTAGTAAAACTTTTTTCGTTTGTAGTAATTCTAAAAAAAATAAAAAAAAAAAAAAAAATGTTATCCCCCCAAATTAAAAAATCCAACTTTTTTCGATTGATTCTGTTGAATAATCGTTAGTAGTGGATTGTAGTGCAATTTTATTCGTTTGTAGTAAAACAGAAATTTTTAAAAAAATATTTTTGTTTTGGAGTATTCTTTCTAACAAATTTATTTGTTCTCGAGGCGTACACGATTACTAGAAACGTTAAAATTGACTGCGGGAGGTTCGTAGAGGTTTGTAGTGGAATTATTTTTGATTGTAGTAAAAAAACACTAGATTATAACAGAAAAAGTAAAAAATTATATATCTAGACGATATTTTTTGAATAACTTTCATTCAACATGATATACGATTACTACAAACAATAAAAGTTACTGCGGTAGGTGCGTAGAGGTTTGTAGTGGAAGAATTTTTTATTTTAGTAAAAAAACACATGATTAGGAGAAAAAAAAAATTTTGATGATATTTGTTGAATAACTTTCGTTCAACATGACATATGATTACTACAAACGTTAAAAGTTACTGCGGGAGGTTCGTAGAGGTTTGTAGTGGAAAAAAAATTGTTTGTAGTAAAGAAAACACGTGATTATAAGAGAAAAAGTAAAAAATAATATATCTGGCCGATATTTTTGAAATAACTTTCATTCAAAAGGATGAACGATTACTACAAACGTTAAAAGTTACTGCGGGATGTTCGTAGAGGTTTGTAGTGGAAGAATTTTCGAATGTAGTAAAAAAAACACTTGATTAGGAGGGAAAAAGTAAAAAAATATATTTTTAGATGATATTTTTTGAATAACTTTCGTTCAACATGACATATGATTACTAAAAACATTAAAAGTTACTGCGGGAGATTCGTAAAGTTTTGTAGTGGAAGAATTTTTGATTGTAGTAAAAAAACACTTGACTAGGAGAGAAAAAGTAAAAAAATATATATTTGGACGAAATTCTTTGAATAACTTTCGTTCAACATGATATACGATTACTACAAACAATAAAAGTTACTGTGGTAGGTGCGTAGAGATTTGTAGTGGAAGATTTTTTTATTTTAGTAAAAAAAACACTTGATTAGGAGAGAAAAAGTAAAAAAAATATATATTTAGATGATATTTGTTGAATAACTTTCATTCAAAAGGATGTACGATTACTACAAACGTTAAAAGTTACTGCGGTAGGTTCGTAGAGGTTTGTAGTGGAAGAATTTTTGTTTGTAGTAAAAAAAAACACTTGATTAGGAGGGAAAAAGTAAAAAAATATATATTTGGACGAAATTCTTTGAATAACTTTCGTTCAACATGATATACGATTACTACAAACAATAAAAGTTACTGTGGTAGGTGCGTAGAGATTTGTAGTGGAAGATTTTTTTATTTTAGTAAAAAAAACACTTGATTAGGAGAGAAAAAGTAAAAAAAATATATATTTAGATGATATTTGTTGAATAACTTTCATTCAAAAGGATGTACGATTACTACAAACGTTAAAAGTTACTGCGGTAGGTTCGTAGAGGTTTGTAGTGGAAGAATTTTTGTTTGTAGTAAAAAAAAACACTTGATTAGGAGGGAAAAAGTAAAAAAATATATATTTGGACGAAATTCTTTCAATTAGGGCCCTACATTTATAACGTAGGACGATTTTTGCCAGTTTTGACACCTTCTCCGTGTAAGAAAATATAAGAATCGGTCGACCCCCTCTCCCATTTTGTACGATTGGACATTTTAATATTAGAAAAAAAAATGTAAGGGAAACTAAATTTTTAATAAGTGTTATCAATAATTTGTCACATTTTTGTGATTTTACGTGAGAACTATCAAGACTCCGTCCCACCCCTTAAGAAAAAATAAGAAATTGTCGACCCCCTAAATCGTATTACGGAATTAATGAATGGCGACTTAATTACAAAATAATCTCGATAAACCGATGTTTTGTTATTTTAGTGTAACTGTTGCATAAATCGGCATCACTTAAAAAAAGATAGCTATTGTATTAATTATTTAACTACCCATAATTATTATGACCCGTGCGTTTTACCTCTGCGTTGTATTAAAACACGGCACGAAATAAAAAAGCTCTTATGTCGTCAGATATAAGTCTGCTTATGGATTATGCTTACGCGATCCGTGCTTACATCTTTATGTAAACAACTACTGTTGATTTATTATCAATTGTGCTTTGCATGTGGCCACTTGGCTTCATAATTACTAATTACGTTCATAGAGATATCTATAAATATCTATAAACTTCATGTGACTAAGTAAGCTAGTGTTTTTGCGACGATTTACAGTAGTTATTGCAGGTTTACAACAGAAAAATGTCTAAACATTTCCATGTTCTTATAATCCTCATTCCACTCCAATATTAACGGTACGCAACTTTGTCACTTCTACCCGACTAAACTACTGAACCAATTTTGATAACATTTGGCACAGAGATATCGTATTCCTAAACCGGGAGGAGGATTAAAATTATATTTATTTACACTCGCGATTTCTCAAAAGATTGTGAAGATACTTATCAAAACAGTCTCCTGTACATAGTGAGCATTTGGAACCAATTTAAATTTCACAAAACTAAAGATGAAATTTAAGTAGTCTTCTCAATACTCTGAAACGCAGCATAATTTATTAACTTCTATTTCTTTCAAAACAATTTCATTTGATCACTGGCTGACTTCCTATTCTATTCCTATATTTTAATGCCCTATTTTATTTCTCTTAAATCAAAATTCAGAATAGGGAGATCCGTATAAAAACTGATGTTGTCGCCATAGCATGCTAGAATGGCAGTACAGTAAGCATAGTATAAGTTATAGAATTGACCCTGCTGGGGCAGTAACGTTCTCAGGTCTTACAAGATGGACAGACGACTTGGTAAAAGCTTGGTGGCTGCTTACGGCATATAAACGTTCCTTGTGGATATGTGGATGCCCTTGTTCAGCAGTAGATGTCCTTTGGCTTGGTAGCTATGAAGAATATGACACGGTGATGAGCTGTGAGAATTTCTGTGAGAATTTCCCCCTAAATTCCCTTTTAGCATATGTCTGTTGACGTTTGCGGTTTAAAGCCAATTGCCAAATTTCCAATCTAGACTCTTCGGTACCGAGTAGTTCAGGCTGTGTTTCAGTCTCCTTATCTTATAAAAAAGGTCCGATAAATCCTGCTTTTAAAAAATCGAAGTTATTAACAATTGACGACGTATCATCGCATAGATTGCTTCACAAGTAGTTTGTTGCCAAAAAGATTTAATTATTGTCACTTAGAGAGAAGACAAAGTCGTAATCAACGTTACAAATTACGATGCAAATTAAAATATTTGAACTTTATAATTAATTATTCATAGACATTAATGGTCACTGAGGCAGATTATAAAAACTGACTTACGACTGATGGGGGTCATTGACCTGTAATATGCAATTGTAAAAAAATCAATGTCACTACACTACCTAATCCCAAAGCGTTTGCATAAAACAAAGGTCTGCATTATTAACAATGGCTGTTAACAATAAAAAAAAGGTTTTTAACCGCTCGATTGTTTCAACAGCGTTTCGTACTTGACATTATAAGTAATAGCACGTCGTTAAAACAATATTGCACGTGATTTGATGCATTAAAATTGTATTCTGTATAACATTTGAAGTTAATCCAGTAGATGCGACGTTTGATGCAACTATAGAGATTCTTGCTGGTTCTTCTCCATAGGAAAATAGTTTTCATTTAAATAACTTAGCTTAGACTCCACATTTCGTGAGCCTGTTTATTAATTATGATCTAAACCACTTATGTATTCATTTATCCATGGTATGTAAAATCTTAAATAAAATTAATCCTATTAATACTTAGATACGGAATTTAAATACGTATACATAATTATATTTCATACGCAATGTAGGTATGAGTTAAAACTGTGTGATAAAACCTTGTTGCTGTGTCCGTCTAGAACTCTAGGTGGTGCCAGTGTTGCCAAATATTCCACAGCTAAGCAGTAGTGTGTTAACATTATTGTGTTATAGTTTAAAACGTTTGTACACGAATTGCGTGTAAAGTGCAGTGTTAGCCTAGTGATATGACCATTGGACTGCCAAGTCAAAGGTCTCGAGTTCGAATCCAAGGCACGAGGCACCTCTGACTTTTCGAAGTCATGTGCGTATTAATAATTAATTATCACGCGCTTAAACGGTGAAGGAAAACATCGTGAGGAAACCTGCATGCCTGAGAGATTTTCTTGACGGCGTGTGAAGTCTGACAACCCGCAGTAGGCTAGCGTGGTGGACTATAGCCTAATCCCTCTCGTACTGAGAGAAGACCCGTGCCCAGCAGTGGGACAATGTAATGGGTTGATGATGAGTTTGAATACGCTAATCTCTAGAACTACCAGTCGGATTTGATAAATATTTTTTTATTCGTGAGGAAGGCTAAAAGCTTTATACCAGCACGCTTCGTTCGTTTGGAGCGGGCCAAAGCGGTGGAACTGCGGGGCACAAATAGTTCATTCATTTAAAAAAATCTAGTCACTCTAAATGCAAAACAACATGATATTCTAACACAAAGCTAATTTGCGAATTCAGGTTTTAGTTTTAAAACAAGGTTTCTCGTTAAGGCAATGCGAGTCCAGTTTTGTGAATAGGCGCATACAACTAATAAAATTATAACTGTTCTTTATTTATGATACACGTGTAAGCGTGGTCTACAAAACATGTAGCACGGTTTTTTTTTAGTTTTTTTTTCTGAAGATTGGTCTACAATTTACATACTCTGCACCACGAGCAATGCCCGCGCAATGAGCATTTTTCTACGAGCATTTTAGCAGTGGGTATATTGAACTGAGCATTATATAGGTCGAATACGACGCGAAATAAAGTTTTTTTTGTAGTAACGAAAGTCCTTACGTACACGCCAGGAATCACCGCCACTGGAATGCTCGCGAACAAATGCTTTTCAAATAATGCTTGCGATATAGTTATATATCGTGACATAGTAATATAATATAGTAAAGATTCCGCGTAGATCTGATAAATTACTTCAACTAATTGAGTTACGTATGATGTTTCTGTCAATGCTCTATTCAGTTTCATTTGTTATTGTATGAACGCATGTTTCCGATTGCAAATTCGTTGGTATCTAGGCAAAAATTACCTTAATTGTGTCTCGTTTCGGTTTTTGGCAATATTTGACATGTTTTATTGAAATAGTCTTGAAGAAGGAATTGACAGACAGCCAAACGTATTTTCAAATGAGGCAACACTGAATTTTTATTTAGTGCGGTCAGTCGTTACGGATCGTCTGTCACTTGAGGAGGTGACCGGGCATTTCGGACCCGTACCGTTGGAAAACCGCACTTTCCTTTCCAGGCCTTCTCGTCACAGCCCTGAATCCGTGCCATTTACCACGATCATGACATTCCATTAAGGAAAAACACTTACGTATCATAATGAATATCTCTACAAAGCTACACCTAAAATAAAACTGTTGTCCCTTTAGTAGTCGTAAAAAAACCAGTTGATATTCCACAGACGTTAAAAGAGCTGACTCCATCGTCCCTTCTCCCAGTAATGTGAAATAAATGCAATTCTTCCGGTACTTTTCCATCGTTTAACTTGTTAAACCCAAGGTCATCACTCAAAAGATGTACCAGTGAAATTGTATTACAAGTTGTGCGTGCATAGCAACAATGCTTCATTACCATAACTGGGCCCTGAACCTCTTTTTAATTAACCTTTAGGCTGTAGACTGCCTGACGTTTGCTTTATTTTGTCAGGAGGTGATTTTAAAAAAAATAGAATACACTGATTGTCTTTGTAGGACTTGCGTGCCAACTATTCGAACAATTAGCAAATTCTGTTCTTAACTTAAAAGCACGTATCTCATTTTCCTGTCAGAGATAGGGATTTTCTGTTTTTTTTTAACGAGATAACGACGTCACGCATGGCGTTCCCGTGGCCTTCAAATAGTACATCCGATAAAGATCTATAGGTAACGATGGTTATTCCGAGCGTTTAAAATAGCACGTTGCTAGTAGGAAATGTTTAAATCATGGTAGCTATGGGGTTATTCGTGTAAATATTATTTAATTGTTTTAGTTTATTTGTTTGTAATAGGCAAAGGCAAACAATTCTATAAATAGGGATGTCTGACCACCTGACTGTATATTATCACCACGTTTTCCTTCAACAAGACACCTCAGAAACTATAAAACGTGTTTAATAACGATCATCTCAAACACAGACTTATTTAAATTTCATTGCCTACATGCAATGACGATAATTGCTTCTAACAAGATTATCTTGTTCGCTGAATCGTGTGCTTTACGTAATTGAAGTCAAGAATTGAGGTGACAGCGGGTCATATTTGATAATGAAGCTAAAACATTGAAACGTTTTGCTCTAAAGCAAAGTTTTAACGGAAATTATGCCAAATGCAGATTGGCAAGTTGACCAGACGTGATTAATTATTCTACCTACTTATACTGAGCAGCTTGCACGAGAATGGATATAGTATGGTATGAATTTATTGGACGAAGTTGGAAAATGGCGCAACTGACAAAAGTTAAAGAGGAATCGTTTTAACCAAAAGAGTTATGAGTACGAACGTGGGGGAGGAGGGAGTGGAAGAGTAGAGGGAGACCAAAGAAAACATGTTTGATTGTGTGAAGTCAGATATGATGGAAAAGGGATTGAATGATGAGAGACAACTAACAGGGATGAATGGAAGAAAAGGACATGTTGTGCCGACCCCAAATAAATTGGGAAAAGGGCAGGATGATGATGATGATTAAACTCAGCAGCTTCTTCGATGCTTGCATTAAGAAGAACTTGCCTATCCTGGCTGGAAAGGTAGTCAAGTTTCAATGTCGTTTTACGGGAGTAGATTAAATCGACCGGAAGGTTCCTCTAATATCTAAATCGACTTCTCTTGGATTTTCGGACTCATTATTCCGTATTTATTCTATAAGTTTTCTCTCTTCTCTGGATATTTATTTTCATATATTCCATTTTATCCCCTCCATAGTAATTGATATTGAATCTTTATTTTACAGCTTTCCGTTTTCTAACGTGTCAATATCTACAATTAAATATGAGAACAAGTTAACTTTTATGGTAATTACTTTGGGCGAGCAATTAAATTATAATTATTGATCAGATATCATAATCAATTATTAATTAGCATTAATCATTGCTACACATCCTGTTCCTTCGAGTCTATATTAAAAAAAAAAAACGCAAGCACACATCTTTGTTTCGTTTTAATGTTCGTAACTTTGTATTCTCATTTTATTATTCTTTGGCATCAACTCTCACCCCTTTCTGTTGACAGTTTGACACCCATGTCAAGATTTCTCCTCTTGTATCTTATTTTGACTTTTGCTGGCTTTTTCGTCGGCAATACAAATAAATAGCTATGATTTTCCAACATGAATTTGTTGTATTTGGACGAATTCCCTCGTTCTCTGTTGACGGAGGGGTTCTACTTTCAGTTGCCAAGTTCCGGAACACCATAATTTATCAAAAGATCGAGACATTCGTTCTCGATCTTTTTGAATTCTGAATGAGTTTATGGACAATTTTATCCAGAGCCACGTTTTCCCTTTATTTCTATAATATAATATACATTTTCATTGTTTTAACTGAATAAGGAACAACTTGAAAAGGAATTTACAGTTTGCTATTTCGCTATGAATATAGCTAAAATCATTTGCAAGACAAAGGCTTTGAAAGCAATTGTGTTGCGCGCAGACTATCGATCGGAATATCCGCATTTGACGACAAGCAGTATGTCTTCAATTGCATTATTTGAACACTTATTGAACTGTCTATATCTAGGTCACCTGGGGTGATTCATATGCACGCCATCCTTAGTAACTTGCATGCATAATTCAGCCTGCAAATGGTTGATAAACCTTTTTTCACATGTGTCAGCGTTGAGCTTCTTTGTGTAATTGGATTTCTTTGGGTTATTGCTCTCTAAGCCGCTTGAATAGTAAAGCTTATTGAAAGGGGGATTTCATTTTGTTATACACTAAACTGTGCGTGTACATGTAATGCACGTATTCTGTACAAATGTTACGCTGTGTAAGATCTAATGTTTGAACTCATTTGCGTTGTTGTAATGTTATACACCGCCATAGCAACAAGCAATTACGTAAATTATTCGTCGACCATATCGCTTCGTTCGTTTTCACTCGTGGTGTTTATTTTTTTATTTGAAACATTCCTTTTTTTTACAATTACCACCATCTTCAGTGACTGTAACAATGTATGCAATTATTGCTATCAGTGTATATTATTACGGCAATTAATTTAACTGTTGGCGGTTTCTGTATTATTTATTCGACGTGCATGGCATCATTCCCACTTACGGCGATGCGAGTTTAGTAACAAAAATTATAATTACATCCTTTACCCCGCCTTAGGCATGTCCACCTGGGTAATTTACTATCTAAATAAATCATTAACGCGTTTTAAAATTACACTCGCCTCCGTGCACGTACCTAGATTATAAAGTAAAACATGAATACTTAATTTGTTTTTATTTAAATTTAAGTCAGTTTAGATTATTTTGTGAAGATTATAGATCTTAGATTTTATATCTAAACTTTTAAAACATGATAGTAATTTTGAGATTAATTGCTGCAGAGTTAGTCAAACGGCATCAGTTTTGAAAGCCATTGCGGAAGCTACGCTACTGGTGCACGAGGCAGTCCGTCCTTGAAGCTGCGATGACGCGCCGTAGCTAATAGCCACGCCCTCAAAATTACTCTACAAGCGGAATCTACAATTTTTTTTGTATTTATTTCGTTACTCTCTTGGCTGTTCCTTACTATCTATCACAGGATTATTTTTTAATTTATGCAATATATTTTTAATGCTTACTATAAACTGAGTATTAACGTTTCCACATGAACAATACTCTGCTTCACAATTCGTAATAAACCCCGAATTTTCGGGTAAAGTTTACTTACACATACAACTCTATATTTTTTCCATTCTTTGTCCTTTACAACAGACTCCGATCCAATTTCAGGTCTTACTATAATCGATAGGTATTCAAAAATCGTTTTTGTTTTGTAATGCTTTGACATCGTTGCTATGTGGCCGTATTCGAGCTTCCAAGGTCTATTTAATAAATCTGTCCAGTTAGTAGTTATGTACTGACAGTCTGTACGCGAACAGTAGCCGAAAAAAATGCAGGTTGAGTTAATATTTTAGTCGCGTACGTACTAACAAATGTGTTTCGCAATCGCTGCGCGCTTATAAGTTAGCCCGTCACTCTCTATTACGCCTAGCGTTATCTTGTGTTGTAATCTGATATTACGTGTTTTAGCGGGTCGTTTTTTTAAGTCACCGAGAGAACTGACGAATGCTACTCCTATTGTGTTGCTATGCTGGCATACAGATTCGCGTCTCCGACATTTTCCTCTTACGTCAAACAAAAAAAAAACGACAAAGAATAACTGCGAAGCTACTCTATTTTATTCAGTAAGCTCTCGTGTTTTTTAACAGTCCATAAAAGCGCCGAAATCCGAGCTACTTATTACTACGAGTACTAACCATCGTAGTTTAATCTTTTGATTACGGTAACTCGTTCTAGGAAAATTTCTGTTTGAAACACGGCGAAGAGATTAATTGCTTACCTCTGAATTTTTGCTCAAAGGGCGGATGACCTCAACTGTTGAAACTGAAGTTAGTTGCTCATCCATCCGAGTTCGTATTACTCATTTCCGGTCGTAAGTTATTCCTCAGATATCCGTTTACGTCGATGTGTCTCTGTGGAGTGTTTGTCACCGTCCACTCAAGACTCACATCTCATTTGAACGATCACGAGGTTGAAAGTTGAAACCGCGTAAGGTTGAATCAATTTTTTTTTTATAATATTCATGATGCATGAGACTGCCTCATTAGTCTAGTGATCCTAAGCGCAACTGCTAATTTAGAGGTCCTGGGTGCGATCCCCAGGTCGAGCAAACTGTTATTGGGATTTTTTATGAAATCTTCAGCAGCTCGAAGTCTGGATTTGTGTCCGGTTAGTGGCAATAGGCTTGCCCTTACTTGCTATTACATGGGACCTAAACATACCGGCGAAGCGTGGGTGTACATTAGTACACCAGCTCTGCCTAACCGCTCGGGGAATACAGGCGTGATGGTATGTTATGTTCATGATGCAACGTAACTTTGTGTGTTGCTGCAACTTATGTATCTTTCCACTCTTAAGGCTATCGTAGTTCAAAGTATCCTTCAGATGTCCTTACGCATTTATTGTCCTCTAAGTGGAGTTCATCAGCTCAGCACCTTGTCTATGTTTTCCGATTTGATCACATATGACTTCATCTTATCTGTTGGACCCGAGTCTTCTCTCAGAATGTAAGGGGTTTAGTATAATCCATAGTCCACCACGCCAACCCTGTATGGATAAGAACGTTTCACACTGCTGTCGAGAAAATCTGTCAGACGTGTAGGTTTCCTCAAGATGTCATGATATTTTTTTTTCAGACCGCACATTTCGAATGTGGTAATGAATGATTAAAACGTACAAAGATAAAGCTTACTTTTCTTTTGAACTTGAGAAAATATGACTTGGCGTACTTAGTGTCACCATTATAATAATTATGCCATAACAATTTTCTTTTCTTTGGTTTAATTAAAGATCTCCAGATATTATTACTTTTTTTTGGAGTTCGACAAGTCCTCGTGGATCGTCTGGCACTTTCGCCACGACCACACATACATAAATACACCCACACCTTTTTCCCATAGTTGTAGGCAGAAACTATAGATCGCTACTTGTTGCTGCTGGGACTCTTGCATATATGTCTTTCGCTTCTTCCACATTTATACATCTTTTCATACACACGCGTCGGTCACGAGTTTTATGCACCTGACCTTATTGGAGGACTTCGACCAATCTTTAATTTTTTACTAAAACTTTGGTGAAAACGGACTTAGTGATTGCCATTGTAATTGGAGATTGTTCGAGGTGCTGCAGTGGATGTCGATAATATAGCAGACTTGTTCCATAAAATGTATTTAACATAACAACATAACATACCATCACGCCTGTATTCCCCGAAGGGTTAGGCAGAGGTGTACTAATGTACACCCACATTTCGCCGGTATGTTTAGGTCCCATGTAATAGGGGGCGAGCCTATTGCCATTAGCCGGGCACAAATCCAGACTCCGAGCTGCTACTGGGAATTTCATAGAAAAACTCAATAACACTTTGCTCGACCTGGGAATCGAACCCAGGACCTCTTGAGTAGCAGTCGCGCTTGGGACCACTAGAGCAACGAGGCAGTCAAAATGTATTTATAATGTTACATATACATTTACACCAAACACGCAGCATACAAAGTGTGTAAAAAGATCTTCACACAAATTGTAATTTGTGGTTAGTAGGTATTCCGCGAGCACACCACGAGAACTTCGGCCGTAGTGAGTACTAAACCTAAATGGTGCAAATGCATTGATGTCTAAGTTCTCCGTACAAAAGTCTTCTTATGTTCCAACATTGATTTTGAGTCCAGGACATATTTCTGCCCTCGCGTCATTTACTCTCTGCATTGATATAGTCGTTTTCTGCAATTAACTCGCACCTGTTTTATTTGACCTTTGCCTGCAGTCACGATATTCACATTTTCTCTTATAAATATTTTATTGGCGCTGACTGATCCGTAAATGCATTAAAAAATCATTTTTATATTCTGCGTTAGCGCAAAATGCTCATTTAATTAAATATTATCTATCAAATCGCATTTATTTTTCATGTATCAAGTGTTTTAAGTATCTGAGAGAAGTCTAGGTACAAATTAATGGGTCAAGAACCTTTATGCTAGTTTTGTTGATAAAAACAACATGTTATGTACGCACGGCTACACATCAAGCTATACAAATCCAGTTTACGCTGCCCTCTTAGTGTATGGAAAGCCTATACAATGCGAGATCAGTCTAAACTGGATTTTAATAGTAGTAGTGGTGCCTGCTGGCCGGTCTACATGCCAGCATGAGTGGGTTGGCACGACCGGGGAAGTACTACCCTTCCACAGAACATCGACGTCAAGTAGCAGTATGTATAGTGCTGCGTTTGGAGAGCGCCGGAGGCCCAATTCCTCTCTCAGTCCTCTTCCTTCTCCTTTCTCCTTTCCTTCCCTTTCCTTGAATAGGCTCGGCAACGCATCTGCGCAACTCCTTTGGTATTGCAGATGTCCTTAGGCGGCGAGGAGTACTCACCATCAGGTAGTACGACTGCTCGCCTGCCGAAAAATACTATAAAATAAAATTGTATAGGTTGACCTGTAGCCGTGTACCTATTTAAGTTTACATCGTAGAGATTTTATTTTATAGTAATCAGTATAGGTATTTTGCGGACTTCATATTCAATCTAGGTACTATGTTCGCTCGGCTGATATGAAAAACCTTGCCCATGACAAGTGACGTCACAACTCGCACGCTGATATTTTCAACTGTGGTTTTGGTCGACTCATTGTGTCGCGGTCGTTATAATAATTATCGTTAATGGTTATTGAATTTGTGACGTAATGTATTTGCTATAGGACGTAACTGACGGTCTGGCTATTTACGGGCTAAAGCAAAATTCACACACGCATACTAGAAATAGGTATTATAGGTACAGCCAAAATCCAGTCTTATAATTCTGCTAACTGCTTCATTAGTCTAGTGGTCCTAAGCGCGACTGCTACGCTAGAGGTCTTGGGCGCGATTCCCAGGTCAAGCAGTATTTTTGGAATTTTCTATGAAATTCTCAGCAGATAATGGATTGCCATTATCCATTATTATTAGGTCCGTTGTAATAGGGGGCAAGCCTATTGACGCTGGCCCCCTATTACTCTACAACGGACATAAGTATACCGAAGTGTACATTAGTACCCCTATGCCTAACTCTTCATAAGGCGTGATGGTATGTTTACCCTTGCCACAAATCCCATTGTTATAAAACAAAAAGCATTACAAAAAATGGTTGAGCTACACGAGGACTGATGTATGCGTGCCGTCAGTTAGGACAGGTCAACTCAAAGCTGTTATGGCTCTTTCTTCAAAATGCCTGTTCAGATTCTGCCCTACATTGTAAAACTCGCATATCTATGATATAACTATTGTCTGGACTTTAAAAGAGACCATGATTCTCTGAGTTTGTTTCGACATTACTTCTCAGAGGTCGTCAGATAGGAAATGTCGGCGCCATCTAGTTTAAAAAAAATATGTAAAAGAAACGACTTGTAAAAGTGTCTTCAAAAGATCTATTTACAGAAATAAATATCATTTCATCATCATTTCATTTCATTTACAAAGAAAAAAATATAGGGATAAAAATGTTATGTAAGTTCCCAATGTTCCCAATGTAGTTAAAGCGGCGGTAGCCTAATGGCTAGGGCGTCCGACTTGCGATCATGTGGTTGCCGGTTCGAACCCCACCCATTGCACTACCGACGTGAACCCACTCGTAACACAAATATTTAGCTTAGCACGAGGGGTTAACAAGAATACTAGTAATGTGTGAGTCACATTGCTAGTAAGCTTTTTATAAAAAAAAAATTGTCCGATTACCCTTTTAAATCTCTGATGATACTTTAACATTTTGTAAAAGAACTCTGGTAACTTAATCTTCACAAAATATTTCTTTTATCCCTCAAACTAAATACGTGGTCGTTTTTCGTATTCCCCGGAGAACTGTAACATCGTATAAGTATGTTATTGTATTACCATAGTACATTGGCCCTATCACCCGTTGCCATAGCAACGATACCGTTATGCTGCAGACGGCCGTCGAATAAGTTCGACTAGCTACTTGTGAGTCTTGTGACGCAACTTCTGCTATACAATCACTTTAATTAACTATTTATGGGAGTTTTTTTGTAAACGCGATCATAATGGGCAATAGGTTCGTAGACTTTATTGATACAAAGTATTTGGGAATAAGGTTATTTGTGCGGATAAGGAAACTTAAAATTATAATCTTTTTCTGTTATTTAGTTTTTTAACCGAGTTTAAAAAAGGAGGAGATGATTCTTTATTGTATACCCAAAGCAATGCCAAATACATAGCTTTAACTCGAGGTGGTCTCATTTAAGTTTGGTGAAGACGTGATAACACAAAATTTAGAAAAAAAAAACTTACAATAACATGTTCCGTTCGACTAATGTATCGTCTTCCAGGATATGACAAAAACGGCTAAAAGCCGCGATTTCCTACCCTTACCGTATAGTTTTGATGGTTAGTGACGTTCGTTCAACCATGATGAATACTGGAAATATCCTATCGATTATTATATCCGTTATATAGAAGGTACACTAGGTTCAGTCAACATCAAATATATCGGAGCGAACAAACTGTTCAAAATTATCTGAACTACCAAGCAAATCAAACCTTATCTCAACGATACAAAGTAGGTTTTAGAATGAACTCCGAACAGGGCAGCTGTCATTTTGACATGTTTTTTATCCCATTGAGATAAAGTTTAATTTTCCTAGATTATCCGATAATTATGAACAATTTGTTCGCTCCGATATATTAAATCAATTCCTGACAGTAAAAAACCAAAGGTATTGCTGAAGGTGGATCCTTTCGGCTTGGGCGCTAAATTAATTAATTATTTTTCGCAAATTGTTCGTCTAACACATTCTAGGTTAATGGCAGTAGGAATTGCGACATTAACTTTAATATATTCATAACTGAGTATGTACTTAAACTTTTTGCTTAGAAATCGTTATCGTAGCAAATAATAGTGTGAACTGAGAATTCACCCAACAAAACATAAAAATACCATCACATATGTATTCCCCGAAGAGTTAGACAGAGCTGTACTAATGTACACCCAGATTTCGCCATTATGTTTAGGTCCCATGTAATAGGTGGCGAGCCTATTGCCATTCATGGGACACATGTCCAAACTACGAGCTGCTACTGAGAACTTCATAGAAAAACCCAATAACACTGCTCGACCTAGGGGATCGAACCCTCTAGCGTAGCAGTCGCGCTTGGGGCCACTAGACTATTGACTCAATTATTCATCCAAAATTGACAATTTAGGCCACTACTAGCTTTTCGCCCACGACTTCGCTCGCGTGGTTTCTCGGCTATTCTGCATTTAAAAGAAATATTTTTCCCGTTTTTGCAACATTTTTCATTTATGCTCCGCTCCTATTGGTGTTAGCGTGATGATAAATAGCCTATATATAGCCTTCCTCGATAAATGGGCTATCTAACACTGAAATATATTTTTAAATCAGACCCGTAGTTCCTGACATTAGTGCGTTCAAGCAAACAAACAAACTCTTCAGCTTTATAATATAAAAAAGTATATATTTATTTATTACAAGACGATCCGAGTTGGTCCAAGTTATTCGATCGTTTATAAAATTGCCACAGTTAACAATTTATGCCACTGACATTACCATTCGAAAGATATTTTCATGCAAACCAAATCCGGGACACTCGGTGGGTTAATGTCTCTTTGTGTTCTGTTACATCCTGAAATAACGAACAAGGAAAAACCGTTTGCATTTGCACTTTTTGGCAATCAGATAACGATTAGGCCCTTGATTGCCTTCTAAAAGTAATAGGACTCACTTACTATCTTGAGCCTGTTATATAACATTAGATTCGATTAAGGAATAAAAACAAATTGGAAATATTGATTAACAATGTTCTATAGAGTAGTCTGTAGTACACATTACTCGAGTGGACTGCCTCATTAGTCTAGTGGTCCCAATCGCGACTGCTACGCTAGAGGTTTTAACAGGTCGGAGTCTGGATTTGTGCCCGGTTAATGGCAATAAGCTCGCGACTTAGGTATTACACTTAAAATACTAGAAAACTGTGGGGGTGCATTAGTACTCCTCTCCCTAACCCATTGGGGAATGCAAGCGTGATGGTATGTTATGTTACTCACACTAACGCGAATATTACACGGTAAAATAAAAGTACCTTTTTTACTGATTTTGAACGCGTTAAATTGACGTAATTAAATCCTGATGTTTCGCACCTCTTATAGCGTTCATGACTGAATGTACATGTTTTCCGATTTAATAATAATGCTTAAAAAGTATTTATATTTCAATGTCAAGCTTGCAAAATCGAGCGTTCATAAATGTCATTTCTATATATTTTATTTCTATTCGTACGATTCGAATGTCAGACAGGCCCAATTAAAGACCCCGAGAGACGTTCATCAAGCTATAATTTTTAATTTCGCGTCCCTGACGGACGTCATAACTTAATTTCGCGAAATAAAGCGATTTAATTAATTAATTTTATTCGTAATGGAGTTCTGGTTCCTTTGATGCTTTTGGCAGATAATAATGCAAATTTATGCAATTTGAAACATAATTAAATTGTTATTTTAATTGATGAAATGAGTAATATAGGTTTACGCGCTTGATTGCATGCATGAGAGCCTATCATGGATATGTACGGGCTTATAGGTTTGAGTGAAGAATTGATAGTTATAAATTTACTCTGGTCGAAATACTAGCTAGATAAAAGATGGGTTTGTCGTAGTCCGAATTAGTAATCTCGAGAAAAAATATCTTAAAATCGAAGTAGATCACGCTGATCTGATTGTCAACTTTTTGCTGAAACGGATCGAGTTATTTGACTATGGCACTCTTTAGTAATGTGCGCTCGAGCGAAAAAGGTCTCCAATTCATTTTATCTAGCGTTTCATTATATTCTAACACTAAATAAAGAATTAAATATTAATTAATAGTACATAAACTACATTAAGATCGTTGTTTTTGATCGTCGCAATACAGTGCTAAGCTCTTAGGATATTCGGAACCTTTGGATTCCAACAGTTTTAGGTATTATGGCGTTCTTTTTCGCGTGATATTACACTGTAGGTTGAGTCTGCCACTTAGGAAAAAGCTATTTTACCAGCTTTAAGTCCTTAATAAACTATCTATATTGGCACACAAGTTTCATAATGATAGTGTTTGAGATTTTATTGCTTTATTATGTTGCTGTCGTTTCCAACCTTAGGATCTGAGACACCAAACAAAAATGGTATTAAAGTCCGGACATTTCGCTATAGATTGTGTGAGTAACAATTTCTGGAAATACCTCTTGAAAAAGCGTTGAATTGACCTGTCCCAACTGACAGCACGCATGCGTCAGTCATTGCGCATAAATCAGGGTGCTCTACAATCCGTCGCAATACCCTGACAGCGGGACATTTGCATAGGTCACATAGAATTCTCAAAATTAACACATTCATATCACCTAATTTATAAATTTACGTACTTTGCCCTGTAATTATGATGCACAATACTGCATTCAGTAACCTTGTTCTGTCATTGTTAAATATGTAGGCAGATTACTGACACGCTAAATATTTCATTCACGTCGATGTTAAGGTGAGTGCAATGACTGTTGCATTACTGTTAGAGCATATACATGACATACGTGGTTAGCGAAAGAATACTGATCTGATGCGCACGCGTGACGGGAAAGCGGATTTTGTATGGCAAACCTTGTTACTTTGTTGATGTGCAGTTCAGACGAAGTGTTGGCTGGCCAGTATCAGGATAAATGTTATCCTTTGGCTTGCATGAGGATTTTCACACGGAAAAAAAAAGGTACGGTTGCTAGCATATCAAGTTACCACAAACTGTCAAATTTTCTCATTTGATTTTGAACTTAATCAGCAACAATTTAAGGTTTAGAATCATTTGGAGAAAATTGAAAGTTTTGTATAACCTGATGTGCTGGCCATTGTACCTTTTGTAAATAAAGAAAAACAATTTCATCAATGAGTAGTGGAACTTCAAAGTAGATGGTCGTTTTTAAACAAATTTGTATATATATGAGTCCCTTTTAGGCAGAACAAATATCCGCATAATGAAAGACGAATTGAAAACCTGTTCTTTTATGGAAATATAGAAAATACAAATGGTATGATTCTAGAGCACATGTCAATCAGAAAGACAACAAAGTCTTGGTTGACTTATTTCCGGGTAAAAATAGTCTGTATTTTAAGCATATTCCTATAAGATTTTCGGGTACATGGACATAAAATGTATGCGCATCTATCATGTCATGATTCATCCAGACGTGAATCTTATACAATTCTGACCATTTTCGAAAATAATGCATCCGATCTGGTAATGGAGAGAGAGTTATGTACGTATAATCGTGTATATATGTATGTTACGAAGCAAGTTATTAATAAACTTTAGCAGACTGAAATGGAGAATTGTAAGCCGGTTGCCCTTACGAAAAGGATTGAAACATTGAAAATCATACATCATAAGTATGGTTGTAATGATTCTTCAATAGGTTTACCGTAACACAACATCGAACTCACGTGTAAATTTATTATAATAAATTGTGTTATTCTTTTGTGTAGATGATTATGAGTGGCTTTTAAAATCCCTCGAAAGTTCTTTTGCTGTATATACCCAAACCTACCATCATAAGATTTGATGTTGTATATTTCCTTAACATGACATTATCCAGATATCACAGACAGGCTGATAGCAATGGGCTTCCCCGCCGAGAAGTTAGAAGGAGTATACAGGAATCACATAGACGAGGTGTACAGGTTTCTAGAGAAGATGCACAAGGACCACTATAAAATATACAATCTCTGCTCGGAGAGGTCTTATGATTCGAGCAGATTCCACGATAGGGTGAGTACCATTTTTCCTAATTTTCTTCATCAATTTTGTGTTACATTACAAACTTCATGTTACTCCTACGTATCTCTCAATAGCACATCAGCTTAAATATGCTCCACATGTTTTGTACCTACAATGTTAGGATTTTACGGAAATCCATTGCGTTTAAACAGCAACAGATTCGCAATATTTGGCGAAACTCGTTCACCAAAAGCTCTACGGATCGTTTTATTATGTACTGTTTCTTTGACTATAGGCACCCTGGACACTCATAGCCAAGCCTACTACAACGACAATAAACAAGACGTTTGCACATGTTCGTAAACAGGTAGGGTTGCCATTGTCCATATTTGCGTCCGTTTGCCCACGATCCTTGTTGTAAAGATAATGAACACTACAACCAACAGCGGAGAGCTGCGTTATTCTGTGTTTAAGAAGACCAACGCCTCCCTTTAACAATCTGTAATGCTGCCTTGCGTTTTAGCCATTCTTCCTTCGATCACGAAAACGATGATTCGTTCGGTTTCTTCCTGATCCTTTGATGAAGGTTGTCAAGCCCAATGCGGTTGAAAGTGATACCTACCTTTCTCATCTATATACATGAAACTATTTTCATTATGGATTAAGGCGCACTGTGCTCAAGACATCAAGCTTCATACGTGTGGGAATTTTCGGCTGGATTTCCTGCAGTCTTAGGTTTACGTCAAACTTATTAGATAACCCGAGGGTTTATCCGCTCAATGAGTCAAGGAATCATTGAATTGATTCGTCACCCAACCGCCTTTCCTTGTTTGTTGATCTTCCTATTGTAATGGCGAATTATTTATTTATATATTCAGGATACGATGATTGGATTACAGTCTTCACGTCTTACATACAATTACGTAAATCTTGGAGAGATTTAAAGCGTTTTCGGGGTATATTGAATTGGTAGTGTTGCGTTACTGTTTTGTTTTATTTAATATCATTCTGTCGGGGGTTCAGAATTTGAATGTAATGTGATGACGTAGTGTCCGTTGAATTTAAAAATACTCTTTTCCGTTTTGGTTATTTAGACCATATAAGTCATATACAAAGTAAACAACTGTCTGATAACCAATTCAAACTGGTAAAAACTATTTCAGTTTTGTTTTGTACGGAATGCCTATAAAATTCGGAATCAGAAAATGTAAAATCAGAGTTATCACTCATTGCCACCAGAAAGTCTCATTTGCCCAGTAATTGCACTGGCGACATTACCCTTCAAACCGAAAAACAATAATGTTAGCACATTATTGCTTAGCGACAGAATATTTGGCAATGCAGTGGTACGCACGGCTAGACGTCGAGCTATACATGTTCAGTTTACGCTGACCACTTATTGTATGGAAAGACAATAGAAAGAAGAAAGAAAGAAAAAACGTTTATTTGGCCAGCACCAAAGACACAAATTACACATAATAAAAATAAAAAAGAAGATATAAACACGAGGCGAGATCAATACAATGCGAGATCGGCTTAATCTGGAATTGACTGGTGTTTGATTAATTAAACAAAATCTATTGAACATTTTTAATTAAAAATAATTTCTAAACTGAAAAATATATATTGAAATCGGCTTAAGTACTAAGTTCCAAAAAGATCGAAGTTTTTGAGGGGAATTGAGAGGGGATGTTTTGTCCCTTTTCCACAAAACGAGCGTCAGTATAGAATTTGTATGGCGAACGAATGGTGTGTCGTCACGTGCAATAGTGCGCTTTCTGTCAATCATAAAATTAAAATTGCTGGGCCCATAACTTGATGAAATAAATAATTATCAAGACTTGTAACGTATGAAGAAAGTCAATATATTTTCACTAATAAACAAGACAAGATCACGTACACGGACAATGACACTTCTACAAAGAAGGAGGTTATAATAGAACTTATAAACATAGAAACTTGCAATATTCCATTTTTCTTTAAGTAATTACTGAAGTTTTTGTTAATATACTCGGATCCGTTATCACTCCGTAAAGTTTTTATCTTTTTATTTAATTCATTTTCTACTCGATTTTTGTATTCAATAAATTTTTCTAACACTTCTGCCTTAAGACTAGTAAGGTGGCACCAAACGATGCCGGTGCCACTTGACTTTCTTCATACGTTACAAGTCTTGATAATTATTTATTTCATCAAAAATGCTTATAACTGCTTTAGTTTTTTACCGATTTTGATTTTGTTTTTGTTGTTCGGCTCTATTTATGTTTAACTTTTTTATGGGACCATATTTTTTTTAGTTAATTAGCCTATTGTATAGGTTTTCTTGTAGCCGTGTGTACCCAGACACTTAGCAGGAAAGTTCCAACACCTCAGTATATGAGTTAATTGCAAACGATGTCACTAACAATTCCGTTTTTATAATGAACCTCAAAGTGAAACAATGTCAATGCAATCACCTCGGTAAATATTTAAATTGAACCTTTCCATTATTTAATTACCCTTTTTGGGTCAACGACGAAAATCGCCCCTTTTAAATCGGGTTATTTTACGGCATTTTTGTGAATTTCTATTAGTCGAATCTTGTGGGGGTTGGGATTTTGCATTCATCGTTGCATTCAATTTTGTTATGTCTACAGAGAAAGTAGGAAAACAGCGGGTCGTGAGGGTGTTTCAGCTTTTAGGATGGGTTTGCAATTTGCAACTATGTCCAACTTAAAGATAAAAGATGGTACATAAGAGTTGGTACGCGCAGCTAAATATTGCTGATCGATTGATCAGCCTAGTATTTTTTTAGCCACGAGACCCCAACATTTTGAAGATGGGCAATACCAATGGCAATTCCAGTTTGGATAACATACATACCATCACGCTTGTTTTCCCCCAAGGGTTAGGCAGAGGTGTACAAATGTACTCTACCTCTCCTGCGGTTTTGACCCAGAATATACTAGCCATCGCTGATAGCGTACACACACGTCTGCTCGTGCGATGGGGAAAACTGGCGTGAAATTATTGAAGAGCATAAAACTAAACTGTTTCGTTCATTGATTTATCATTTTCATGAATTCTTGTCGGTCCTTTTGTACGAAAGAATTGAATTATTTTTTAACATGAAGAAAATGACGATTTTGAATTTGACCCGACTACGTTAGTAATTAACATACCATCACGCCTGTATTCCCCGAAGGGTAAGGTAGAATGTACTAATGTAAACCTTCATAATTATCGCCGGTATGTTTAGGTCCCATGTAATAGGGGCGAGCCTATTGCCACTAACCGGGCACAATTCAAAACTTCGAGCTGCTACTGAGAATTTCATAGAAAAACCTATTGCACGACCTAGGAAACCAGGACCTCTAGCGTAGCGCTTTATTAAAAAGAAAATCAAGTGACAAGTGTTCGCACTCTATCTAGGTTATCAAGAATGCTGCACGACTGTTATTATAATGTTTTATTTGTATCCTTTGTGTACGGAAACTATACATTATTGTATAATAAATAGTATTTATTCTACATATTATAACAAACTTTCCTTTACGCTTTAATTTATAGAAATACGAATATGAATTTATACAGAATACGTCTCTTTTTTAAATCAAGTAGTTTGAAAGGAGGAAAATACAACAGATTTTGCACATACAACGCATACAACACAAAGACATAATATGCAAAACAAAACAGATGCACTAGACCAAAAAATATTTCGAAACAAAATGTCTTGAATTTTGAATTAGTCGGATAAGTGTCTTACAAAATGGGTTGCAATGATACATTTACAGTTTCATAAGAATAATTTACTTATAAGCTTGCATTATATCTAGATTTTTAAACGAATATGGAGTGAAGACCAGTTCAGATTGGATCATTCCTTTTTTTGTGTATCCAAGAGCATCGATGTCACAATCACTTCGCTACATAGTATAAAACAAAGTCGCTCCCTGTCTGTCTGTCCCTATTTATGCTTTGATCTTTAAAACTACGCAACGGATTTTGATGCGGTTTTTTTAATAGATTAGAGTGATTCAAGAGGAAGGTTTACATGTTTAATACATAAATATTATAGGATAGAAAAGTGTCGAGAAACCACGCAGGCGAAACCGTGCCGAAAACTAGTTACAAACAAAGCAATGTTATTGCATAAGTCCTCATTTTCACCGGCTCGTCCGTGGCGACCGTCCCCTGCTCCATAGTAACCGTTCCCTCTTCCTTTAACCCTCACAATGGACTGCGGATTAAAAGACCACAAACAGGAATACATATATGTATGCGTATTGCCATTTTGTTATTATTTCCTTTGAGGCTTTAAATCAAGACACATAATATTTAATCCGTAGAATACATTGTATATTTACCTGCTTTGTATATTATATTGAGAATCTATTTGGCGAACATACTACGTCAAATGTTAGTAGAAGCAATTGATAGATTAATCATTCTGTTTAATTTTTATCGAATTTGTAGTTACTGTCTGGAAATGATTGGTATTTTCCATAAAATGTTCAATTGGATGCATTTACCTAACACTGTCAAGATAACGTCTTTACGATTGCCTTTGGCTGTCGTACTTACGACGCTGTGCAAACATTTCAAGTTTTGGTACAGCCAATGTCACTCGCCAGTGAGGGGTTAACTCTTACATAATTGTTGGCCGACGCGTTATCTGCTGCAAGCTGTGACAACACAAATATGATTATGAATAGGTGGCGTGTTCGGAGCCGCACCTCTGACTCACACCTTGCGTACGTGTGAGAGCACACGAATCATAAATTAATTGATCTCTCACTCATTTATACGGTTTTACCCCCTATTGCATAAAAATATAAAGTTCATAATACTGTAAAATCAAACCGTCACAATGATATCTGTACAACAATAAACTGCCAACAGCAAAAGTTATTTCAGTGTTTAACAGTTCTGTCACTTAATAAAATTTAACACTTGTATCAGCTGTTTTAATACATATGGTTTTCCTTAAATGCTCGTGCTGTTTCAGGAAAATTGATATTCTAACAGTTCTTGGAAGATTAGGTGGATTTGAATTGTTTAATCGTGCGCAATTATAAAGAGGTATTATAATAAATTAAGGTGTTGTTTGATCAATTCTGGCATATTTACATTTGGACAATGTGCGTGTTTTGTTGTTATACGAACACCTATCGACAATCTTTAGTAGTACTCAGAAAACCTGACAACTAGTCTATTCTTCTAATATCGGTGTTGCCAAGAAATTGGGTTGCGGAGGTGTGATGGCACCGCTTCAGGTTCTAACCTCCGCCTTTTCCAAATTATGTTGACCAACACCACCATAATTGGGAAGAAATTGATCATGTTGCTAGGTGCTGGTTGTGGTGTTGCTGGCAATTATAATATTTTTTCGAATTAAATTACTGTACAACATTCAGAGATAGAGAAGATGTCCGAGCGAGACCTCCTTCCAGAGGACTTGGGTAAGACTAAGCTAGTAAGGACCTTGAACTCCAAAACGTGGTCATGTTGCGGCGTTTTTCTTTTCGGAATAAGAGAGCAAGTCTTTAACCCACTATGTGGTTCCAAACTAAAGCTATTGGTACCTTGGTTGAAGGTAGACAGTTGTTGGGCGGTCGTACTCTACACTGTAAAGGAACGTATTCCGAATCATACCATTGACAGTCGCATGGGACAGGTCTCGAAATACTCGGAAATTAAAACAGATTCCTCAAGACATTTATTTTATTTCGATATGCAAACTATTCAATTGCGACAGGTGTAATTAATTGTTATCAAAGTTCCCCGCCGCGTCTGTCTTTCTGTCTGCTCGCGATAAACTCGAAAAATAATTAACGGATTTTCAGACGGTTTTCACCATTTTCACCAATAAACAGAGTAATTCATGAGGAAGGTTTGGGTGTATAATTTGTTAAGGTTTTATGTAAATTGGTTAAAATATGATGATAAATACGTATAACCGTGCGAAGCTGGGCGAGTTGCTGGTAGAATTACCTATAATAATATTTTTTTTAAATAACAGAAATGAGTGAGTTGTGACATTATTTTACAGAATTCGTATGCTTTCGAATTTTTTTGCGGTTCCCTCTCTCATCTGACTTTTCACCGAGAGTAGTAGCTTTGATTATTGCGGGTGCGTCGTTCAGACGAAAAACCTACGTATGTACTATCGACGAATTCAATATCTGCCCACCTTATGGGATATTCCTGCTTGCAGCGCTTGGCTGCTATACTAGCGCTTCCTACGCTCATCAACCAATAGCGTCGCAGCATTGGGGTATTTGCTGCTTTTGTTATTGAAAAATTGTTATTGTTCTATAATATTGGTCATCCAAAAAGGATCCTTTTTTTGTTTTAGTACTATTGTTCAGTAAAAAAGGGCGGTGTATAGCTGTGGTCATCGTGTGCACGGGATTTTGTTTGCAAATTGGCTAGATATTGAGTTTGCTGATAGTACATCGGAAGCGGAGCCACGCCTACGAGCGTACAACCACAATTAACGTAAATTCACAGAATATTGACGTCGGTATTTCCTAGTAAGGTTTGCGATAGGAAACAGGAAGGAAGGAAGCACAATTTTTATTAGCGTACTATTTACAAGTATCACCACCTAATAATATTATAAACACGTCATTTTGTCATGTTTTTACGTTTTACATGCTGCAAAGGATCCCAAACGTCGGGAGTTAAAAAAACAATATAACGCGATAACAAGTAGTTTTATTTTAAAATCTTTATCTTTCTTCTTCAGTTTTCAGCAATAGAGTGAATTTTTCAAAAGAACTTTGACGGTTTTGTATCACCTGATGTGCTGGCGATTGTGCGCGCTGCTGGCTACACATCAAGCTATACAAAACCTGTAGTCATGTGTACAACGATTTTCGCTCGTTTGCTTTGCCGTGGAACTTTATAGGTACAAATAACCGGCCGAATACCGTGCGGTATTTTTCGCTAACCACAGCGGCAGCGAATACCGCTTACAGCTGAGTGGGCCTTAAATCTGGGAAACGGTAACATTTCGCTGAAAACGGGAAAGTATTGTTATGGTAGTCGGTAATATGTCACATTGCCGATGTGTTCTGCCAATTTCTAATGTGGAAGTGGCACGAGCACGAGCATACCAAAGTAGACTTGCAATATATTCCTTTACTTAGTAATGATTTTTTGAAGATAATGGGTTTATTTTTACTAGCTGTTGCCTGCGGTTTTACTTGCATCCCAAAAGAATTTTTGAGACAAAAAGGAGCCATGTCCTTTTCAGAGGTTCAATCTATCTGTATACCAAAATTCATGAGAATTGGTTCAGCGGTTCAGGTGTGAAAACGTTTCTGTTTTTATTTAGGGGCTTTTATTAAAAAAATACTATCTGTTCATAATCAAAAGTTATTCATGAAAAACATTGATTAAATGTCACAACCTTTAACTAGTCTCCGAAGATAGTGTAGATAGAATGACTATGTCAAGTCTATTCATTTAGGTTCTGTCATAAATAACTTCCGTTTGTCTCTGTTTCGAGTACACTCCAACAGCAAATGTTGCACATTTTCGATCGCCGCAAACTGTGCAAGTGTGAAAACGTAAAAAACAGAGAGTTACGTTTGCAATTTATAACATTAGTATGCATTTTGGTTTCTACATAAGTACCATAGTTCTTCATCGCATTTCCTATTTTATTATAACGACATCAAAAAGAATTTTGAAATTTGTTTAGCAAACAACAAAAGCTACTACAAAATACGGGGACGTGGATAAATGAATCGAGCGTTGGTTGGTGCGGTGTCTGAGTTAGTATTTCTGTGGTGTAACTAAATACGACACTATTGTAAGGTCTTTCTCAGCTGACTGCTAAGATTCTCGATACAATGACCTCCAGAAACACCTGTGCATAGCTTCTAGCCGGTTCTAAATGCAACTTTGTCGTCAGTCGACCGACACAGTAACCAGTTGGTACCTACTCTATATTGTTTTATGTACTTAGTTGCTGTTCGTATATATTATAAGTACTTGGTAGTGTTTGGAAGCTTTGTAATTGTCTTGTGCCTAAGAATCACTATATTGGAAAAGTGTACAATGCCAAAGAGCCCAAAAGGGGATTTTTTTATTGAGGAAAACACAATCTTCAAGTTAATCCTCCATTGGAAGAAAGCTTTGTTTTAGAAGTATTCACATTTCGTTATCTCCGTTTTATTCCTTCTATTTATTTAATACGAACAATTTACGAGCACTACAGCTCGCTACAAACGCTTAAACCTAGATTAAACAATAAACTGAATTCATAAAGTTGATTTTATTTCTACATTTTATCAACGTCTTCAATTTCCCGTAACAATTGCTAGGGTACCTTATGCAGGGGGATTTGGCAGCGACTCGGGTCACGGTGACGTCATATAACCAACACACGCACTTATGTACACAGTCTAAAAATGTCACAGACAGTGTTAACGTGCTTGTAAGTTCAATACGTTATTTTATAGAACAATGTGTGCCAACCATAGATGTGTTAAATAGCAAGATGCGTCATTCGCACATATTTACGCTAGTTGTGTCAAGTTTTTGGTTATCACGCTTTAGGTAATAAGTATTATGTAGATATTAATGAAGGTAATTGGGTCGCATGTACATACGTTTTTATTTATCAATCGTTATTATACTGACAACTCGGCCATTGCTTGGTATAATCCTATTATCCATCCATTTGCCCGGTAAACCAAAATTGTATAAGAATTTTAGAGAGCATTAAAGCAGCATCAAGTCTTTGAGCTGATTGTCTTTTTTAAATGTCTAAAGTTCTAAAGGTCTTAAGTTAACAAAAAGCACTAGCTTCGCTTTTCTTACCATTTTTATATGGGTTAAGTCAATAGTCTCGCCCCCACCCATATACAAATAAATTGCTTAGATACTTTTACGATGTCATAACGTATCTTTGCAATATATCCAAAATCTTAGATACAATTCACGTCAATATCTGCGAAGCAATAAAATGACTTACTTAAACTTAATACCAAGCTTAGAAATAACTTCTCTCAACCTCTATATAAATTGTTATCGATAATGGCAACTCCATTGCAATACCCGCTAAGTTTATAAGGAAATTCTCCGCGTAATGATCAAAAGCATTATTTTAATTGAGACCGTAATTAATCTGAAATACAACACTAATGAGGGGCGACGACCCCGCCTGTTGTTGTGAGATAACAAACAACTCTGTACCCCAATACGATCTGATTATGGTACTCCAGAGGAGTGTCATTATGGTAAAAAGATGGACACCAAGAAGTCTTGTTGTGGCCTATGGGTCCATTTTCCCAACGAGTATTATCTCAAGTAAAATCGGTAAAAGATCTGCAATTAATTATTTGAATAACTATTAAAAATTCAAAGATTCTTATTCGCTATGGCTATGAGCCAACGAGCCAAGGGCTGAAGCCTATGTTACGGCCATAATGAAATGAGGTGTATCTTGAGAAAAAGGTTGAGAAACCCTTCTAATAGGTGCCGCTTTTACCCGGAATATACAGTCATCGCTGATACCGCACCACGTCTGCTCGTCCGATGGGGAAAACTAGCGTGAAATTATAGTAGAGCATGAAACCAAACTGTTTCGTTCATTGATTTATCCTTTTCATAAATTCTTGTTGGTCCTTTTGTACGAAAGAATTAAATTATTTTTTAACATAGAGAAAATGGAGAGTTTGAACTTGACCCGACTACATTAGTAATTAATAAGAATGAATATTAACAAAAACGTAGAATTGTTTTATGGGAGAAAGATAAAGAGCAATTTCCATTAGTAATAGTGTACTTAGACGAAAACTGCTTGTGCCTGAAAAAGGAGCCAACCGTATTTTAGTTATAATCTTGATTTATGGTCCGTAATTAGGGCCGACCAAAGATGGCGTCTTTGATATTTTCCACGCCCGTGAAACATCTCGTTAAAATATTAAACGAACATATTAAACTAAACTAGAGACGTGTGAAAACATCAAATGTCGAATTCGTATGTTGAGAACTAGAAGACAGTAATTATTAAACTTTACGAGCGTGCAGAATGCCAAACGTAATTTGTGAAGATCATTAAGAAGGTGTACAAACTATTTAGGGTCAAGTCATTAAGTGTTATAGTTTGAAACTTGTGTCTAATAATGGCTTATCTTCATAAATCATTCTGTTGAACGTCCTTTAAACGACACGTTGGGGACAAAATTATGGATTTAAACCAAAATAAACATGCAATAACAATTTTGTTACATGTATCTCAATCGGAAAATTCTATATTTGGATGATGCTATCATTATCGGGTCGCGTTGTGATTGTGTCAATCAGACTCGATCTGATAAACAGTCGCGTAGGTAGAATTGTTTGACCTACCTGTCGGTTAGTCTTTGACGCAACTGTCGCGGCGCTAGACTAGATGTCGCCACCGCCGCCCTGGCTACACACGCTATCAGTTGTTCACTGATAACGCGTATCACAGAATGGATCGCGCAGTTGCCACTAAACACGTACGGTTTTCAAGGAAATAGAAATGTTTATTTATCGTATCATTATATCTATTCCTAGTCTTTATCAGATTGTGTTGTTTGATTTTTTGGTTTGCGTTTATTCTTGTTGCTATACGGATGGGTTTCACTGAAGTCTTGTTTCGTTATCAGAGCATGTAATTTTATAAACGTGTATTGTAAAGATGTTGCTTTGTTACAGACAGGGTGCGCACCAAAATACCAATTCTGTATCTTAAAACTCGCTTAATTTCTGCTTTAGCATTGGGAATATAGGACTTGTTCCCTACAAACGCGCCGTTTTCCTCACCGCGGCTCCGGTCATGAACCCATCACGATAGACGTAAATAAAAGGATTACATAACATCACAAAACATTCATCAGTTAATTTTATTTTATATCAATAGGTATTCAGGATTTACGTACGTCACGCGTACCACAATTGCTCTCATTTGACGCATAACATTAACAAACGCGCACACTAAATTTGTAATACCATCTACCACTTATAACACTCGGAAAAACTCATTGATCTGAGTTTCCTTTTAAGGTGGTGCTGTCAGATTACATTGACGCATACAGGGTAACATGGGATATTTATAATTTTATTAGTTCATTTTCCCACTGTAATAGGTACATATTATTTACCCAAACCTACATCCACGTATGGTTAGGCTGTAGGACTAGGAATTTTTGTCCAGTAGGTACCTGTTATTGATGATGCTGATGTTTTTATTTTTTTCCACATAAGTATAAAAAAGTCCAATAACATTTTGCTCGACCGGAAAATCGAATTCAAGATGTCAAAAGGCTGCCAGCCTGCCTAACCATTAGGTTCATCATTATCTTCAGTTCTATCGGCCTGATAAGGAATCGGAGCATTGACATTTTAGTGTCGACAGTTAGATAAAATAAAGAATAAATGATTAGCGCATTTCACTGATAGATACAATATCTGTTTCCACGTGAAAGCTTAAGGTGGGTGTTCAATGGCATGTCCCCAAATTATTAACCTTCTAGAGCCAAGAGAATCGCAGGGTTTTGACATAATTATTTAATCTTCGGTTTGTGGGTAGCCATAGCAGATTCACTATGAATAAAAAAAAAAGTTCAAATTACTTAAAAATTTATCTGGTGCCGTCGCCATAAAGTAGGGTGAACATAAAATACGAATTGAGTTACAAATAACATAACATGGTCGTTCAATAATGTTCCCACTGCTGGGACACAGGACTCCTCTCTTTGGGAGGGAGTGGGCCTAATACACCACGCGGGCCCTGTGTGGGTTGGTAGATGTGATATGTCTTTGAATTTTTGGTTCTACGACATGCTTGTTTCCTCACGATATTTTCCTCTACCGGTTATGGGAAGTGAGCGCGAAACGTCTTTAACCCGGGGAGCCAAGAGTTTTTGAGACTACTTTAAATACAGATTTGATCCAATTGACACAGGATCGAGATAGATGGAGGCATGTGGCGGAGGTCTTTTATCAACTGTGGGACACGCCAGGCTTATCGTAATCTGAATACTTGGGAATATCGTTACCTTGCAGGTTCCCCTAATTTAATATTACTATCTATTTCTGAATTCACGTTCGTAATTCAGGGGTTCAACCGCCCGTCGACGAGCGATCCGAGATATTACATTAATAAATAAATTGACATTTGATTGACGTTATATGTCATTCAATACAAAAGTAATATCGTTGTCGATCGACAGAAGCGTACAAAGTACATTCAGCTACGGTTAGGGTTGTCATCGATATTATTTATTTTATTAATTTAGACAACTGGGGTCCATCTTGTTAGTAACAATGACTTAGCCTATGTTAGTACTTAATAACTAAAACAACTTTGGTCCGCATAACTAACACCCACACAAGCGAGCTGTCTGCTCGAGCGGCTATCGCATGTAGGATGGTGTTGGGACTGCCACGTAGCCTTCGAAGCAGTGAAGCAGATTTCTTACGCCACAAAGCATCAAAACGGTCAGTGCGTGCGTCGGCAAACATTGCTGAGGCGCTGCAAAAGCGCGGCAGTCGCAACAAAAATATGATTTGTCACGAGAATTAACATTTAAAAATCATTTAGTATAATTATATTTTAAATCAAATCAAAGCATATTTTGTTTTAAGTCATTATGGTCTAAATTAGGTACATTATTAGTGCCATTATATTCTACCACAGCATGGCTTGCAAATGTTATTACAAGTTACGATAATGTCGATAATAATCAAGTGAATGTCAAATTACCTTATAAATATTCATTATTTTCTTACAAATAAAGCCCCGTTACATTATTCCATAATATAATTATGGTGCATATGTCGCAGTAAGATAGATAAAACCGTAATATAGTTATGTCCCTAGGGATATAATTATATACCGTAACATAGTTATACGAAAGCGATTCTTCACTATCTCACTAGGAATATAGTTATAAAACCGTCAAAGTTTAGTGATATACTTATATTACTAGATTAAGTTTAGTGTTATAAATATATTAGGGTTTGTCTCAAAAAAGTCATATTGTTATTGTAACATTTTGTCACGACCACCATGTCCTGTGTTTTTATGAATTTCTGACAAAACATTGTAATATTCTTCGGAGGGCAAAATTTTTATAACAGGATCAGTAGTCGATTTTCGTTTCAAAGCTAAATACATTTCCGCTCCTACCTGCATTACGTCATAATGGTTTGCATAAAAATGATGGTTAGGATTTCTCTTTACGATAAGCCGAGGCGCCGCTTCATACTCTTCAATGTAATTTATTACTTCACTTATTCTCTGCCGCGTCCACTCTCGTTTTTTTGATCTCGCATTGTAAAAGGCTTGTGTTTAAACGCCCCCCAAAAATGTACCTATTTTACTACCAATAAAATTCGAAATGTTCACCAAAACGGATAAATGGTCACCAAATTACGTTTTTTAAAATGTTATCAAATAAATCCAATTTTTCTTATTATTGACTGCCATAAAAATATATTATATAATTAATTAAAATATGATAATATAGCCAAATAGTATAGGTAATACTTCAGTAAAATGTTAGTTAAATAGGCCGAATTCGGTTCTGGCACGTCGCCGGCCGCTGCCGCGACACGCTCGCTTCGCTCGCTCGGCTCGTGCGTTGTGGTCGCAGTTCTAACCTAACCTAAACCTATATTAAAATCATCAGCTGGACAAAAAATTAATTTCAGTCTTACATTAAAGTAGTCTGTGTTCAAATTTGGTGACCATTTATCTATTTTGGGAAGCAAAAATAATATTTGGTGCTTAGGGTTAGGATCTTAAAAACATTTAAACACAACGAACCCCTCCCCCGCCGAGGGGGAGGCGGCGCGACGCCTGCGCCGCACTCTCCGAAAGCTATTTCACTAAACTTAATCTAGTAATATAAGTATATCACTAAACTTCGACGGTTTTATAACTATATTCCTAGTGAGATAGTGAAGAATCGCTTTCGTATAACTATGTTACGGTATATAATTATATCCCTAGGGATATAACTATATTACGGCTTCATCTATCTTACTGCGACACATATAATAGATCGTGGTCGTCACTTCGCCGCCATTTCTCGCGAAGTGTTGCCTTTTTGGTAGACTCGTATTGGAGGCCGTTTATTGCAACATTTATTTGGTAGGTCCAACGTAAAGGCGATCTGCCGCAATCTTTGACTTCAACTGCCCTCACAACAAGATGCTCCACAGAAGCAACTCGGATTTTATGATCATGGTCTCCAATACAAGGGTCGGTAAGAGAATGAAAAATGACAGGAGATAGTATGTAGGCATGATTTTGTCGTGGCCAAACCAGAATAAATCCAGGAATACTTTCTTACACTAGGAGGGTTGGTAACCCTAGCAGATTATTGAAATAAAAATTATGTTTTAATGAAGCTTAGACTTGACGAATGCACGCCATATGTGTGCGTGTAATTTGTCTCAACTTGTCTGTCCGTCATATTTCAGCTTCTTATTTTTACTGACAAGTCTGATCCCAGGACTTAAGTATCTGGACATGGTAATCGCTATAATTATATTACGGTACAGTCAGCATCATGTATGTAGTCTGTACGACTTAGAGTAGTAATAGAGTACTAGTAGTAGTAGTAATATAATACTTTTAGTAGTAGTGATGCCTGCTGGCATATCTACATTCTAGGATGAAGGGGTGGGCACGACCGGGGAAGTACTACCCTCCCACAGAATATTGACGTCAAGTAGCAGTATGGTGAATGTGGGGCGCCGGAGGCCCAATTCCTCCCTCATTCCTTTTCCTTTCTCCTTCGCCCCTCCCTTTTCCTTGGCTCGGCAACGCATCTGCAACTCCTTTGGTATTGCAGATGTCCACTGGCGACGATGACTGCTTAACATCAGGTAGCTCGCTTGCTCGTTTGCCGAGTAATCCCATAAAAAACCTAATCAAAAAGTATTTTATCCCATCGAGTTAAAGTATTTTAGATAATTTTATTATGGGCTCGTGGCTAAGTTTTGATTGCACTGATCAACAGATCTGCAAGGTTAAGCAGCGCCTGCCGCGATCAGTCTGTGGATGAGTGGCCATTCTTAGCACATCGAGACCACTCTATGTCTCGGAGAGCACTTAAAACCGTCAGTCCTGGTTTGTCATACAAACACCTATGCTGCCGTCCTTTAACTAGAAATCCGTTAACCCTCAAATGGTCAATTTTGACTTTTTAATGGGAAGTGATACAGTTCAAAATTCTCTATCTTGCTCTCTAAGAAACATAATATAATTAGGCATAGTTCTCGAGATATAAAACTTTCGTAGGGCGTGAGTGATATTTTTATGATCCCAACGAAACTAAAGCGCCTATCAAAAACAATATATCGACAACAAAAAGGATGAAAAAAATATCAATTGATGTGTCTTACAATAATTAATCTCAGTATCAGTTTTTTAGAAACAGGGATTCCCGCATTATTGCATTTTTCTCGGAAACACCTTTTTGGACATAACGGCTTTCTAGTTAAAGGAAGGCAGTATGGTCATTAGTCGGGTCACCCCCTTCCCTCTAAAATGGCGAGGGGGTGATGGCTGATCCGTGCGTTATACTCGTGAACGGATGCTGCTTGTGGTGACTGGTCGACTTGCTGGCTATCGTGTCTTAAATATGTATATTTATTTATTTTTTCTTTTTTAACTCACAAGTTGACTGGGTTGCCTTGTAGGTCCTAGTAATCATGCATAATATTATTTTGTTTTCAAATGTTAATTGTACGATATTAAAATGTAAATGTGAGTACTATGTAGCTTAGCTTTAACTCGGTATCAGATGTATAATAAACTTCTCTGACAGATTTGAGTATTTCACATGACCTACACAAATGTCTTGCTGATCTGGTATCGTTGTGCGACGGGTCGTTGAGCTCCCTTTATAATGGTTGAGCTAGACGATGACTGATGTATGCGTGCCGTCAGTTAGGATAGGCGAACTCAAAGCTGCTATGGCTCTTTCTTCAAAAGGCTGTACACACAGCTTACAGGTCAACCTATAAAAAACCACTTTAAGCTGTTCTCGCATTGTTGAAGCTTTCCATACAATAAGAGGCCAGCGTTGACTGGTTTTGTCATAGCTTTATGTGTAGCCGTGCGTATGCCTAGTCATATGCCATAATTACTTTTAGATATTATTATGTCTTTGTATATTTTTGTTAGAGTTTTTTAACTGATCCTCAGTACAATTTTAGTTGTAAGGTATCGCGGTTGCAATTAACGTTTTTTATTGTAGTTCGTTGTAATTCTGATGATGTTTTACAAGAAACTGTCCGATGTCTCATCTAGATAGAAGTGCAATTTGTCTAATAACGCTTATTTGTGTATAGATGCAAAATTGTTTCGTGTTATCTATGAAATTACCTAGTTTTTTGTGTTGTTTGTTATGATTTGTTACGTATTTTGTGGAAATACGCGTTGCAGAGTGATTTATACTTATAAAATAATATGCGCTGAAATAATACTTTGGGCATTCTTTTGAAATAGTAATTTAAGAGTCATATTGGGGGATCTTCTATCATCAACTAGGCCCGTTTGGCCGTTTATGTACACTTGTTGGACAAGGCTCCTCTAAGAACTATGTAGTTAGTGGACTAAGCTATGTTCTCTAATTGATCCATGTCGACGCCACGTTGATCTTGGCATAATTATTTTACATGCCAATATTGATGCATTTGGGCATAGAGATAGATGGTACCTTGTATAATAACATAGGCTACCTTCTGTCTCCAAAAGTCCTTTGAAATATGAGTGATGCGGGATGTTACTTACTAGTTCAACAAAAAATCTTAAAAGTTCTCAATTATGACTCTTTATTTGTCATCAACCCATTACATTGTCCCACTGCTGGGCACGGGTCTCCTCTCAGTAGGAGAGGGATAAGGCTATAGTCCGCCACGCTAGCCTACTGCGGGTTGGCAGACTTCGAAAAGTCAGAGGTGCGTGCCTTGGATTTGAACTCGAGACCTTTGACTTGGCAGTCCAATGGTCATATCACTAGGCTATCACTGCACTACTCTTTATTTATACTCTTGGCTTATTTGTTATCAAATTTCTTGGGTATATTAATTTATGGTTCAAAAACATTATTTATGCACCGCCTAAATGACACCAATAAGATGATAAGCAGCTTTCTCTTTTATCTTTATATCATTCAAGTTGTAGTCCTGCACTATTATCAAGACTTATGATAAGCTATTCTGCAATTATTAGTTTGACATATGATTTTATTACACTGAATTAATTCTGTAAATTATTTTTTCAATCAAATGTCAAAAAAATCATTTGCTGAATTGATTTGAATAATTAAGCGAATTTAGGAAAACGGCAACGCTAATTTGGAAATATGTAGAGAATATAATATTTTACAAGTCCATACTACCTATTTTAAATATTTTTTTATTCGCAGAGGGCTACGTCGGCCGATTGCGTGTTTATAATAAAATTATCATAATTTATAATATTGACGCTGAAATTTTGCATCTTTATAGTTTCGATAATTCGATAGGCCGACGTTATTAAAAAGAAATAGGATTAGATTGGGAAATGTTTTATTAAATATTAATTTATGGCCCAAGCTTTCTTTCTATCCAGTCTTTGTATTAGAACCTTGTTGCTAACGGCGGCAAACGAGTTTGACTTGTTCGGCCTTTAACCTTTTTCTAATGCATTCGTATAGTTGCCGGTTTCAACGTACAAGGAGTTTTAGGACTAAGCACATAGAACTCAGACATCACGTCATTTGCCTTTAAGCAATCCCGTTAGGATTGCTTAAAGGCAAATGACGTGATGGAGAAAAAAAATATTTACTTGGAAAAGATGTTCGTATTTTTAATTTATTACCTGTGTGCGATGTTCTCAGTTTAAAATCCCATGAAAAAATTGCCCGAATCCCATATTAGTACTCACCTTCGTTATATGAGAAACTCCTTTGCAAAATTTCATGTTTCCATTGGTTTCAGCTGAGTTTTATTAAAAAGATCGTATTTAATCGTAATTTATTTACACGCTAAAACATTAATTACCCAAATTCACTAAATGTTATTACATCATCTTTTTTTCTTCCAATTACAACTTCCAATTTCAAATTTCACTGATAAAATTGCCAGATAGGTAAATAACCTCTTTGGACCACTTAATAGTTGATATTTTATATCGAATTCTAAGATCTAATATCTTCAAACTATTTAATATGAGTGGGTGTGGCTGTGCAGTAAATTTTTTTTTTGATGATGGAACCGCCACTCATAGACTGTCTATGTTTTCTTATATCTAAACGATTCAAAGGAAACAGTCAAGCCGTTGCCTATCGTTTGGGAAAACGTAAAGAAAAGGAGAAGGAAGGGGACTGAGGGAGGAGTTAGGCCTCCGGCACTCCCCACTCACCTTAACAAACGCTACAGTATCCAGACTACTACCTACTACTTAACGATATTCTGAGGGAGGGTAGTACTTTAAGATACCATTGTATGCTAGCGAGAGAGTAGTAGGTACCTACTATACCTATAAAAGTCTATTATGTAATATCTAGTCATATAGTATATGACTTACTTATCTTCGTTGTTGAGACTATAATAGCAAGGACATAATGAACGGATTATGGAGATTTCAATATTATTACAAGTAATATTATACTAAGTAGTTAGGATTATTATTATTTCTCTATTTAATTTACAAAAATTTAAAATAAGAAAAGCAAATAAAGTTTTAAAGAATATTATCATTCTTATTTTCATGTTTTTATGGTAAACCTTTGCCTTTTTTATTATTAATTATTTAGATAGGCAACCAATAAGATAGTCAAGTTCATTTTGTATTTTTTAGCCGTTTTCCATGCAAAGATTATAAAGTTATTTTACTCGCGGTACCTTAGTGGTCCTAACGTCTGGCCATTGCCTAACCAGAAGATGCAGGTTCGAATCCTGCCCGCAGTAATTTTTTTCCATTAGTAATATAATTTTATAGACAGTTAAGAGCTAAAAGTCAGCCACACATTCCAACCCGCCCACGGCTTCCTACACCTTTTGCTGGTCCTGTATGGAAAGCACACGTGTGATCCACCGGAAATCCCGAATCTTTCGCCGTTATAGTTGAAAATATTAACTGTACAGTAACAGATTTTTAACATTTTTATAATATGTTGTAGGCCTTTGCCCAGCAGTGGGACAGTAACGGCTAGAGAAAAAAAAAAAAAAATATGTTGTATAGAATTTGCCTCATACTAGTTTTATCTTCAGTATCGTGAGTGCATTTATAAACAAATTTTACACATATATTATTTTCACCTGAAACCATTACCTCTTTAGGTTGACGGAACCCACAGCCCGTGACATCAAAGTTAACCATACATACGTCATACATTATTCACACAACTTCCACCTTCAGCGCAGCATAAAAATGGAATCGACCACTATGTCGTATATATAATATTGGCAAATATCGCGTGCACCGCTTATCTGACGTCATGAGCGACCCATTTTCCTTGTTACATTTATCAATTGTCGGTATTTCCATAATGATTTAAGTATAGATCGAAAACATAACGCAGTAAATAATGTTAGCGTCATATAGTGGATTTCTAACAACAATAAGACAACTACAATCAAAATTAACTATTTAAAAAAAAATAAGGGTTAGGCAGAGGTGTACTAATGTACAGTGGGTTATAGCTGTTACCTGACCCACCTTAGGTGCGCCGGCCCACTAAGGGTGGGTCAGGTAACAGCTATAACCCACTGTACACCCACATTTCACCAGTATGGTTAGGTCCCATGTAATAGGGGGCGAGCTTATTACCATTAACCGAGCACAAATCCAGACTCTGCTCAGCGGCTACTGAGAATTTCGTAGAAAAACCCAATAACACTTTGCTCGACCTGGGGATCAAACCCAGGACCTCTAGCGTAGCTGTCATGCTTAGGACCACTAGACCAATGAGGCAGTCAGGCTTGTATTATTGCCTAACTTGTAATGAATTCTCGTTATTGATTAGACTAATGTTCCTAAACTACTTCCTGCGACGCTAACACACGTTACGAAATAATTTTATCGCCATTTAATGTGCGTCACACATAACGCATTGAGTGAATGGCATGAGATATGTGACAAAATTATTTCACGAGATACATTTCAGTCTTTGGACTTCTTCGCTCTAGGCTAAGGTTGAAAAAAAAAAACAATTATATATTTTTACACTATCCCTGCCACTCGGGGATAGAGAGATAGAGTAGAAGAGTAGCATATCTATCTATCATAGCTGTCTATCAGTGAAGGAATATTTAGAATCGGCCCAATTCCTAGGATGATCTCATATGTTTTTTCTTTATTTCTTTAAGAATAATGGTTCCCAATCATTCGTCATTGGACGTACCTTTTAACCATGTAACGCTTGTGTAAGGAGAATCCATAATTATGCCAGCAATATTTATATATATTTATCATCGTATTCTCCAAAATGGCTCTTACAATTTCGATGAATAGGACATGGGTGTTTACGGGGACGAAAATAGGATCTAGCAAAATCTCTAAAAAAATCGATAGCTACTGACACTCGTTTTGTAGGAAAGGGATAAAACACCTCTCATCCCTAAAAAATTTCAAGAGCTTATAACATAGAACTTTGTAAGCCGATTTCAATTATTTCAGTCGTTTTAAATACTGAGCTGGTTATCTGGCAGCACATTATTATATTCGTTTGATTATGTATATTGTGACTTGTATTGATAAAAAATAAATGGCTACAAGAAAAGTAATTATCCACTAGATTTCGTTTTGTCCACCCCTTCGAATGCAGACGTCACCGAAGCCTTATGTGTAGAAAATAATTGCTGTTAGCATTATTGCTAATAACATCTGGAACGTTTTGGAACGGATGATCAACGTATGGAATGACATGACGGCCTCAAAGCCTTTTTTTTTTAAAGTAGCTTACTAGCAATGTGGGTCACACATTACTAGTATTCTTGTTAACCCCTCGTGCTAAGCTAAATGCTTGTGTTACGAGTAGGTTCACGTCGGTAGTGCAATGGGTGCGGTTCGAACCGGCAACCACATGATCGCAAGTCCGACGCCCTAGCCATTAGGCTACCGCCGCTTCTAAAAGCGCCGCTTTGTTAATGTCATTGCTGCATGAAATTGATAAGGAACATAGCCGAAGAAAGGGGTTGCCATTATGTATTTAAATTACAAGCAAATAAGAATTTTCCAAGGGGTCTAACATGCGCCCTGTGACATAAAAAATCAATATGTCATTGCAATATTTCACCATTCGCCAGTAGTTGGGATGAGAAAATGATGTCATCTATTTTAGCTTAGCAGGTGGGCTAATAACTCCACATTAGAAAAAAACTATGGAATTAATTAAATACTAATCGGGGTCTTAAAAGCAATGAGGGGTTAGAAGATGAGAGGAGACTCGTTCCCAGCAGTGGGACGACATAATAAGTTGATGATGATGATTTACACACGGCTACACATCAAGCTATAGAAAACCAGTTTAGACTGACCTCCCATTGTAAAGGTTTTCCGCACAATTCACAACCAGCCTAAACTGGTTTTGTATAGCTTGATGTGTGGGCGCGCGTCGTCCCAGTATTGATATGATACCTAAAGCTTCAAAATTGATGTAGATTTTACAAGGCACTAACAGTTACCTTCTTTAAATAAATTATTTTATAAATATCCACATACGCATAGCCCTATCCTTTAAATTATATCACGGCAGGTTACTCCGGCGATAAATAAAAATTCATTGCATGTAGATTATTTCAAATTTTGGAGGCGTTCCAAGCATGCTTCCCATATGACAAGCTAAAGCACCACAACATTAATAAAGTGTCCAAAGTTCTGAAATATTTCAAATTCTTGTACAAAAAAGAGACGCTGAAAATTATGTATTAAAGCGAAATTGTGTTCAGCGTGTTGTGCGCTTCAGAAAACTTTTATGTTGTTTCCATGGTTTTACAGTATATTTGAATCAGAAACAGTGTTAGCCTAGTGATAATGACCATTGGACTGTCAAGTCGTAGGTCTTGAGTTCGAATCCAATATCTCTGTCTTTAGGGAGTCATGTATTACGTATTAATAATTAATTATCATTCACTTAAAACGGTGAAAGTAATCTTCGTTAGGAAACCTGCAGTCTGAAAGATATTCTCGACGGTCCGGGCGTGTGAAGTCTGCCAACCCGCGGTAGGCTAGCGTGGTGGACTATAAGCTTAACCCCTCTCACTCTGAGAGGAGGCCCGTGCCCAACAGTGGGACAGTAATTGGGTTGATTATGATGATGATGAAAATATGAATAGTACTACAAATACCTCTCATTTCGTAATGGCGTTTGTCTACTATAATTTTCGTGAACGTCATTTCGCTTACGTAGTTAGGCATCGAATTTCATATCATCGGTAAAAGCATTTAACAGATTCATGCAGTGTTCGGTAGTTCAGAGCTTCGGGAAAAATACCCGGCCATGCTATATTTATGACTAGAGAGTTGTTTGCGGCTTGGTCCGTATAGTATCCCATTTGTTGTACTACGTTAAATTTGGAATACTGAAGCATACTAATGCTAAAAGAATGATTAAAATCAGTTCAGTAGTTTCAGAGTTTCTCTGTCTCTTTATAACATTATAGCTTTCTTTTTTTTTCGGGATAATATATAGCCTATGTCACTCAGGAATAATGTAGCTTTCTATTGGTGAAAGGATTTTTAAATCGGTTCCGTATATCCAGAGATTACCCCCTACAAAACCTCACAAACTTTACCTCTTTAACTATTAGTATAGATGTATGATTAATTTAACCTAACCTAACCATATATTGATTCCTGTATATTCTATTCCAGGTGGCGCGGTACCAGGTGGAAGACCACACGCCGCCCAACATTGAGATGATCCAGCCATTCTGTGAAGATGTCCACAATTGGCTCACATCAGACTCCAGGAATGTTGCCGCCGTGCATTGTAAAGCTGGCAAGGGACGGACGGGTAAGAACTTACCTTATCACCAGCTTCCAGACTAACCAGGTTTATTTATTTCACCATACCATCACGCTTGTATTCCCCGAAGGGTTAGGCAGAGGTGTAGTTAATGTACCCACAGTTCGCCGGTATGTTTAAGTCCCATGTAATAGGGGGCGAGCCTATTGCCATTCACCGGGCACAAATCCAGAGTCCGAGTTGCTACTGAGAATTTCATAGAAAAACCCAATAACACTTTGCTCGACCTGGGGATCGAACCCAAGACCTCTAGCGTAGCAGTCGCGATTGGGACCACAAGACCAACAAGGCAGTCCCAGTTATTTCACCAATAGTGGCAATTTTATCTCCTCCCTGATGCCTACACTCATTCCCTTTATGGGGTCTACTCATTGTGCCGGATAGCAGCCGTTAATGGTTGTGACGAATCACGAATTTCACGAAACCCATGACCTTGACTATAGGGCAAAGGAAAGCAAGTACGGTCTTTAGTCGGTACGACTCCTACATACCTTATCGCTATTCAAGTACGGTCTTTAGTCGGTACGACTCCTACATACCTTATCGCTATTCAAGTACGGTCTTTAGTCGGTACGACTCCTACATAGCTTATCGCTATTCAAGTACGGTCTTTAGTCGGTACGACTCCTACATACCTTATCGCTATTCAAGTACGGTCTTTAGTCGGTACGACTCCTACATAGCTTATCGCTATTCAAGTACGGTCTTTAGTCGGTACGACTCCTACATACCTTATCGCTATTCAAGTACGGTCTTTAGTCGGTACGACTCCTACATACCTTATCGCTATTCAAGTACGGTATTTAGTCGGTACGACTCCTACATACCTTATCGCTATTCAAGTACGGTCTTTAGTCGGTACGGCTCCTACATACCTTATCGCTATTCAAGAACGGTCTTTTGTCGGTACGACTCCTACATACCTTATCGCTATTCAAGTACGGTCTTTTGTCGGTACGACTCCTACATACCTTATCGCTATTCAAGTACGGTCTTTAGTCGGTACGACTCCTATATACCTTATCGCTATTCAAGTACGGTCTTTAGTCGGTACGACTCCGACATACCTTATCGCTATTCAAGTACGGTCTTTAGTCGGTACGACTCCTACATACCTTATCGCTATTCAAGTACGGTCTTTAGTCGGTACGACTCCGACATACCTTATCGCTATTCAAGTACGGTCTTTAGTCGGTACGACTCCGACATACCTTATCGCTATTCAAGTACGGTCTTTAGTCGGTACGACTCCTACATACCTTATCGCTATTCAAGTACGGTCTTTAGTCGGTACGACTCCGACATACCTTATCGCTATTCAAGTACGGTCTTTAGTCGGTACGACTCCTACATACCTTATCGCTATTCAAGTGATAAACAAAATAATAGCGTAAATGAAATAGAAGAGGGCGTTCATCAAAATCTCTATTGACTTCAAAAGTTTAAAGTTTCTTATGTGCAAACTTTTATATATATCCTTTCCTTTTCCACTGACAAAGAAAGCCTGCTGCGCATCCCGACATTAAATTGTCACTTTCCCTAGTTCTCATAATAAACATCCCAGCAAAAACTCCAAAGGGTTGATGTACAATTTTAGCATCACAATGACACCATTATTCGTTGGCAAACGTGACCTTTTTACCGTGTACTCCATTTGTTAATGTGTATCGCCACATCGCACATTAAAATATTAAAATAATAAATTATTACGTACTAATATCATGCCAGACAGATAAAACTTAGCATAATAGGTCCCAGAATGTTTTCGGTAACAACGGTTAAAGCAACAAATTACACGTGCCGCGTTATTGCCTATAGAAACTGATGGTTGGGCCTGGCATTGTTGCCCGAACAAAAATGAGACGAAACCTCAAAGGCGTAATTGCGAAATTTCTTTACACGCCATAATTGGTCGTATTACCACTGTACCGGCTTTCACGCCGAAGTCGTAAATTAGAAAAAGGTCCTTTTCAAACCGCCTCCTTTTTTGTGGGCGGCCCCTAAGGGATATAAAAAGTGTAGGATTGCTGCGTGGACGTGAAATGAGCCGTGTTTGTGCCACAATCCTCGTTTACCGACCAATACTTTTTTCCAATTCCTTCATATACAAAGGACTGTAATGTTAATGCAAGCTTTGGTACAGATTTCGCAACTTTGCCTTAGATAAACGTATTTATTGCATAAAGCATAGTTTAGCTATACTCAGTTGAAACTTGTTTGACATCACTTACAATGAAACCCTAGTTACGTTAAAAGTTACATTACACAAAGAGCAGCACCGCCCACTTTATGTTCAAAAGGAAAGAAAGTTGCTGACTTTTTACTTCAAAAGATTTTTTATCGAAATGTTTTTGTATGGGTTTGTGTTTCAGGCACAATGGTGTGTTGCTACTTACTGTACAGCCGGCAGAAGGCGTCCGCAGACGAAGCCCTCAAGTTTTACGGGACGAAGAGAACCCACGACGAAAAAGGTAACTTATTGCTCTGAATTCGGAGTATTGAATGCATTTTTTAAACCTTTTTATGGGAGGTCGATGACCAAATGTGTCAAATTCAATAGAGCAAGTGATGAAAACAGATACTTATATTTTTTTATCAGCTCTAGACAACAAACAGAAAACAATTAACTATTCTATTGGACCCATTGTTAAGGAATTTAAGATAATACACTGTTTTTTTATGGTACGTCTTTACTGGTACGATTCTACGAATACAAAATTTCTTCTCTGCAGGAAGAAAAGCGTGTTATAAGTCACCAAAACAAGCATACAGTTGCGTGTATGTGACAGTGTCTAAAAGAGTATTTATGTACTTGAATTGCGTACTTAGAACCTGTGTTTTTCATTGGCCAAGGCATTCAAGTTTCAATACCAGAGGGTTGAGGCATTTTTTTTATATTTGGCCTCTTTGTTATTTGGGGACTTATAGGAGTTTTTTTTGTGGGGCGCAAATAACTAGGTTTCATAGTTGTAATACTCGACATCTAGAATTGCATAATAATATTTATAAATGCGACAGTAACTCTGTCAGTCTTTGTTAAGTTTTCAAACGTCGCCGCTGAATCAATTTTGATGAATTTTGGTATAGCGATATATTAGACATTGGAGTGAGGCAGGCTCCCTTGGTCGCGGAAGTAATGCGTAGCAGTTCTCGCGGCCTTTCTATGAAAGCGGACGTGGGCATTGGAGTTTTTATTGGGTGCGAGCCCCTACTATAATATACATAAGTCACAGTCAGGTGTCACTTGTTGACGTGAACACAGTAGCTTAACTTAATTTCAATTTTAAATAGTATTTTTTGCGAACAAGGAGTGAATTTTATCACAAGTATCATCTATATATCATAAAGTTCCTCATATATTGTTATCTACCAGTTATACAACGTATTACTTTATTATAACATGAAATTACTGTGATTTCAACGCAACATTGTTCTGTATTCCGGCCCGTTAAAAGTGTTGGAAGTAAACGCGTATGTGACGCATATTGCATGGCGCATACGACGTTTTTGTAAAGAAGACTGCCGCAACAACAAGGTACTGTGAACTTCTCGACCTAACAAGATTTAATATTATTTTACACTTACCCACCGCTTAATATTATAACTAAACATGGATTGTAAACATTGTTCAGAACCGTTCAATATCGATGAGGTTTTAAAATGTATTATTTGTCAGTATTCATTTCATTATGGATGTATTGGAATGTCAGAGTCGGACTATAAGAAGATTCTACCCATGAATAAAGCGAAATGGAAATGTTCTGACTGCAAACAAACCAAGAAACCTTATGCAAAAAATTCAAAAGTCACAGATAGCGCTAATATTGATATAATTCAACAGCCGTCCATTGCACAAGCAGATTTCAAGCTATTATTGGCACAATTTGATGACCGTTTTACTAAGTTAAATTCAACGATCGAGTCATTTAAATCTTTTATTACACAAGAGTTTAAACAACTATTGGATACTGTCAATGCTTGGACTTCAAAAATTTCTATGATGGAGACCTCTGTTAGTTCAGTAGTGGAACGCATGAATGACATTGATAACGACCTGAGTCAAATGAAAACATTACAATCCGAATTCAAAGATTTAAAAAACAATTTTAATGAGTTGTTAATTAGCAACAGAAAAAATGAGCAGTGGGTTCGTCGCTCAAATATTCAAATAAATGGTGTCCCTTATAAAAAAGGCGAAAATTTAATCAATATTATAAAATCTTTAGCCGTGCAATGCGGCTTTGAACTTAACCCTATCAATGATATAGATTTTGTGACAAGGGTGGCTATGAAGAATAATGAGAAAAATGATTGGCCTAAGCCTATCATTTTAAAGATGCAGGCTAGATATCGCAAAGATGACTTTTTGTCGTGCCTGCGGAAAGTGAAATCCATAAAGGCATGTGACATTGGTTTTCAAAGCGTAAATACAACTATATATGCCAATGACCACCTCTCTTCTTACAATAAGGCTCTGTTGAAGGAAGCTAAACGTAAGGCCGATGCAAAGGGCTTTCGTTTTTGTTGGGTCCGTAATTGCACAATCATGGTACGTCGTACTGAAGATTCGCCAGTTCTCCATATAACATCGGAAGAATGTTTAAAAAAAATCTTATAAGTGTTATCACCTTATTAATAACAAAAAAGTTGCATTATATTTCAATGTCTTTGCTATTGATTTCTTTAAATATAATATATTGTAATGGTTGGGGTGAACCATTTTTGTTTCTTATACATTTAAGTAGTTCAACACAGTACTACGGGCTATACCTATACTTATACGTTAAATTTTTTAATTTACCTATAAACACTATGCACTATTGTTCATATTTTATTATAAAGATACGATTCCGATTGATTTACTACACATTGATGTTATCATTTCTATCTGTATTATAAATGGGACTTGATATTTTTTACCAGAATGTTCGAGGTTTACGTTCCAAAAGTACACAGTTTTATCAAAATGTTTTAAATACGACTTATGACATTGTTTGCATTAGTGAAACTTGGCTTCTGTCTGGAATATTTGACGAAGAAATCTTCGACAACCGATATAATGTGTATCGAACCGATCGAGACTACATACGTTTAGGAGTTAACATGGGCGGAGGTACCTTAATCGCAGTGCGTAGTGGTCTCACAGTAGATACATTTCGTCTTCGATCGCTACCAAGATTTCTTGATGCCGATGTAACTTACATTAGCATTGTGATAAATAATGGCTTAACTAGAAATAAATTACATGTGTTCTGTTGCTACTTCCCTCAGAACACTAATCAGATTAAATCACTAACAATCTTCTTTGAATATGTCTCAGAGCTCTGTTTCGATCATCCTAATGATGATTTTTTGTTGATGGGCGATTTCAATATCAGGGATGCTATCTGGAATTTAAAATCTGAAACAGTACACGTTACTATAGAAAATCCTCACAATAACAATCTAGTGTCTCAACTGTCTAATTTCCTGTCTATTACAAACTGGAATCAGTATAATAATATACCAAACGTAAATCTTAGAATGCTGGACCTTATTATTTCCAATCTTATTTGTGTCGTTACACGTGACAGCCCACTATCTTTACCCGAGGACGCTCATCACCCTGCTTTATGTGTTAATCTGGATAATGGTTTCAATGAGCAAGTTTTGCACCATCCACCTCGGACGGTTCGGTGCTTTCATTTGGCTGATTATCACGCAATCAACTCAGAGTTAGCTAGGTGTAACTGGGAACAATTACTACCCGGGGATGATATTGATAAAGATGTGGAGAGTTTTTACCTAGTTATAAATACTATTATTGACTCACTTGTACCATCGAAAGTTGTACGTGAAAGCCGTAAATTCCCATATTGGTATTCGCGTCCTCTTATCAGAATGATAAAAAGAAAGTTAAATTTACATAAAAAATGGAAAACTTATGGTAGATACAGCGACTATGACCAATTTTGCGAAATTAGGCATTTAACAAAACAGATGCAAAAATCGTGCTATGAGTCATTTGTAGCAAAATCTGAAGTAGGTATCCAAACCTGCACAAAAAAATTCTGGTCTTTCATTAAATCTAAGAAAAAAAGTAATAATGTTCCCGACACATTGTACCTTAATAACCAAATAGGATCTGACGGGCAAGCTATAGCTAATCTGTTTAATTCATTTTTTCATTCAGTGTTCGAGGTCAATAACGGTCAACAGGCAGATTTTAAAACTAATGAGAATCAAATTAATATTAATTCGGTTAAGTTTAATTGTTCCCAAGTTGAAAAATATTTGTCTAAACTTGATACGACTAAGGGTAGTGGCCCGGACGGGTTGCATCCTTTATTTTTGAAGCGTTGTAGTAAACAAATTTCTGTCCCCTTAACTAGACTTTTCCAAATATCTTTCCATATGAAAGCTTTACCAAATGTTTGGAAGCAGAGTCTTATCACCCCAATTTTTAAAAGCGGTGATAAACACGATGTAAAAAATTACAGAGGTATTTCAAAACTTTCAGTTATACCAAAAATGTTTGAGAAAATGGTATATGATGTCTTGTTCCCACTTTTGAGACCTATGTTGATAAATCAACAACACGGATTTGTCAGTAAGCGTTCAGCTGAGTCTAATCTTTGTGAATTTACCGATAGGGTCTTAAGAGCTTTTGAACAAGGGTATCAGGTGGATGTCGTGTACACCGATTACTCCAAAGCGTTTGACAAAATTTCCCATTATCTGCTTATTAAAAAGCTTGAAAGTGTCGGTGTGCACGGCGACCTCCTGAGATGGTTGGAATCTTACTTGCGCAATAGAACACAGGCAGTAACAGTTAAAGGATATACTTCCAGTTTTGTTCCTATTACCTCCGGTGTGCCCCAGGGCTCTCATCTAGGTCCACTGCTTTTTAATATTTTCATCAACGACATCGTTAATTATATTCATAATTCCGATATATTATTATACGCAGATGACACAAAGTTTTTTAAAATAGTTAAGTCTGATTCTGATTGTGATTGCTTACAGAAGGATTTAGTAAATCTGAGTAATTATTGTATAATGAATAATTTACATTTAAATGTTGATAAATGCTGCGTGATTACATTCTCTCGTAAAAATAAACCTATTTCGTACGATTATAAAATTTATTTTACAAAGTAGAGAATTTACTCATGATAAGACCCTTATTACGCTTTACAATTCGTTAGTCAGATCCCAGCTGGAGTATGCCTCGACTGTTTGGAATCCTCAGTATGATATATATTGTCATGCTATTGAAGTCATTCAGAATAAATTTATTAAAAGACTAGCATATAAGTTTAAATCCAAAATCATCGGAATCGTATCTCTAGAAAAGCGCAGAGAACACAGGGATCAGATATATTTGTATAAAATTATAAATAATTTAGTTGATTCCCCTTACCTTTTAAGTAACATCTATTTAAATTGCCCCCGTAGTAATGCCCGCTATAAACCGACATTTTACACCCCAACATGTAGAACAAACTATTTTAAAAATCGTTTTATTGCAAGAGCATGTCATACTCATAATAAATCATATAATCACGTCGATGTATTTAGCTACAATCAAAATACTTATATTAATTCCATTAAGGTAGTCACTGATTCACCCCTCCAGTAGTACATTTTGTTTTTTAAATAGTATTTTTTTTTTTTGCTTTACGTCTAAAAATTCTTAGAAATAGTTTTTTTTTGTTTTCTCCTTTATTTCTACATTTTTATGTTCACTCCATGTTTACACAATAGTGAAAACTTTATTGGCTTTTTGTGTCACATTGATGTAACTTGTTTAAACGTGTTATAAATGCTGTTTGTTTTCCTATGGATAAATAAATAAATAAATAAATAAATAAATAATACTACATATAAACATCCACTTACAATCTTTACATCTTTAGCTGAAAACTGTTTTAAAATCCGTTGCGTAATTTAAAGACCCCAGCGTACAAACAGTGGGAGCGACTTCGTTTTACACTATATAAAGATAATGGATTCGAGTAAAATCGTGAACGACAGCTCGTATGCTCTATCGTGGCTCTTCACTGTCTATATAGAAAGCCCAATTGCCATCAGAAAAGCACACACGTCACTGTTCAATAACTTTAACATAATGGAAGCAGTCTGGTATATTTTATATGCAAATGACACTTGATTATAATGTATGTGTAATTTTCTATAGTTTTCTATAGCACGTGCCATCGATTGGCGGCTGTCTGGCGTCGCTATCTTACCTACGTATTTTTAATATGTAGTTGTGCATTTTAGTTTGAAACGTAGTTACAATTAGTTTAAGAGGATAGTATCCGCTCCGCGCTCCATACAAACGTAGTTTGGTCTTATCTTGAATATTAACAAATGAAAGTCTTTGGAATTTTGCAGTAACAATCTTATCATTAAAATACGTGTTCCTGTACTATACAATTTCATTTCAAGATACGGTTAAAAAGTTACACGAGCTCAAAGATTGGCAATTTTCGTTAAAAAACGGCCCAACTTTATGCTAGTATTTCTCGACAATGTATCAATACAGAAACATTCTGATTCCAAAGAAACCCAGATAATATAGTGAATATATTTTTACAAGATTTTTTTTTACGTATTAACAATATTATAGGAGAAATCTCCAAAATTCGGAACATAAGAAATACGCGTGAAAATGTTGCAAATGTATTGTTGTTTCTCCTCTCGGGCACGCGTTCGCATCGCGAGGGATAGAGACAGCGACAACTGTGCAACATTGTTGCGTTCGCGAGGGACACTCCTCTTAATAAACATAACACCGACTTCCGAAACTGTTTCAGACAAAATTATTTTTAACCCCCGACGCAAAGTTATATTATTATTAGCAGATCATAACTACTGGTTCCTTACACTTACGCTTTTTTTATGCAGCCTCTTGTGTCCCACTGCTGGGCAAAGGCCTCCCCTAACTTCGGCCAGTATTATCCTGGGCTTCTTTATACCACGTTGGCAGATACCGATCGAGATCATCTCGCCAACGTTTCCACGGGCGACCTGGTCTCCGAATGATATTACGAGGTTTCCACTCGGTAGCTAGCCTCACCCACCTGTCCGGTATCATGCGTGGTCAGCCCATCGCCAATATCATCACTACATAGTATAAAACAAAGTCGCTTCCCGCTGTCTGTCTGTCCCTATGTATGCTTAGATCTTTAAAACTACGCAACGGATTTTGATGCGGTTTTTTTAATAGATAGGGTGATTCAAGAGGAAGTTTTATATGTATAATACATAAATATTATGGTACAGAAAACGCGACAGACATAATATAAATATAACGCGATAAAATCAGTACAAAATAGTTTTATTTCTAGATCATAACCAGTTGTGAATATGTTTGCAGGCGTGACGATACCTTCGCAGCGGAGATACGTGGAGTACTACGCAGCGCTGATCTCGTCGGGGCTGCAGTACTCCGCGACCAAGATACACATCCGCGAGCTGGTGATGTCGCCGCCGCCCATGCTCAACGGCGGACAATGTTCGCCCGAGCTCACCGTGTCACAGGCACAGCCGTGCTTCAAGGTATCAAAGTTAACTGTTTCATTTTATTTGTACTAGTTTTCCGCTCGTGGCTTCGCCTGTGGGGAGTATACGTTTCTTGTTTTACTTGATAATATATATAGCCTATGTCACTCAGGAATAATGTAGCTTTCTATGGGTAAAATGGGTCCAGTACTTTCAGAGCCTATTTAATGCAAACAAACAATCTTTCGTCTTTATGATATTAGTTAAGATTATTATAAAGAAAGCTGATTTATTTGTCACAAAAATCATTTTTTTTTAATAATAAAAAAATAATTAAAAATATAGGTACCTACCTACTGCATAATAATAACATAACATACCATTACGCCTGTATTCGCCGTAGTGTTAGGCAGAGGTGAACTAACGTAGGGGGCGAGCCTATTTTCATTAACCGGGCACAAATCCTGACTCCAAGCTGCTACTGTGAATTTCATAGAAAAACCCAATAACAATTTGCTCGACCCGGGAATTGAACCCAGGACCTAGAGGTGTAACTAATATATTCGTAATAGGTATAGATATTATGATACGAGCTGTATATTCATATTAGTATATATTAGTTTAGCGTAGACTATTACCAGATATTAGTCAAATAATAGGCACGCCAAGAGATCAGTGTTCTGATATTCGCGGTGATTTGCACGGCTGTGTGCGTCGACGAGCGCGCTACGGGAGGTTGCCGCACGCACACACACACACAATTACTCCGCTGCAACCGCGTCATAGCGAGACGATTCGGGGGAGCGAGCGAGATGCCTATATGATTCTGCTTACTTCTGTTTGACGTGTGCGTGCGTGTTTGAGTGAGATTTCTAAAGACAACATTATACACGTCGGGCTTTGTATGCAAGCTGAATGTGATGGTTACAAAGTAAACACTCAATGAAAACAAAATCACTACATTTAGCGCTATATATATTTTATAATACAAACTAATATCATGTATTAGGAGGTGTAACGATGAATAATTATTATTCATTAAATAATTCATAATACTATTATCTATAATATACAGAATAAGGTACGATATCAATAATATTTAAAAAAATAAAATTATGTTCGAGTAATGAATAATGGAGAGAATAGGCACGATATCAATTTATGTTAGATTAACGAATACGGAGAATAGCTACGATATCAATATTATGTTAGATTAACGAATACGGAGAGAATAGGCACGATATCAATATTATGTTAGATTAACGAATACGGATAATAGGTACGATATCAATATTATAACGAATACGGAATATCAAGATGGCTGACTAATATTTGACTAATACCTGGTAATAGGTATGGTATGCTAATATCAGCTAGTGAATATATTCAATAATAGTAATATCCAGATATCATCCTAATATAACACCTCTACCAGGACCTCTAGCGTAGGCGTCATGCTCAGGACCATTGGACCAATGAGAATTTTAAGTACTTCTACATACATACCATCACGCCTGTATTCCCCGTAGGGTAAGGCAGAGGTGTACTTAATGTACATTTAAGTATTTCTTTAAATAATAATACAATACAAACGGTCATTGGGTCGAGTTCTGCTTCTGCGTCGCGGGTCGTGGGTTCGATCGCATGAAACAAATACTTGAATGGACTGCAGGTAGTGATTGAGAACGTGTGTCTGTTACAAACATACCTACATTAAAATAGCAGCGTGGCTCAACGTTTTTAAAAAACAAAACATTAAGATTTACAAAAGCTAAAACGAGTTTAAAACGGCCACCATAAATTTATATCTATTAAAATCGCAGTTAATTATTTTAAATTTGTTTTTTATTCGTTATTTAAATTGGATTATGCATTTAGTAGACTATATCGTTACATACATACATTCCGTCATACTTGTACTTCCCGGAGTAGGCAGAGGTGCACTAATGTACAACTACATTTCACTGGTATGTTTAGGTCCCATGTAATAGGGGGCGAGCCTATTGCCATTAACCGAGCACAAATCAAAACTGAGTCTGGGCTGCTACAGAGAGTTTCATAGAAAACCTCAAAAACACAAGTAGTGTTTTTGAGGTTTTCTATGAAACTCTTGGAAAACCTTGGAAAGCGCGTTAAGTAAGTTATTTAAGCGTAGCAGTCGCGCGTAAGACCACTATACTCCCCCAGAGATATGCCCTAAACATGTGTTGCAGTGGGTTTCTGGAGTGGTCTATTAAGAGGAAACATTGCCTCTTTACATAATTATGCTAATAGTGGGGTTTTTTTAGGCGGTACGAATGAAGTAGTCCAGTCTAATTCACATAACCGGACCCTTTTTTAAGGTTTCCCCCCGTAAACAAAAAAAGGTTCACTAAACTAGCCTAATTTCGTACTGAGAGGAGACCCGTGCCCAGCTGTGGGACAATGTAATGGGTTGATGATGATGAAACGAATGAAGCTGTAACAAATAGTGTGCACTACAATAATAACCTGTCATTACCCCAACATGTCGGACAGACCCCGTCGGGCTGCCACGAGGTGCGTCGGTCGGCGGGCAGCGTGCGCGTGTGCCTGACCCACTGCACGCCCCTGTACGGGGACGTGCGCGTCGACGTCTACAACAAGCCCAAGATGAAGATGCGCAAGGAGAAGCTCTTCCACTTCTGGTTCAACACGTTCTTCGTGGCCGCTGGACTCGGAGCTGAGAGGGTGCCCGCGCTCGATGATAGTCAGTATTTATTTGGTATATCATTTTTTTTTTGTTTTGCTGTGGTAATTTTAAGTAAATTTGCTGATGAAGGTTATGAAAGTATCAGATATATTTCGACGTACAGTGGGTTATAGCTGTTACCTGACCCACCCTAGATGGGCCGGCGGCGTCTAAGTGGATCAAGTAACAGCTATATAACCCACTGTACAAACTGTTCAAAATGATGTTTCAAAAAAAATTGGAGGGCCATTGAATTAACAACATATTACAAGAAAATTGTTTGACCATTGACAGGATAACAAATAGATGCATAAATTTATCTTTAACTGCCTGAGATAGAATTTTCCTTTTACTAATTTCCCGATAAAATAAACCGCACGCTTCCGACTACTTCGGTACCGAGACCACTGCCTGTATGATGTCGAATTTCTCTTCCACGGTCCACCTCAAGGTTTGTCATTTTGACAGGAATTTATATCATTGAAATTGGGAATAGGGTTTTTTTGTAATTTTAGTTAATTGTGAACAATTAATTGTAACTGATAGTACTGGTTAAAAAAACGGTGCCACCATGCACTATTACTTCATAACCCCGGCGAATGTAGACCGAACTGCAGCCATACTCACGGCACGATGGCATAAATACAATTTCAAGGTCGAGCTATCTAAGAAATATGTAATTTTGTCACGGATTGCCAATTCCACGCGACAGAGAAAGGTCGAGTAAAATTTATATTACGCGCTGTTCTCATGCCCATCGTTAAGAAAGAATTATTTAACTTACTTAGATTTTAATGAACCTATATGTAATATGAATAATGTTACACCATACAGATAAAAAGGCATAATCTATACTTATCTCTGGAAGTATTGTCACCATCAAATATATCGGAGCGAACAGATTGTTCGTAATTAGGAACATGCATGCGTTTTTTTTAATTTATTTTATTAATTCTGTACATCATAATAACACAATAGAACATATAATTATTCCCGGGAATGTACATTTTTTTTTTAATATTATTCAACATATATATCCAAAATTGAGCTTTTAAACGCCGCCATTTTTCGCGCGCTTCAGATGACGTCATGGGCCGCGATCATCGCACGAAGTGTTTGTTTATTACAGGTGTTTTAGTTAATTCTTAAAGTTTTTACCATGGAAGAAGCTAAAAACCCTTTCTATCGGTATTGCATAGTACCAAAATGAAAAAATACTATCAGAACTACTCCCGATAAAGTATTTTTTTCTTCTTTCGGTCATCGTATATAGTCTCACCACTGACGAAAATCGCTCAAGACACACAAATTAAAATATATTTCCAAGATAATTCCTCTTCTAGCAGCTTTCGACTATGTGATTAAATTTAATGTCGTGGCCCGTGACGTTTCATTTCGTTCGACCAACGACAGCGCGTTTTGTAAATTTGAATTTCGCTCGCATAATTAGCACTTTTTAATTATTATTTTATACAAATAAATAACAATTATGTAACAAAATGTTGTTACAATAATACTTTATGTATGTTTAAGATTCCGGAAAAAATACATTAGGCAAATTTAAACTTCATGCATATTCCTAATTACCGGAGTAACTATGGAAATTAAACTATATCTCAATGGGATAAAATATATTTCAGAATCACCGCTACTGTGTCTAGCGTTAATTCTAAAACATCCTTTGTGTCGCTGAGGTAAGGTTTTATTTCTCTAGTTTTTTTAAAAAAAAAAGATTACTAGCAATTTGGATCACACATTACTAGTAATCTTGTTAACCCCTCGTGCTAAGCTAAATGCTTGTGTTACGAGTGGGTTCACGTCGGTAGTGCAATGGGTGAGTTTCGAACCGGCAACCACATGATCACAAGTCCGACGCCCTAGCCATTAGGCTACCGCCGCTTTTTCATTGCTCAGATAATTATGAACAGTCTGTTTGCTCCAATATATTTGTTGGTGACTGTACCAGTTGGGTTTGACAAAATATTTTTTCATTTGATAGCCTAATTATTGAGGAAGATTAAATGATATTTCATATCATGTTGCAATCCTTGGGAGCGGGGTAAAGGGGGTGAAGCCGCAGGGCTCAACCGGGAGCTAGTTTTCTGATAAGCTTTCTATGAGCTTTGTTTTGTCACTATTACGACAGGTATCATAATATCTATTACCAGTCACTTCCTTAGGCATGCAGTAATTTAGCTATTTCACAGTTGTTTTTAATGATATAGTAAATTGAGTATAACGATGTTTATTTTTTATTTATTATAGCATTGAATAATGCAAAATATCTGCCGTCACCTTATGACGTAAAATGTGGAAGAGAAAATCGACAACCGGCAGTGGCTTTGGTAACTTAGTTGAGAAAGCATCCGGTGTGCTTTTACCGGAGGGATGCAGATTCGAACCCTAACTGAGGCCTGTTTTTTCTATCGTTGGAAAATATCTTTATACCCTTTTTCACAAATACTGCGTTGAAAAAAATGCAAATTGCCTAACATGCTTGTATTGTATTGCCTTTATTTCAGGTCCGAACCTGGAGGCGTTCAAGCTGACGCTGAATAAGTGGCAGTTGGACGAGGCGCACAAGGACAAACAACACAAACATTACAGCCCAGATTTCAAGGTAAAATACATTCAATGTTACTTACTTTGTCTATATTCTATTACTGTCCAGGCTCATATTAAATGTACAGGGGCCGTATTACCACGTATTAATGCCATCATTTTTACGTTGTGAAAGAGGGACGCCACTTTTTAACCTGTAGAGCGGCATCCTTCTCTCACAACCTAAAAATGATGGCATTAATACGTGGTAATACGGCCCCTGTATGCAGTAATTATCTGTACAGACGGCTACAGGTCAGCTTATAAAAATCCAGTTTAAGTTGATCTCGCATTGTATAGACTCCCCTTAGACTTAGAGGCCAGTGCAAACTGGGTTTGTGTAGCTTAACGTGTAGTGGTGTTTTTACTAGATCTTATGGAACTGGTCTTCTAGTATTTTTCGTGTTCAATTTTTTATTAAACGTTGAAAAATATTTCATGTCAATCGTGCCTAAGCCGCAATTATTTATTTATAAAAAAAAATTGCTAAATATTAAGCAAAAGAAGTTTAGGACAATCGTAGCAATTGATGGTACCATTTCTGCTTGTTTCTGCGAGAAAAAGGCGAAGGTGTATGCCTGTTCTCTAAACTCCAGTTTCAATAATAATGTTTATTTTGTCAGGTGGAGCTAATAGTACAGAAGATGCCGTCATCGTCGACGTTCAGCGGTCACCCTGCGCAGGAGTCGCCGGTGCCGTCGTCGTCCTCGTCGTCGTGCTGCAGCGAGCCCGACGACACGGAGCCCGACGCGCACTGGGACTCCGGTGAGAACAACCGCAGCTAGCCACCACACCACCACCAATCAGGCGCGACCGGTACCAATACCAAGTTTCGTGTCAACTGACGTCACTAGAGGGCGCTGCTGACCATGTTCACTGTGGCTCTATTTCAGCCGCAATGACATCTCTCAACGGGATATAACAAAAGAGCCAGTGTCTAGTGCCACCATCACGCCTGTATTCCCCGAAGTGTTAGGCAGAGGTGTACTTCTAGTGCAATTCTCCCATAGTCGACTATGGATCAACATGTAGGGACGATGATAACGTACTTTTCAAACGTTTATAGTTGCAGCCTACCCTCTACAGATTCGAAAGGAGAGGCAGGGCCTTAAAACTCCTAACAATTATGTTTTTTAGTGTATCAAAACAATTTTAGTGCACGATCGCTGATTTAAGAACTTTTTCAAAGGCGAACTTTTTTGATTTTCGTATACTTATACATACGAAAATATATGTATAGACAGTGTAATGTACAGGTACAGTTTTTGCAGTGAAGCCATTGTGGATATAGTTGTTTTTTTAAATATTATTATTTTATGGAGTCCGCACACTAAACTGTATCATACTATGACTAATAAGAGGCATATTAAAGCACATTTATTTTTCGTCAAGAAATCACAGATAAGGCAAGGTAAAAAGTATATATATCAAAAATTATCCATCGTATCACAGAATATCGTCACAACTAGATAGAAGGTAGGTCCCAGTAAATAATATTTATTTTACTTGCATACGTTATAATTTTCAATGTTAATTTTGTACCCTAAAAGAATGGTCAACTGAAGATCATCTTGTAATAGGTCCTGTCATAGTATGATTCAGTATACTCGGTTGACTAATCCGAAATAAAAATTAGGGTTGAACTCTAAATCTGTTAAAAATGTCTAGTATGAAAGAAACGATGTGTGTGTTTGTGTGTAGTTGCGCATTACTTGTTGATATAGCCTGTGTAAATGCTGAGTATTCAGTGTTTTAAACAGATGTTTGTGCAATATGGTTGTTAAATAAGTCCCTTTGATTTCTGTAAATAGAGCTTTAAACACAGCAGTCTAGCAATGCTTCTCAATACATTGATTTTGAATATCAAGGTTTTATACCTCAATGTGAATACGTTAAAGGGTTTTTAACAATTGAAAATGTCTAGTAAAACTACACTTTAATTGTATCTTAATACAATTGCAACACATGTTGCACAAGCACTTTTTGTTAGTGATAAATGGTTTCAAGGTGTATAATAATAATTAACGTTTATATTAACAAATTTAGTCTATTTTTTAACGGGAGTGTACGCACCACTTGCCCTTTGAATTTCGCCCCCCTCCTATAGAAGAATTTATCATTGTAAAATATCAAAATTCTACTAGAAGGGGTGAATGGTACGTACGCTTAATGAGGAGGCGAGTAGGCGTCTCTCGTCGCGTTGATCTCTTAAACCGATAACGAATTTCTTAGTGTTATTACGTCAGTACCTTGATTTTAATAATGTATTGCATTTATCTATACATTATTCAAAATATTATTGAGTCTATTCAAAAGCCAAAATTCTATGTTCTATTGGTAAAAAAATTCTCGCTGACTTAGAATCATGAAATATCCCTTGAAGCAAGGTCTTACAGCACAATGAAGGAGAAAAATATCTCAAAAAGTGAACACTTTTTATTTACCATTACAAATATACATTTGTAGTTGGAGAGTATGGGATAATATGTCTTTCAACTGTAAAGTTAATATTGTATTTGATAGGGAAACAAAGTATGCGAGTCCGAAACACTTATTATTAAAAAAGAAATAACAGCTAGCCATTAATACCGCATTCAAAATATCAGAGTTCCAAATATTAAAAGAATAGTGAACTGCCTATATAATATTAAAATTGAACCACAGTACTGGCCAAAATGACATTTATTTACGATAATAATATTAGTTGTAAAGGAAACAATGTGTTCTTTCTAGTTTAGATCTGTGCGCTGGGGTCGTAAGTCCGTTCCCTGCAATAAGTTGGTGCCTCTAGAAAATTCCATGCACTATCCTTTCACTGATTTCCGTTCAATGTCGGTGACGGCTAACATTTGGTTTTGTAGTGCGTTTTTGATGTCGATCGATATTTTAAAATACAAAAATAATAATTACAAAATAAAGTTGAAAAAAAATTACAATTACCATAAAAACTCATTTACAAATCAAATCAAATTTACTTGAGGTTTAATTTGAATTTATACTGTAATTTACAATGGGGGAGCTAAATTTTTATTTTATGAACGGGTTATAGACTTAAATACAACTTCCATGCCTTTTAGGTCCGAAGTATTCAAAAGAGTTTTTTCTTAGTCGGTGCTTATATTAAAAATAGAAGCTTCAGATGGGCAGTTTATGAAACATAGAAACCAGTTTTTTCTAAATGTATTTATAGATCGATTATTTTGGTAATTACATAGCTATAGTCCATTTGGTTAGGTACTTAACTAAAGGTAAACAATAAAAATGGCGGCGTTCAGAGCTGTTTAACCTTTTATTACAATGGTATCTTATGAATTGGGAGTGAAATTAATAACAACACAACCAACAATCAATAAAACCAACGAACAAACAGAACAATAACTATCTAACACCATTTGCGGCAAAAGAAACACAAAAACGAACGAAAGTAAAGTAAATACAAACTGTTAATTATGGCGTCTGGTTACCCGACTAAGTATAATATCGGTTAATTATTTCGCTCCGCTTCCTCGCAGTACTACTTCTCAATTTTTTCGAGTTATCTAGTCAACTACGCAGAAAAATGTTTTGAATATCTGTATTTTTAGATTCGTTTTAGTAGGCACATTGCAATACTTTTTGACATAATTATAAATTTTGATTTAATTAATTGTTTGCAAGCTTAAGAATAATAGTAACTATTTAATATTAAGCAAAGTAGTAAGATATGCTAGTATAAAAGCAGAATGTGATTTGAGTTATTGAATAATTTATTTTGGTGATGTTTTATTTCGAAATGAAAAATGACCCTATAAAAGAACCTTTTTTATGATTTGTTTACCTTTAGTTAAGTACCTAACCAAATGGAGTATAGGTGATTTTATTCTACAATTAGATGTGTCATTAGTAATTTGATGACTTTTATTAACTAATTTGAATAACCTTTAATATATTATTTGTTACTCAATTGGTCATTATCGATTCTTATCTACCGATATCGATAAGCCACTTCCTGCGTGACTTGTAATTGTATTTGGGCTATCATGGGAAATTAAATATTATTTCGTTCTAACAATTTAATATGGAAAATAATTCATTAATTTCTAAGGAATATTTAAATTACCTGCGATAATATCGACAGGAGTCCTAAAAATAAGTTCTATAAAATCGATAAAATTATAACGATCGATATCTTGCATTCCTAGTGCTATTCAGATCAAAGACCACTGAAGTTACTAAATTATATTTATTTGTAATTCAAGACCAAGTAAATTACAACATTTAGGGCAGCACTCTATTGAAATTGAACCAATTTTGTGACTAATTGTATTAAAAAAAACTAGCGTGGTCATTATGGGTCTGGTGAGAGCATGCGCGATGGGATCGTCTGTCTCATTATAATCATATTATATTGGGTGGGTGACAAGGACCACAAATATTTCTAATAATTGTAAACCATAAATTCATATTATTCTATAATAATTGATGTGGCTATTGGCGACTATAGTAAATTTCAAAAAAATAGTTTCAGCTGATGGTATTTTGTAAGGGTTCCAATTTTTTTATACACATATGTTTCTTTATTTTCCTTTTAAAATTTTGGTGCCATTTTACTTCACATATCACATTATAACTTTTATTGTGGGACCAATCCTATAATCACGAAAATATCAGCTGTTCCATACATAAGTTCAATCAACTCGACAAAATGTATGGAATAGAAAAAACAGTAAATAAAAAATAAGGATATAAGTTTGTGATTGATTAAAGAGAAGAATAGGTATACCATTCTTGGAAATATCGGTCGTCCAGTCATCTTTCAAATATTAATATTGACCTAGGCATGTTTGAAACATCTAATACTATTGGTCGTTGGGCGAAAATCCATAAGATTGGTTTAATTTCGTTAGTCATATGTCGTGATGATAACGTAGTGTACTGGCGCAGGCGCAGTGTGCGAGCGAGTCGGCCGCTACCGCCCGCTGTCGCCCGACCACGCGCCGCACACGTAACTATCTCCTTACACTATGACGCAGCTTGTGACTCGCCACTCGCTACCCCACTACACTACACTACACTACACTACCCCTCACTTTACACTGGGAGCGCTCCGGCCGCTACCGCCCGCTGTCGCCCGACCACGCGCCGCACACGTAACTATCTCCTTACACTATGACGCAGCTTGTGACTCGCCACTCGCTACCCCACTACACTACACTACACTACACTACCCCTCACTTTACACTGGGAGCGCTCCGGCCGCTACCGCCCGCTGTCGCCCGACCACGCGCCGCACACGTAACTATCTCCTTACACTATGACGCAGCTTGTGACTCGCCACTCGCTACCCCACTACACTACACTACACTACCCCTCACTTTACACTGGGAGCGCTCCGGCCGCTACCGCCCGCTGTCGCCCGACCACGCGCCGCACACGTAACTATCTCCTTACACTATGACGCAGCTTGTGACTCGCCACTCGCTACCCCATATTTTGATATCGAATTTGTTATCATGTCGTTTTCGACATAGGTCTCGTTCCCCGCTCTTTACATCGGTCAGATTTACACAGCATCTAATTTCATTTTCTCCAGTTGCTTCGATGCTCTATATCTCTTAATTAGTTTGAGTATACGCTGGAAATTGTCGCTCAAATTCCAACGTCTATCCATGTCGTATTGTATATTATCATAGTTCTAGCACCTCCTTTGACGTTTGTTATATATTAATTTACTTACAGACAGACATTGCATCGTTATTAAATTAATATTAATTGCGGTTCCTAGTATGTAGAAATATCTCCACGGGCAGAAAAACGGTAATCCTCCCTGGTTCATTTGAAATACAATTGAATTTTATTTTAAATTTGACTATCTTTTATTTTATATCACGATCATAAACTGCGTCATTTTATTATTTAGCTTTTAATTTTAAGCACGTTTTGTCACTGACCGCCCAGCTTCCACGATTTAAACCTTCGCTTGATTCGTTTTTTGTGTTCGTTCGTTGTTCATTTGCTTGTGTCATCGCATTGTCATTCTCTACGTTCGTTCGTCGTGTGCTATTGTTATTAATTTTACTTTTTTAATAATATTTTAGTCTGTTGCACATTGTCAGAAAATTGTCATCAGTAAATCCTGTCCGCGTGGAATGTATTGATATTCTTTCGGTACGCGCGACCAAATATTTTCTTATCAGATTTTCTGTCAATGTGTTGCTAGCTTTAATATGTTCCTTTATGTGATTGTCTTTTGTATATTTTGTTTGGCATTTTGAACGCTAAGCGCTTCTTATTTATAAAGGGATATTAAGATTTCATAATATTATAACAATCTAATTAAATCTTCTCATCATCCATTCATCAAATCTACTGTTTAAAATAATAGCGTTCAATATGTCGAATGTCCTCAATTGTGCTTAAAATCATGTGCATGCTCTATAATGCATAATATTAATAAACAGTGTCTAGTAATGCTGTTTTGCGTAACCTTTTAAAAGGTTCGTAGTATATAGCATTATTAAGACCTCTATCAACGATTAGAATGACCAATATGAATTATTATTATTTTATCGCTTTTGTGTGGTCACTCTTGTCGTTTATTTCTCTGTGTGGATTGTGTTATGTGTACATATCGCGAACGAATTCATAACCTCATAAAAACCAAATGCAAATCTCATAAAAACATTAATGTACTAGTGGAAATACTTGTGAAATAGTATTTTGGTCCTTCGAGCCGGCAAATTAGGCAATACGGGCGCAATACACTCTAACCTTATACGAGATCACATGAACAGGAAAAGCAGGAAAAAAGGAGAGAAGACAAGAGGAGTTGCAGTCCACAGATATTTCCACTAGATACACTTAACATTTTACATTGCTCGCTTTGCACAATTTGAACGCATCACACACGCCACATGGATTTTTTTGAACGCCTTGTTTTTATATTTATTTTTCTTTTAATCGGGCGTTTAGAAAATATTTTTTTTATAATTTGTTCGAATTTTTGGGCTTTTAGTTGTAAAATTGGGTAAATTTCAGTCACATTTATTGACTAATGCTATTGCGGTAAAAATCGTCGCTTGTAAATATAAAATCGTAAGCAATTAAAAGCCTAACCTCAAACAAATAAAAATCTGTCCGTGGCATATGTTATCGTTCAAAGGCTTATATGGGTTTCTTACATTTTCAGGTGAATCCACATACTTGTGAGGTTGGCTCGTGGCCTCGGTGACCTCTGCACACTTCTATAAATAAAAACCCCGCTTTACCCCCACCCTACTGGCAAAGGCTTGAACTCTAACACGGTGCCGAAAATACTCATAACCCCGAATCCTAGTGATGTTTACTGAACAAGTAGTGCTCTATGTGTGTCTAAAATGTGTAGATATTTAACTATAATGAGCGGGTTGTGCCATTGCCGCATACCGACGGACAAAACGTACGGTTTGGATATATAAAAAAAACAAGTTTTTGTGATAATAATAGTGTGCTGAATGGACTTATACGTCGACGTATCGACGAGTGGAGATATCGTTTCATTTCACCAATTTACAAGCCGTAGAAGATATCGACTTTTAATTCTATGGTCACAAGGTATGTTTCTCGTTATAACTCTTATGACTGATAAGTACATTTCTCGGTATTTTTTTGTTAATTGTAAGCTTTAGCCATTGTCATAGATGTGTTTTGATAAATAATAAACATTTGGTACTTTTTGAATATCAGAGACTAAACAAAAGAAGTAATGTATTCTGCCGAATTTTTACAGACTGAAATTATTACCCATGGTTTAGATTGTTGGAAATGATTTTAAGGACTGTTCAGTTAAGGAAGGGATTATTTCGATGTTGGATAAGTACTGTCAACCGCTTGAATAGTTTCAAAATAATATTGTCTGTTCAATTTGTGTATTTAGAATTCATTTATCAATTTGGAGCAAAATAGTGACGATTATTTATAATTTAAATAATAAATTGCGTGGAAAGAAAAAAAATACAGTAAAAGGTAATTCGATCAGTTATTTCTACATTAACAACACTGACATATGTGATAAACTTATAAGGAAAAATGTTTATTTTATCTTATTGAGAATTATATTAACATCGTCACCACTTTGCTCGTTCTAGATGTGCCTAGTCAATGTTTTTAAATGACTAGAAAATGTAAAAAAATAATAAGGAACCAATTTTTAGGTGCTCTTATTTTATTATTATTTTTTAAATAATGATCACCTTGGTTAATAGATTCATAGTTAACCGAAATATTCATGAGAAATGTCTGTTTTTCATACATTGAACCATAACGTCAGCTTCACTTATTTGTAAGTATTTTTTATTGATAAAGAACTACAATATGCCGTGAGTGCGAGGCAGATTTTCCCACCATTTCGACTAAGTCCACTGACGGACAGTTTTTTTTATTGTTTTTTGTATACTTTCGAAAGATCTCACTAACTGCCGTCATAAATGTAAAAATTTGTTAGGCTCTACGTGACTATTGTGGGTTTTTTATGGGTCTTAGTTTTGGACGATAGATATCCCATCGATTTTTTATTACAAATTATAAACGTTAAAATGGAGCATTAATTCTTGAGCGTGTTATAATAGCTTAAAACCTTAAACCGTCTTTGAAAATAAAATAACTACATTATAGGATATTTGTTGTAACATATCCGACAAAAACCCCACAGTAGACACATGTTAGTAGAAAAAAAAACTTCCAAAAAACAAGTTTGATAATATTTGAGAGGAACCGAAGGCCTAGTAGTAACCTTAAAATTTGACCCATGGCTAGTCCAGATTTCTAAATATAGTTTAAATTACAACAGGTACTTGTTGTACACAATAATTACGAAGTTATATTTATTTTAACAATATTATACAATAAAATGGCACTATTTCTTAGGTAACGTCGTGGAAAAATAACAGGTGACGAAGGACATATTGTAAAGCATATAACAGGTATTCTACAAGTTTGGGAAATTCACAAAGCGTTTTATATCACATAAAAACAAATACTATGGGTGTATATTAAATACACCTCTGCCTAACCCTTTGGGGAATACAGGCGTGATGGTATGTTAAAAACAAATACAAACTTATTTTAAATGGTTTCTATTTTTTTTTATAAGATTAAGCCTCAGAAAAGAATTTCTTTAAATAATATTACTGCTCAACTAACGAGGTTTCTTTGTATGTAATCTACTTATACATAAAAATTGCTGTTAGTCTCGCTAAAACTAAAAAACGCCTTGACTGATTAGAATAAAGTGCTTTTTGATCTAATACAGGGTTTAAATTCACAATTGGACCCGATAGGTGGCACTGCGATCGTTTTCGGACAGGAGAACGTCCGTTGGGTTCACTAATATACAATACTTTTTCCCAAACTCGTAGAATAAAACTTTTATTTTTTATTAAAGTAATTTTAAGATGACCAAGAATAAATCCACCTTTCTCCAGTTGATAGGAATACAATTTTTTCTGCAATAGCTTGTATAAGCTTAGAGACGGTCAGTGTGGTCACTTGTTTAAAAGTACAAATGTTTGCAAGTACTAGGTCTTCTTAGAGAATGGTTCTCCACGCTAAGTGCGAGAGAGACAATATGATTTTCGTGCGTTCATATGATATGGTGTTACCTTTTCAATGCCTACATAATAATAATTCACACCGGTGATTATTTTATACACACCGCGTTGTATACGCAAAACCTTAGTTATTTATGTCTTGTTCTAAAAACCTCTTTATTGATATGTCCAGATTGCAAGTATGCTATAGTTGTGAGATGAGATTTAAACGGGTGCCGATTCTATTGCACTAAGGTATAAGATATTATGATCACTATGTCTTTGTTATTAACTCCATTAAAGAAGGATAGAAAACATTTAAAGTTTTCAAATAACTCTTGTGCCATTGTCATTTACGGAAAAAAATATATGTTGCTTCACGTTCAAATCGACCAAGTGGACTAATTTAACAGGACTGAGTTTCTATCCTTGTCTCTTGTTGTTTTTTGGAAAGAGACAGTGAAACTTGATGACTTAACGAACGAAAACGGAAGTCAGCACCATGTAGGCATTGAAAAGGCCTAGAATATTCGAACTGATTTGCTGATATGCAATATATGTGTTTTATGTGTTTTTGCAATTGAAGTATGTTTATTAATAACAACAAATGCTTGGTACTATGGATGTTGAGTTTTACTTTCTGGAATCATATATGTAGTTGTTTTATATCGGGACATCTTGTGAAATTATCAGAACATACCTCATTCATTCATCAATATAAATTCAATAAACTAAGTGTTAATTTTGTATAGCAAGATAATTTTAGTCCAATAAAGGTTGACAAAATTAAAAAGTCATGATGTTTAATGTTTCCAGAGAGTTCAAGTCCCCATTCCTAGATAAAGTTGCAGACAATGTTTGTAACTTAGAATGTTGGATGAAAAGCCGTTTTTAATTTAACTGTAAATATTATTGTTACGATACGTTAGTGGTTAATCGAGATCTGTTTTTTAATAAGTAGGTTGTGTTACAACCTAGCGCCTTTAAAAAGTTTTATCAATTTGACAAAAGCATATTGAGCATTGGATATGGCTGGCCCATTTGCAATGGAGAGAAATTTAAATATCTAATCTAGGTGTTACTTGCATTCTCTTATTTTTATAGTTTTTTTTTGTAGTTAGACCCAGAATGATCAATCAGTAATATTGTATGTAATTTCAGCCATTTTATAATATCTAAAAATACTTGACGATATTTTTTACGTACAGCGAAGACGTTTTGTTTTAAATAAAAGAATGGAAATAACGATATTACTCGTTTATGTTTCTATGACGTTTAGGAGAGTTCACGGTTATTGTGATATAGGGCTTCGTAGGTGGCTGGTGGCTCAATCCTTTTGTATTTAACGTCGAAATCTACACTTACATCGCCAATTTTGATATTTAAGCTGATTTATTATTACTTTAACATGAACAATTATTGAAAAGCGAAGGACCAAATTAAAAGTATTTTGGTCCTTCGATACGAAAACCTCATCAAAGGTTATTCTGATGTTTTATCTCATTTTGTCAACGTTAATCATTCTTTTCTTACGCCCAGTGTTAAGACGAAAGGTTTGAGCTACCCCCAATGTTATGACGACGGGTTTATCGTAAATGCCAGTTAATTGGTGTGAAGAGTAGTTTGATTGGAAGGTGTTCTTGATGTGGAGACTTATCGCGGCGATGCGAATACGGATATACTGTCTAGTTGAATGACGTGTTCAATGCGATATCTGAGTGGGAATTTATCACGAGTAAGGAAACATTGCCACTAAATGGCCTATGAGGGTATTTGGAAAAGAAGAAGCGAATGTGAGATACGGATGGCATTTTGGACAAACTCGGTGATGTTTTAATGTAGAACGTAAGCAATGGTTACTGTAGTTAGGTTAGATCGTGTCTAGATAGGTTTAAATAACGTCATAGAAACGAACAGAGCTCCAGAAGTTCGAAATGACAAAAATATTTTTTTGATTCTTTTAGGCATTACGATTTTAATTTCCTTACGGCTAAGGCGGAGTCACATGAAGCTTCCAGTTTAAAAATGTTTTTTCTATTAAGTGTCATGAATTTGTTTTTTTTTTTTCATTAATTAGTTAGTATTTTTTTTTAATTGTATTGCTTCAGATTTCTAGGTATCTGTTAAGTATGTGTATTTGGCTCAGTAATTTTTTTATTCTGTAAAATCTATGCGTCATTTTAACTTCCGATTTGTAAATAAGGATGGTGAAATTCTAAATTACTGTTTTTTTACAATATTTTTGTGGTAAATTTTATATAAGCAGCGAATTACAATCTATTTGGCGTCCGAAGGTTAATATACGCGTATATATCATCAAGTACAAATTTAGGAGTTGTTAGTTCGTCCTGTCTTAGATAGACGGAGTGGACTAAATGACCAGGACTAATAATTTATCTCTCAATTGTTGACCCCCTAAAGATGGAAATTTGACATTACCTCTATAGAGCTATTTCTAGATGGGTAAAAAAAATCGAGAGACAAGTCAATAATTCTGGTCGTAAGTCATTAACCTATTCTCCAAAATATATTTTTTAATGGAAATATATGAATAAACAGCCACCTCTAGTATTAAATTAACCCCCATTCCATGAAAGTGGTATACGTTCGAATTTTGTTTTTATCAATTCGCACGAAAATTCGTTATCGGTTAACCGCTCGACCTCCCCACTCCCTTCATCAAAGGTTTAGCTTTAAAGATTGTTGTTTGCCTTATAAAAAAATGTGATCTTATGAGGATTATACTTAAAGGATGTCGCTATAATGTTGCGGACGTCGGGGTCGGCGTTTGGATGAAAAACTGACAGACTAAGGCACACAAAAAACGTACTATCTTTCAACTATACAATTTAAAATAAACGTTTTTTCTTGATTATCAACTAAGGCATAATTGACACTGTTATTTGACACTCCTTAATAATTAAAACAGATGTATACAGTGTGAATTATGTCTCAAAATCTGAACTCAAACGCGCCACCGTCCGCAACAAGTATGAAAGAATAATGCCTTGTTTGTATAATGATATGGTAACATATTATAAAAAGAATAATGAATTATCTAATATAATAAGACTTGACTATGTTCGATAGGCTCAGTAACGATGACTGTCAATTGGATACAGAGGCGAAAAGGGCTTTATTGGTTAAGTTTATTTACTAGCATTCACGTTGCGACGTTTGATCCTAACTGCATAATGTAACTCCAATGTGAGATCAAGATTGCGGTAAAAATTTCAACTTGTGATAATCGCAACGTGAATGGCATCTTTAGTAAGAAAGCTAGTAAACAAGCGACATGTTCTTCGAATGATTATAATAACGACTGTCACGGATAAATGTCTAGTATTCTAATATAATGTTAATCAAATCTATGTTTGAGAGTTAAGACCTACACAATTCGATATAATAGTAAATTACAAATGAGACAAGTCGTAGTGTGCATAGGGGGCTTTTGTGATCGATCCTTCCACAGATACTAGTAAAGCCCTCTCCGCAAATAATGAAACTAAAAAGAATATAATATTTTTTTTAAATTTAAGGAATTCTTAGTTTCACAGTAAAGTAATACACTGTAAATTATTTCTTATCTTAGTAAAAAGATCTCATCACCTTATTTTTTTTGTTTTGTCTTTTTATAATTATTTTGAAAAGCAGATTAGTTGATTTAAAGACAATCAATGTAAAATAAAACTTATGGATGTATATAATTGAGTCGTTTTATTTATAAACGCTTTCCACATCTAGGGAAAAAAGGAATTGAGAAGATTGCTGCAAGCTGTATTAATATCGGAAACTTTAATCAAGGTAAGTGTGTCGAAACAATGGATAGCTAATTGAATACAGTCCTTATCCCATTCAGATTAGAGATAAAAATAGAATGGTACGGTCAGCAACGAAAGTTGCTGAACACCGCCAAGTTTTGAAAACAAAACACAGCACCAATTCCTTTTAATAGATTCACTTAGGAAAAAAATGATGGTCCAGTATGTAGAAACACGTACTACTTACCACATCTCGGGTCAGTAAGTTTTGGATACTAAATATGTTTAAGCGTTTTGAAAATTTCATCGTGTTCAGCAACTTTCATTGCTGACTGTACCTGTCAGATTTAAAACATCCCTTGTGCAATGATGCACAACATCAACGTGTAACATAATAAGTGTAAGACGAATTGAATCGACAGTGGGGTTAAGTGTAATTTTTTCCCAAAGCAATAATATAATATCTGAAACAATGGCCCCGTGATCCATCAGTTGGTCGGTTTATGGAAAATTAAACCTTATATCAATGGTGTGAAAATTAAATGTAATATTAAATTGATTGATTGATGATTGATTGTAATAAATCTACTAATGAATGGATCAGGGGGTCATATCAGGTATTATAATTATTGTTAAAAATATCAATGTTAATTTACATGTTGTTTATAATCTCATTATTCTTGTTACATTGAGCCAACAATTATGATTCGTCAGATGCTGGGAGTAAGGAATTTGGTTTCCCACTGTTGGGCAAAGTTAATACTATACTATAAAGAAACCATATTATTAAAAAACGTGTTTATTTAGTCACGATACACAAAATACTCATTGTAATTCTTATAAGCTAGATACGTAGTTCAATAGTCAACACCCTGCCAAACAATTTGATTTAAAAGTTCTTTTAAATAAATCTTCACCTAAATCTTTTAATGTTTATATCTTAGAACTTTTACAGCCGATTTCATTATTGTTTTTTCACTTTTAAAAGGCCTTTTACTTTCACTTAATCGAACACCAGTCAACTGCCCTATTTATACCCCCTTTTTTAGGGCAAATAAAATATAATTATAGAAATCCAAGTGCGAAATGTGTGTTAAGTTGGTAAATATATTTATAATCTGACATTCAATCTTCATACATTAAACGGTGTGCATTCATTATAATTATGATATGAAGTCCACTGCAATAATGATGAATGTTCAAAAATATTTAAATCTAAGTGAGTAATGTCATTCGGTCACTTGACTTTTTAGTCTTATGCCAAATTTCACACTATACTGTAGACATCGTAGTCTATACTATATAACATAACAATCACGCCTATATTCCCCGAGAAGTTGGGCAGTATCTGTCCTGTATGCGTTCCTATACCATTCATCAAACATTGTAATTCCCGCCTGTTACGAAGTTGCGTATTCGCGTGAATTCGCACGCTCTGACATTTAGTAGTGATGGACATTAGTTGATTCTTTATAATATGGTTGACATTGATCTTGCTTTAATTTCTCGTTCGTATCCATAATAACATAGGTAATCAACTTCGTCACAGGACGACGCGTTGGTTCGTGTAATAGGCGCTTGGGTCAGTATTGGTCACGCTCAGATGCGTGGATTCCGTCGAAAGCACGAATTCGCGCATTTTCTTTTTATCTCAGAAGTAATATGTGCATTACGTTCTGGAGATGAGGGTGAATTTATTATGTTAAGTTTCAGATTAACTCTTTGAGGCGCTTCGACTCTGCTCTGGTAAAAATTGACCCTAAGACAAAGTTGAATATCTCATAGCATCATGGGCATAACAATGTTTCCTTAACAATGAATATACACGTACTTATTCTTCTCTATATCGCACCTCTTCCCCTCCCTCGGCCTCTGAAACCTCCTCGTCCCCTAGGCCTGGCCCCCTTGCTGGTGTTCGGAGGGCTCTTAGGCCGGAGGGCCTCTATCCTCTCGGTGCAACCAGTACTCTCGCGTCCCTCCGTGAAATAAGATGCGTAGAGTTCAGCGTTAAAGTTGGAATTGGTGAGCTCGTGGCCGATAGTGACCCAGCCGGGCCGGATCGTGGAGTCGCGTCCGAATAGATGGATTCTGGAATTTTAAAGGTATAGTTATTATATTTAGCCATACAAACAAGAATACATCAGAATAAGAGGATATACCTAAGTCAAAATTTGAGCCCGGTTAATGGCAATAAGCTCGCCCCCTATTACATGGGACCTAAACATGCCGGCGAATTGTGGGTGTACATTAATACACCTCTGCCTAACCCTTCGGGAAATACAGGCGTGATAGTATGTAAGTCAAAATTTCCACTGATATCCTATCCAAATTAATGACAATGTTGATCCTTGCCCCACTCCTGGGCACTGGTCACCCCTCACACTCTGAGAGCCCTCTTTCAGAGTGTTATGGGTAACCAGTGCTGGGGTTAGTTAGGCTATAGTCCACCACATTAGCCCATTGGCAGATTTCACACACTGTTCATATTTGATTCATTTTTTAATCTATATAATTTTGGTCTGTCATAACCAAAAAGTGTATTACCTTCGTCTCCCTAAACAAAAGTGCTCCATGATATGGAATATCTCAATCGGCTTCTCGCTACTCCCGAATTCAGGGTCTTCAGAGATGATCAGGTCTATATCCACATTGGCGTGTATGAAGTCTCCGTCCACCGACCTCCGGACAGTGCCCTTGATGCCCATAAGACAATGTTCCTTTGTCCTTTGGAACACGGCGTTATGTTCCAGATTTTTGGAATGCCCAGGATTCTTGATGTTGGTTTTGATCCAGCAAATATCCTCACAGCGACGGAAGCCCCATTTCTTGAGGCATTCTCGGCCCATGTCCAATCCTATAAGGTTTATGAAACTTAAAATAAAATTGAACATTTGCTTTGTAATACAATCTCTTTGGTATGATTCTTATTAGTGCCAAAGAAACCTGGTAGTCAACTACAAAGAAATACTGCGGTGTCATAATCGTTTAAATGTATCTGATAATGAGACTGAAGATATAAAGGGTGGAAGGGATATCGACGCACAACTGCTTACTATGAATTCAGTACATAATTCTGGACTGATTCTGTATTTTTTGTTACTGTAAATTGTAACACTTTATTATTTATAACGAACCCAATAAGGTTATTAATAAAAAATATATAAAGTCACCTATTTCACATAAAAAAAATGTGCCAGTTTCTTCAGGGAAAACAGGCGTGATGGTTTGTTAAATAAAATTCGTAAGAGCGCGCGTTACCAATCACTATGAAACATTGTGATCGAGTTGATTGCAATACATTGCGGACTTAATGAATGACTGAACTTAATTTTTGTGACCAATCATTAGTGAGATTAATGACTTTTGTAATTATTTTATTTATGGCATTAGGATGTAGCCTTTTCCGGGCGTTTGGACGTCATGACCCTTCACCCCGATATCATCATCAATCATCAGTAAAGGATGGACATTGGTTACCTTTAAAAAAATAGTAACGTAGGAATTTACAGTTTTGGCTAATCCTCTTGACAATTTAATGAAGGAATTTAAAATTTTGGCTAACCCATTTAATGTTTTTTCATACCAAAACAAGAAAGAATACAACCCGCCTGATGGTAAGCGGTAACCGTAGTCTGCACGCTTGCAACACCACCGATATCGCTCGTGTGTTGCCGACCTTGTAAAGTAAAAGGCAGGGGAAAAAAAAGAAGGAAGGGGACTAAGTAGGTAGGTAGAATAACTAACTAACTAATAAACGATTATTAAAAAAACGATTACCTATTATTTCATAAAAAATGATTTTTTATGACCGATTATTACTTAAATATTTTTTTTCAAGAGCCCTTTTTCCATTTTTTTCTACTGGCACCTATTTAAAATAACAAGGCAACACCGCTACCCAGCCATTTGAGGGGGGGGGGGGGGGTTTCGTTATTATTTTGCGAATTGTTCGTAGATCAATCATTGCATTATCAAAAAAATCGATGCTTGGAACCGATTATTATTAGAAATATTTTTTTTTACTGTAAAGTCACATCCCTAGGACTAAGGTAGGAATTGGGTTTTAACTACATACCTTCAGAGCTGCCACACCAGAGGAATATGAAGGAGCGAGCCTGTGCGATCTGCTGCAAGTCCAGTGCCAGCACATCCTGCCAGCGCCAGCCCGAGCCCAGCGGTGGCTCCACCAGGATTACATCGAACTTGTTGCCCATTTGCTTCAAGTCAAACGTCTGGGAACATAACCATGCATAGGGAATTCTTAAGTTTTAATAAACTCAACAACTCAAGGTTTAATATCTGTGAATATCAAGTTAAACAATATCAGTTAAACAACAATTATATTATAATTATATTAGTATAATTGTTAATATAACTTATGAAAATACCTACAAAAACATCGTTAAAAGGATAAGGTGTTGGTATTAATTAAGATCCAGAGAATATATTAAATGCAGGTGATTTAAGACCGATTGTGATTTAAATTGGCAATTGTTTTTTTTTTTCAAATTGTATGTGTATAACATTCTGGAGTCAATATTAGTAAGAATTGTGGCATGGACTATAACTTATTCACCCTAATTAAATTGTTCTTGTAGCACATAGTAGTGTAAAATAGAAGATTCTGCCAATATACAAATACAGTTTGTTCGAAATAAGTAAGCCGATGGGAAGTTAGCCGTTCCAAACTACCGCGGTGATAAAATCGTTTAATTAAGTGTTTTAATACATAAATATCGAAATTAGTAAACAAAATCATTAGAAATGTGAAACATATACGACTCTAATCATTTTTACACCGGCTCTTTCTATTAAAATTTACCACTTCTAAACCACTTGCAGACAACTTCCGATCGGCTTACTTATTTCGAACAAACTGTACACTACTATATGAAATGAAATGATATTTATTTCTGTAAATAGATCTTTTAAAGACACTTTTACAAGTCGTTTTTTTTTCATTTTTTTTAACTAGATGACGCCGACCTTTCCTATATGACGACCTCTGAGAAGAAACGTCGAAACAAACTCAGAGAGATGCTACAAGCAATGATTTCTAAGCAAAAGTTTTAGTACATGTTCAGCCTTGAACTTCATACTTCTACTAACCTTCAAGTCACACTTCAAATACATAGGCGGAGTAGCTGTCTGAGCGATCAAGTCATCTTTCAGTTTGATCAGTTCCCTCAACTTGGGGTACTCTTCAAACCGGTCAGCCAGCCCGACATCACGGATGAAGTTCTGTGGCCTCTGGCCAGTGTCCACAAAGTGTTGGCAATAGTCATTGTGAGGGTTTGAAGACTGCGTCCCCTGGAAATTAATAATTGGCTTTACAAGATTTTATTTATTTATGACTGCCATTAGTCTAGTGGTCGTAAGCGGCTGCTACGCTAGACTTCTGGGTTTGATCCCCAGGTTGAGAAGTGTTATTGGGTTTTCTATGAAATTCTCAGTAGCAGCTCAGTGTCTGGAGTTGTGCCTGGTTAATGGCAATAGGCTTGCCCCCTATTTTATGGGACCTAAACATACCTGCAAAGTGTGGGTGTACACTTCTACCTAACCCTTTGGGGAGTATATGATGTGATGGTATGTTTATTTTATTTATTTATTCACAAGCATTAACAGACTATAGTTAAAAAACCAATATAACTACTGCAGTGTTTAGGATAACAAAGATTGGTCAGAGAGTAGCCTTAGGGGCAGATTACACAAAATAAAATAAGTGCACACAAAATAAAAGATTAATACAGGAAAAAGTTTGCATCGTGCCTGTGGCTGAATTTTTTATTCACTGGAAGATTACCTTTGTGGATATTTCGTATTATGGAATGTTAAAAAAAACTCTCAAATTGGCACACTTAAATGACACTAAATTTATATCTCCGACACATCCTACACAACCATAGCTATTTCATGATGTTAGTAAAAACACTATATCTTATAAGTAAATACACAACATACCTTCAAAAAAGTAGAGGAATCTGTATAAACAAGTTCATCAGGTTGTTCTTTAGTTGTTGGCTTGTCACTTCCTTCATTTGCAGCACCGGGGACCGCTTGTTTCTTTGGAGGAACGTCTAATGTAGCACCCAACGCATGTCGTAGTTCACTCACACTCGATACACCAAGCTAAATATAAAAAAATACAAATTTTACATGATCCTAAAAAAAATATATGACCAAGCATTATTTTGAGGTTATGTCACAAACAATCCCCATTACTAACAGTTTGCGCCAACAGCTTCTTCCTTTTTTGCGATCTTTCACGTAACTCTTTTAGTTTTTCACTCATTTTCCTTTTTATTAAGTCATTTAGTTTTAATTCTCAAACGTAAGCTACGCAATTATAAACAACTCCGTAATGACAAAAAAGTTTTCGTACAGGAACTAAATTTTCGACGCCAATTACCTAGTACTAGTAAATTTTTGATGAAGATTATGTTGTATGTTAAGAATATTACTTGCAGAAAAACTTAATATTAAAAAAATATTAATAATTATTAAAATACAAAATCAATATCTATATCAATATTTAAAGTTATTTCTGAACGTACAATATAATGTCAAAAAGATTATAGTCGAATACTTCGTTGTAACTGTCACAATCTTCGGTAGTATAGTGGTAAGTATCCCCGCCTGTCACGCGGGAGACCGGGGTTCGATTCCCCGCCGGAGAGATTCTTTTTGAATTTATTTTAGGTCTTATCATTAACTCATAAATAGCAATACCAGTGCACTGCACCATAATTTGCGTTTTTTTCGTAAATTCGGTTGCGTAGATTAGAATATATTATGTACTACTATACTAGTACATACACTGTACGTTGAAAAGTATATTTTTAACCAGATTTTTTAAAATTTAATACACTCATTCAAACGAGGATACCTATGGTACCAATTTATAATTTTTTGGTTTTTCGAAAAGACTAGACTCAGTAGCAGGAATTGCGACGTCATCTATGTATTCACAACTCAGTACTAAAATGTTTGTTTAAAAATCGTTATCGCAGGTGATAGTAGCGTAAATCGTAAATTTTGTCAGAATCCTCAATTAACACTGCAATTTACTATCTGCTATGATAACGCTAGATACTTACTCTCTACTAATCTCTTTCTCAAGCCACAAGAAGGTAAATAAGGTTTTAGTTTGTACTTACTCTAGTCTAGTTTTAACTTACCACATAGCCTTTCTCAGCCAGATTTTTTTAGTGATAGCCTAGTGATATGACCATTGGACTGCCAAGTCAAAGGTCTCGGAGTTCGAATCCATTATCCAAGGCATGTGCGTACCTATTAACATAATTAATTTTCAGATCACAGAAGACGCGGATATTGGTAAAGTTTTATACATTTGAAATGATGTTGGCTGTAACTTATGCGATTTATAAACAGTGAAGGAAAACATTGTGAGAAAACCTACATGCCTAAGATATGTTCTCGACAGCGTGTGAGGTCTGCCAACCTGCAGTAAGCTAGCGTTGTAAATTATATCATTATTCCCCTTATTCTGACAGGAGACCCGTGCCCAGCAGTGGGACAATGTAATAGGTTGATGATGGAGCATTCTGAACGCCCAACCTTAAATGTCGACCTTGCCAGGTTATTAATAAGTAAAAGAACTTTGGATTTTATAATTAAAATATAATGAGTGATTATAATATTTACGCAGGTACTGATATAAATTATACTTATAAAGAGTAAATTAAGGTAATAAATAACAGTGGTTTACTTCTAAGCGTAGGTACAGATAATTTACAATACACAATCATTCATTGAATTATTTTTCCAGTAGGAAAGAAATGAGAACATAATTTATTAGTGTTAGGTTAGTGTGCTTCATGTAATAATTATTATGAGACAATAATATCTATTGTTTATAACATTATTTAAATAAATATTTTTTACAATGTTTGGGTAAGGCAGTTGCTGTAGAGGTCGGTCTTTACTTCAGTGACAAAATTGGATATTTTTTGCCAGTACATATACTATAGTAGTCTTTGGACATTTTCCTTCGATGGACATAAGTATCTCGGAGTCTCTTGCGGTGTAAAAAAAGTTTTTTTTTTATTACATCTTCGTGAGTAATTTAGACACCTAAATTTAAAAGAAAATATTTATAAAAAATATAACCGGTCTAAAATTTTTTTTTTCACCCTTTCGCTAGGCGCATGTCACGTTTCTTCTCGCCTCTCGTAGAGCTATATATTATAAATCACTACCTAGACTATAACACTTTCATATCTATTTTTCAAATCGGACGTAATATCGTTAACATCGGTGGTATTAGAACATTTGTCCCGGGTGACGCAGCGTCCGGTGGCGGAGTCTCGGACCAGGCCTAGCCGGCAGTGGCAGCCGAGCAGGCAGCGGCGCGGGCGCACGCACGGCCGCGTCTCGCAGCTCAGCTCGCAACCATACCGGCACACGTACTCCTCGTTGGGGTCCTTGCATTTCTCTAAAATTGACAGAAAATCATAAGAAAAGGCTTTTATAGAAATTACTTAACAACGATATGAATTTTCTCTATCGATCGATCTCAGGCAAGGTTTGAACCTGCGTCTCTCGGGTTAAGTACACCAGACGCTTTGCCAACTAAGCTACCGAGACCACTGCCTGTGATGTCGAATTTCTCTTCCACATTTTACGTCTTCAGGCGACGTCAAAATTAGACGGAAATTACTTATATTATTTTATGAGCTTAAAGGTACCCTTGTTTTTTCCAGGATTACCTTAAACAGGATGCCGATTATGGCACCCCCTTAAAGGTTCTAACCGTCGTACTCTACAGCTTTTCCTATGAAAATCCCTATCCTATTCGTGAAAAATACAATAAGTACTTAAACAGATCACATTTCGGCATGTATGAAAAGTGACTTTTTTCCACGTATCTGTAGGAAAAGTTGGCATCCTGAATAATGGTTGAGCTACACGATGACTGATTCAGTCAGGACAGGTCAACTCAAAGCTGCTATGGCCCTTTCTTTAAAAGGCCTGTTCAAAAATTGCCCTATATAGTTAAACTCGCATATCTAATAATACTGCTGTCTGGACTGTATAAGAGACCATGATACTCCGAGTTTGTTTCGGCGTTTCTTCTCAGAGGCTGTCAGATAGGTAATGCCGGCGCCAAAGAAAATCATCGCCTTGTAAAAAAGCCTTTATTATTTTACAGAAACAAATGTAATTTAACATTAACCCTCTAACTTCGTGCAAACTTGCACCAGGCAGTGACGATGCTAACCATAGTGGTTTTTTTTAAAGCTCACTAGCAATGTGGGTCGCACATTACTAGTATTCTTGTTAGCCCCTCGTACTAAGCTAAATGCTTGTATTACGAGTGGGTTCACGTCGGTAGTGCAATGGCCCACCCATTTCATACATTTCGAACCGATAACCACGCAAGTCCGACGCCCTAGGCATTAGGCTACCGCCGCTTCGAAATGACAAAAAACATTCCCTCAATCATCACAATCCACAAAGATCCTCTCACGTGAAGATCTTTCATAGTTTGTAACAAGGTGTTGCCACCTGTTCACGCCGTGCAGAAATAATAGCGAGAAGATGGGACGTATTTTAATTTGAATGAGGCGAATTGTTCATTTTGTGAGAAGGAGCACTCTACATTTACATTCAGCAGATTTCAAAATGGGAGATCTTATCTCTTTAATGCATGCACCGTTTTTTGAGTCACTCTTCGTGTCTTATATTTTTTCTTGTATTGTTCCGTATTTCGAAGTCTTTTAATCCTCATAATAGGCCCTGGTTTACGATCTTTACGGTTTTAGTACATAAAACATATATAATAAGGAGTTTTGGTCAGCTATAAGTTTCTCAATCCGTCGACATTCACAGGATTAGGCAAAATCTGGCTTATTTTGCATTGCATCACAACACAATCCTCCAAAAATTGCCAATTCAAAATGGATTTAGTTTAAAACTGTAGGATAAGACTGAGCGTCGACCAAAAAGAATTGAAGAAATGTAATATAAGTTAATAACGAAGGTGGTAATTTTGGGAACAAAGCCACAATTTTCAGATTTGGTTCGGAAACAATAAGCGGCATAAAAATTTACGACTTCCACCGACACGGGTAGCTTTTTAGGCCTTAACTTTACGAGACTGTCACAAACTTTCTCGATCGCTTTAAGTAATCTCTAAACAATTGAGGCATAAATTGTAGGAGTGAGCATTGAATCATAATACACCAGTGTTAGATCATTTTGTCCTTTTCTGGACGTCTGTTTTAAAGTTTATAACTCTATTGTCTGCGGTTTGAAGCTGTTAAGAGGATAGTATCCGCTTCGCGCCCCATACAAACGCAGTTTGGCCCTTGCTTGAATTTTAAACAATGAAAGTCATTGAAATTTTGCAGTAACAATCTTATCATTAATATACGTGTTTCTGTAATATAAAATTTCATTTCAATATACGGTTAAAAAGTTACACGAGCTCAAAGATTGGCAATTTTCGTTGAAAAACGGCCCAACTTTATGCTAGTATTTCTCGACAATGTATCAATACAGAAACATTCTGATTCGAAGGAAACCCAGATAATATAGTGAATATTTTTTTACAAGATTTTTTTTTACATATTAGCAATATTATAGGAGTAATCTCCAAAATTCGGAACATACGAAATACGCGTGAAAATGTTGTTGTTTCTCCTCTCGGGCACGCGTTCGCATCGCGAGGGATAGAGACAGCGACAACTGTGCAACATTGTTGCGTTCGCGAGGGACACTCCTCTTAACTTTTTAAATGAATAGTTAGCAGGTTCAGTTCTAGGGATCAAAAACCTGACTTTAGCTGTTAAAACCAATGTTTACCTAACTTATGTATTGTGTGGATAAAGATATTGATATCTAGAAAGATCCTCCTGCACCTAGACACCTATGTGTATTTTTTTTTCTCTCATGGCTGTAACATTATCACTAAGTATAAATGATTTAAGGGCATGATGGATGTGTCGTATACAGAATAGAGCCAAGTTCACTAGTGTCACATAAATATACTCGTAGCACCCACATGATAACACATTGTTATGCACTGATGTATATCGGATAACAACAGCTTGTAGGGATGTTCTAACATTGGCCTCAATTGATGATAACAATACAGAATAATACGTCAGAATACATTTACATAGATGAATGACGACATGAGCCCTGACGATAAAAGGTTTTCCATAATCATACGTTTACATTTTCTGTATTTGGCGAGGATATAAGCAATTACTTACTTTATTTTTACCTAAATAGGTAATACCAGGTAATCCTGGTCTATTTACGCATGATAATCATCATTATCATTAAACTAACTGTAAAGTACCTAATTCCATTTCAGGGACGTAAGTAATATCTAATGTTCGCAAAGATATGAATTTTCTATTGAAGAGAAAAAATTGTAGGGAAAGAAAAAATCGGCCTCAGGCAGGGTTCGAACCTGGGTCCCTCCGGTTAAGTACACCGGACGCTTTTACGAATTGAGCTAACAAGGCCCCTCAAATGTATACCTATCTTTCAAGATATTTAGCATATAAATATTCATAATATCTTCGATAATGTTCTTACGTGGAAAACAGTCCTTCTCCTCTACGCAGTGCCCACTGTGATGTCGGAGTAGCGGTGGCCGGCACAGGCAGCCCCGGGTACAAACCCTGATGGGGCAGGATGGGGCCGGCTGCGAGCAGCTGGGCTCACACCACCCACAGGAAAAGTACTCCTCTTCCGGAGCACAGTCTTCCACGGAAGGCTCTTGCGAATCATGGGCCATTGGGCCGACCATAATCTCAGCTGGAAGAGATTTACTTGGCAAAGTTAATGTAGTTTAAAATAAATATAGTCAACAACATTTATCTCTACTAATACTAGCTGTCCGCCCCTGGCTTTGCCTGCGTGGAGTAAACGTTTATCACTTAGGGGTATGAAAAATAGATAGTGGCCGATTCTCAGACCTACTATATGCATATAAAATTTCATAAAAATCGGTTTCGAAAGTCGAAACTTCGGGTATAAGTCCGAGTCCGAGTCCAAATCTAGGTCCAAGTCCATCCCCAAGTCGCAAGTCCAATTCGAAAGTCTAAGTCAAAAGTCGAGTCGAGAGTCGACAGTGGAGACGACAGTCGAATCGACAGTCGTGAAGTCAGAAGGCGGAAATCGAAAGTCGGAAATCAAGTCGAAAGTTGAAAATCGAGTCGAAAGTCGGAGCTAGAAAGTCCAAGTGGAAGTCGAGAGTTGAGTCGGGAGTCAAGTCAAGAGTCGAGTCGAGGGTCGAAAGTACAAGTCGAAGTCGAAGTCGACAGTCGAGAGTCGAGTCGACAGTCAAGTCGACAGTCGAGACGAAAGTCGAGAGTCGAGAGTCGAGTCGAGAGTCGAAAGTCGAGTCGACAGTCATGTCAAGAGTCGAGGGTCGAGTCGAGAGTCGAGAGTCGAGTCGAGAGTAGAGTCAACAGTCGAGTCCAGAGTCAAGTCGAGAGTCAAGTCGAGAGTCGAGTCGAGAGTCGAGTCGAGTCGAGTCGAGTGTCGAGTCGAGAGTCGAGTCGAGAGTCGAGTCCAGAGTCGAGTCGAGAGTCAAGTCGAGAATCGAGTCGAGAGTCGAGTCGAGAGTCGAGTCGAGGGCCCAGTCGAGAGCCGAGTTGAGAGTCGAGTCGAGAGTCGAGTCGAGGGCCCAGTCGAGAGCCGAGTCGAGAGTCGAGTCGACAGTCGAGTCGAGAGTCGAGTCGAGAGTCGAGTCGAGAGTCGAGTCGAGAGTCGCGTCGAGAGTCGAGTCGAGAGTCGAGACGACAGTCGAGACGACAGTCAAGTCGACAGTCGAGACGAAAGTCGAGAGTCGAGAGTCCAGTCGAGAGTCGAGTCGAGAGTCCAGTCGAGAGTCGAGTCGAGAGTCGAGACGACAGTCGAGACGACAGTCAAGTCGACAGTCGAGACGAAAGTCGAGAGTCGAGAGTCCAGTCGAGAGTCGAAAGTCGAGTCGAAAGTCGAGTCGAGAGTTGAGTCGACGGTCGAGTCAAGAGTTGAGTTGAGAGTCGAGTCATAAGTTGAGTCGGGAGATGGGTCGAGAGTCGAGTCGAGAGTCGAGTCGACAGTCAAGTCGACAATCGAGACGAAAGTCGAGAGTCGAAAGTCGAGTCGAAAGTCGAGCCGAGAGTCGAGTCGCCAGTCGAGTCGAGTCGAGTCGATAGTCGAGTCGACAGTCATGTCAAGAGTCGAGGGTCGAGTCGAGAGTCGAGAGTCGAGTCGACAATCGAGTCGACAGTCGAGACGAAAGTCGAGAGTCGTGAGTCCAGTCGAGAATCGAAAGTCGAGTCGAAAGTCGAGTCGAGAGTTGAGTTGAGAGTCGAGTCATAAGTTGAGTCGGGAGATGGGTCGAGAGTCGAGTCGACAGTCGAGTCGACAGTCGAGTCAACAGTCGAGTCGACAGTCGAGTCGACAGTCATGTCAAGAGTCGAGGGTCAAGTTGAGAGTCGAGAGTCGAGTCGACAGTCGAGTCGACAGTCGAGTCGACAGTCGAGTCGACAGTCGAGTCGACAGTCGAGTCGAGGGCCTAGTCGAGAGTCGAGTCGAGAGTCGAGAGTCGAGAGTCGAGTCGAGAGTTGAGTCGGGAGTTAGGTCGAAAATCGAGTCGAAAGTCGAAGGTAGAAAGTCCAGCTCGAAGTCGAAGTCGAGAGTCCAGTCGAGGGTCAAGTCGATAGTCGAGTGGAGAGTCGAGTCGAGAGTAAAGTCGACAGTCGAGTCGACAGTCGAGTCGACAGTCATGTCAAGAGTCGAGGGTCGAGTCGAGAGTCGAGAGTCAAGTCGACAGTCGAGTCGAAGGCCTAGTCGAAAGTCGAGTCAAAAGTCGAGTCGAGAGTCGAGTCGAGAGTCGAGTCCAGAGTCGAGTCGAGAGTCATGTCAAGAGTCGAGGGTCGAGTCGAGAGTTGAGAGTCGAGTCGAGAGTCGAAAGTCGAGTCGAAAGTCGAGTCGAAAGTCGAGTCGAAAGTCGAGTCGAAAGTCGAGAGTTGAGTCGACGGTCGACTCGAGAGTTGAGTCGACGGTCGAGTCGAGAGTTGAGTCGACGGTCGAGTCGAGAGTTGAGTTGAGAGTCGAGTCGTAAGTTGAGTCGGGAGATGGGTCGAGAGTCGAGTCGACAGTCGAGTCGACAGTCGAGTCGAGGGCCTAGTCGAGAGTCGAGTCGAGAGTCGAGAGTCGAGAGTCGAGTCGAGAGTTGAGTCGGGAGTTAGGTCGAAAATCGAGTCGAAAGTCGAAGGTAGAAAGTCCAGCTCGAAGTCGAAGTCGAGAGTCCAGTCGAGGGTCAAGTCGATAGTCGAGTGGAGAGTCGAGTCGAGAGTAAAGTCGACAGTCGAGTCGACAGTCGAGTCGAAAGTCGAGAGTTGAGTCGACGGTCGAGTCGAGAGTTGAGTCGACGGTCGAGTCGAGAGTTGAGTCGACGGTCGAGTCGAGAGTTGAGTTGAGAGTCGAGTCGTAAGTTGAGTCGGGAGATGGGTCGAGAGTCGAGTCGAGAGTCGAGTCGACAGTCGAGTCGACAGTCGAGTCGACAGTCATGTCAAGAGTCGAGGGTCAAGTTGAGAGTCGAGAGTCGAGTCGACAGTCGAGTCGAGGGCCTAGTCGAGAGTCGAGTCGAGAGTCGAGAGTCGAGAGTCAAGTCGAGAGTTGAGTCGGGAGTTAGGTCGAAAATCGAGTCGAAAGTCGAAGGTAGAAAGTCCAGCTCGAAGTCGAAGTCGAGAGTCCAGTCGAGGGTCAAGTCGATAGTCGAGTGGAGAGTCGAGTCGAGAGTAAAGTCGACAGTCGAGTCGACAGTCGAGTCGACAGTCGAGTCGACAGTCGAGTCGACAGTCGAGTCGACAGTCATGTCAAGAGTCGAGGGTCGAGTCGAGAGTCGAGAGTCGAGTCGACAGTCGAGTCGAAGGCCTAGTCGAAAGTCGAGTCGAGAGTCGAGTCGAGAGTCGAGTCGAGAGTCGAGTCGAAAGTCGAGTCCAGAGTCGAGTCGAGAGTTGAGAGTCGAGTCGAGAGTCGAAAGTCGAGTCGAAAGTCGAGTCGAAAGTCGAGAGTTGAGTCGACGGTCGAGTCGAGAGTTGAGTCGACGGTCGAGTCGAGAGTTGAGTCGACGGTCGAGTCGAGAGTTGAGTTGAGTGTCGAGTCGTAAGTTGAGTCGGGAGATGGGTCGAGAGTCGAGTCGAGAGTCGAGTCGAGAGTCGAGTCGAGAGTCGAGAGTCGAGTCGAGAGTTGAGTCGAGGGTCGAGTCGAAAGTCGAGTCGTGAGTCGAGTCGTGAGTCGAGTCGTGAGTCGAGTCGTGAGTCGAGTCAAGAGTTGAGTCGAGGGTCGAGTCGAGAGATGAGTCGAAAATCGAGTCGAAAGTCGAAGGTAGAAAGTCCATGTCGAAGTCGAGAGTCGAGTCGACAAACGAGTCGAGGGTCGAGTCGAGAGTTGAGTCGAAAATCGAGTCGAAAGACGAAGGTAGAAAGTCTAAGTCGAAGTCCAAGTCGAAAGTCGAGTCGAGAGATTAGTCGGGAGTCGGATCGAGAGTCGTGTCTAGAGTCGAGAGTCGAGAGTCAAGTCGACAATCGTCAATAAACGAATTTGAATTTGAATTTGAACAGTCGAGTCGGGAGACGAGAGTCGAGTCGAGAATACAGGTCTGTCGATTCAGTCAGCCACAAGCGGATCAAACAGTTTACTATCCTGTGGAGTTCCTTAACAGTTTCGACCCTCATTGGGACACCTGTAATTCTTCTGCGTCTCTTTCAACGACTTAAACTACGAGTATGTAACGGACTAGACTGCAAGTAATCGCATCACACAAAAATATTTAGAGGCCCCTGTGATTCGCGAGGGATCAGTTTTCGAATAATGGTACTACTAACAGCAGTCTGGTCATTTTGACACCAAACAGAAAAACCACTAATGTGGTATACAAGGAAGTCAATTCTATATCTTGAGAGCAAAATGGGGTCTTCCACTATTTATTTATGGAAATCGAAATTACGAGACCTCCGTAATGATAGATGCTTTAGCTATTAGAACACGAATGCTGCTCATTTTTTTTAAATATCTGTTATTTTTAAAAGAAAGAATATTCTATGTATCTATCTTTCTATTTTTATATTTCGGTAAAATAATAAAGTTAAGCGAATTTTGTGGTCAAGGAAGCGGACGGAAAGATAATGTTAGATAATTTTCAATATCCCGCATGAACTGAAAAAAAAAACTAAACAGTTAAAATCGTGTTGTCCACGCGGGCGAAGCTGCGGGCGGAAAGCTAGTAATGTTATAAAGAGGAGTTAATTCATGATCTCAGCTAGAAGAGATCAAGTAACTTGGCAAAGTTAATGTTGTTTAAAATAAATGTATTCAATAACATTTATCTCTACTCTTAATCTATACTTACATTATAAAGAGGTAAAAGATTGTGGGTTTTGTGAGGTGAAATGTAATAATGGTGTAATCTACTGAACCGATTTTGAAAATTATATACAAATAAAATGGCTTTCTATTGAGAAAGCCATTTTATTTGTGAGTGTCAGAGGCTATATGACTATACTACCAAAATACTAATAAGTGCCTCATTCGTTTAGTGGTCCTTAGCGTGACTGCTACGCTAGAGGTCCTGGGTTCGATCCCCAGGTCGAGCAGTGTTATTGGATTTTTCTATGAAATTCTCAGTAAGTAGCAGCTCGGAGTTTGGATTTGTGTCCGATTAATGGCAATAGGCTAGCCCCCCTATTACCTGGGACCTAAACATACCGGTTAAATGTGGGTGTGCATTAGTACACCTCTGCCTAACCCTTCGGGGAATACAGGCGTGATGGTATGTTAAGAAACGAAAACGAAAACTTTTCAGTTCGATTAACGTCAGTAAGATAATTTTACAAGAAATCTTAAATCCTATCACTACATAGTATAAAACAAAGTCGCTTTCTCTGTCCCTATGTCCCTTTGTATGCTTAAACCTTTGAAACTACGCAACGGATTTTGATGCGGTTTTTTTTAATAGATAGAGTGATTCAAGAGGAAGGTTTATATGTATAATACATACATATTTTAGTATAGAAAAGCCGAGAAACTACGCGGGCGAAGCCGTAGGCGGGAAGCTAGTTTATGGAATAAATTATAAAAGTTCCTTTAAGGCGGATTGTATATTCTTCTATCTTTACGTTTACTTTATCATACAACATCTATATTCATGGCAGTAGAAATTGCGAATTCAACAACATCTTATTTACAACTAAATACTAAAACTATAACGTTATCGTCGCAGATAGAAGTTTTAGTATTTTGTTGTGAAAAAGATGTGTAGATAATGTCGCAATAAGTACAGTGAAAAGTGATATACCTTTATTACTCAGAAACATGTTTTTCGAATTATAGCACTTTTTACTGAAGTTACAGAATTGTCAAACATGTTTTTCCAATTATATCACTTTTCACTGAAGGTACAGAATTGTTACTTCTATGACTCAAGAATGTTATATTATTCATATTTTTTATTATTTCGTAAATTATTTGTCTATAGTTGTTAGACGAATAATTTGCAAAAAAATCAATACACACAACACAACTTCAATAATTAATTATGTTAGAGTACTTTAATTCCTATCGGCATTCGTTTCCGGTCCGATAGATGTAAAACTTTGTGTGTTTTCTTATTCGTTCTTATATGCAGGAATAGATATTTTTCAAGTGTGTTCCCAGTGTACTTGAAGGGAGACTTGTAAAGAGGAAAGAAGAAAAAGTAGGTAACAGTTTGAACAATCAATTTAATTTAGTCACTCTTAAATATCTAGTATAAATTAATTAATTTCTTACACACTATACAACAGCCGATTTTGTTTTTACTTCCAACAGAGAATAAAGTTGCTTTGTTAATTTTCCATAAAGATGAAGTAAAAACATTAAGTACTTCTTATGCATCCCTGTACGGAAAGTACCAATATGATTACAAACTAGATGAAACTGGTGCAGTAAACCTTGGCAAGCTTTGTTCTCAAATGCACTTTCATTAGTAATTTGTCACTTTCTCCCCTTGGCGAATAATTTCATGTACACATGGCTACACATCAAGCTATAGAAATCCAGTTTACGTAGGCCTCTTATCGTATGGAAAGCCTATATGCCAGATCAGCTTAAGCTGGAATTGTATAGCATATGTTTAATATATTATTATGTGTAAGTAGCCGTGCGTAATTACATTATATTGTACTATTATGTTAACAAGGAATTGTAAATAAACATTACCATTCATTATTATGGCAAGGATTTATGGCAATGATCCCTTTCACACAAGGTTCAAAGACAGATTTGACAGTTAATATAGGCGGTTACAGATTGACAAAAATATTATCAAAATATTTGTGTCAGATTTTCACATCATATAATGTATTATCTTTTAAATACAAGCGCAGTAGAGAAGATCCATTGTTCTCATGATTGGTGAATTAAATAGATGAATGAAAACAAGTTTTATGTTAAGTCATGAAAGTCCTTAAAGTATGGAATATCTAGATGCTAGAAAAATATTATTATTACACAGGATTTCAATATGTTTAATTTTTAACAGAGGATAAGGTATCTACTTATTCAAGATTTATTACAATTAAGAAGATATTCAGATTAAGTACATAATTAGTATCATCCATAGAATAAGTATACCTAGAAGTCGCGTTCAACCATTTTTGCATATCCAAAAAATTTGCTTTTTACAGTTTCTTTTTAAGCCCAACAGTATTTTGACAGGTAGGAATATCAAAAAAATGGTATTATTAAATTAGATTTGACCACTGTAAAAGGTTGAATCACATACCTACCGTTCAGTGTCACTGCTTTTTTAAGAGCTGTTTTTGTGGCTTCATGTTTATGCGTATGGGAAAAAAGTGGCTTTTAAGTTATACATATTCTAAGGTATTATGATAGAATACAATGTTAGACAAGAATCAGTACAGTATCTAGTTATCTTTTGCATTTAGTTAACACTTCCCAGGAAATGAGAAGTCTTACAACGCGATCGAATTATTGAAATATCATTTGCACCCTAGCACTTAAGCAATTGTTGTTTAATTCTTTTGATTTTTAAGCCAAGTCGTCATTCGATGCAAATAATATTTACAGTTACCTATAAATGTCAAAATTCGAAACATAATTTTAATTTTCAATTATTAACTTCGACACTAGTAAAATTGTCATCATCATCGACTCAATTGTCACAAGGAAGAGAGAAGAAGAACATAATAGCAGAGATTTAAGGTCCAGATCTATAAAAAAGTGTCTTTTTAGTAGTAGAACACAAAACTAATAAAATTAATTATACCCCAGTTACCTTTGGGGCATTGGTCCAGCTTGACGCATTGTCCATTGGGGGACTTCACGTAACCTTCCTCACAGAAGCACCCCATCGCGCAGGGTTGAGGGCATTTGGGGTTGGGGTTACTACAGGTCTTCTCACACTTCTCACACTGCTTGTACACCTGGTGCTCACTGCAGGTCATCTGGTATTGTATTGGCTTCGGTGCTGGAAGTTAATGTTACAGCTTATAACTATTGAATTACTCAATATCTATATAGGGTTATTTGAAAAACACAAATAACGCAAGACTATATTAGACTGCCTCATTAGTCTCTGGTACACTGGAGGTCCTGGGTTCGATTCCCAGGTCGAGCAAATTGGTATTGAGTTTTTCTATGAAATTGTCACGTCCCACGGCCTACGTTCAGCAGTGGACTAGTATAGGCTGATGATGATGATGATGATGATGATGAAATTCTCAGTAGCAGCTCGGAGTTTGGATTTGTGCCCGGTTAATGGCAATAGGCTCGCCCCCTATTACATGGGATCTAAAAACATACCGCTGAAGTGTAGGTGTACATATGGTGCCTCTGCCTAACCTTTCGGGAAATACAGGCGACTACTATTACTAGTAATAAACATACTTACCATCTCGCCTGTACCCCTGAGTAAGTTTCTAGTAACATAGTGATTTACTAGAAACTTACTCAGGGTGCGGTGGTGGCCCAATGGTAACGGCCGCGACTTACGAATTGCGGGTCTTAGGTTCGAACCCAGATTTAAACCAGTTTACTTTGTGTAAATTATTTCATCACCACTGCTCCCAAGACGGTGACGGAAAACATGATAAGGAAACCAAAAACATTCCACAGACAACCCTCTATTAATCATTAAACTCCTGGGCTAAAGCATATTGTAGCCCAGGGGGCCTAGATAATGTCACATCGTTATCATCAATAACGAAGTTAGATATCAGGGGGCCTAGACAATGTCACATCGTTATCATCAATAACGAAGTTAGATATCAGGGGGCCTAGACAATGTCACATCGTTATCATCAATAACGAAGTTAGATATCAGGGGGCCTAGACAATGTCACATCGTTATCATCAATAACGAAGTTAGATATCAGGGGGCCTAGACAATGTCACATCGTTATCATCAATAACGAAGTTAGATATCAGGGGGCCTAGACAATGTCACATCGTTATCATCAATAACGAAGTTAGATATCAGGGGGCCTAGATAATGTCACATCGTTATCATCAATAACGAAGTTAGATATCAGGGGGCCTAGACAATGTCACATCGTTATCATCAATAACGAAGTTAGATATCAGGGGGCCTAGATAATGTCACATCGTTATCATCAATAACGAAGTTAGATATCAGGGGGCCTAGACAATGTCACATCGTTATCATCAATAACGAAGTTAGATATCTGAAATGTGTGGAATTGGCATAACCTTTCGTTATGTCACGTGATGAAATTATGTCAAATCCATAGATTTCTGATATCTAACTTCGTCATCGATAATGAAGATGTGACATTGTCTAGGGGCCCTGAAATGTGTGGAATTGGCATAACCTTTCGATATGTCACGTGATGAAATTATGTCAAATCCATAGATTTCTGCTGTAATCTTCTCTGAATCTGAACTTCGTTATCGATAATGAAGATGTGACATTGTCTAGGGGCCCAGGAGTTTAATGATCAATAGTCATGTCAAAGTGAGGAGTGATGTCAAATGATGATGTGACATCACTCAAAAGTGAAAAATTTACAGCTTACTCGTTGTACAGTTGGCTGGTTTGACACAGCTTCCGTCGTCCTTCCTGAGGAGTCCCTCCTTACAGAAGCAGCCCCGCATGCACTGCGCCGGGCACATTGGGTTCGGGTTGTCACACGTCTTCTGGCAAGGAGAACAGGACTGATACTCCTCGTTTTCGGGGCAGTTGCCACTGCTTGTCGAGTCTTGGGCCGTAGCTATGAAAGAAAAAGACATCTGTTATCCTCATGATTTTCAAATTTGACTGTTGCTTGTTGGGGAATAGAATGTAGAATGTTAAGATCAGTCGGTGACTCAAGAAAAAAATTTTAGGAGATGGTGCGTTGAGATGAGTAGGTACCAGAAAAAAATAAGCCGAAGGTAAATAGCCGGTATTTGCTAACGGCATATGAGCGTAAATTAAAAATACTGAACAAGCGGCTTCACTCGCGTTGCAGCGCCACCTAAAGCGTAAATCTAGTCTCAAAGAGAACTCAAACACACCCAAAAAAACTGATCAAAATCCGTCCATCAATTTTAGAGGAGTTAAGTGACAAACACACAAGTATATGACGTATTTTATTTGTATAATAAAGATAATTGCGAACCTCTTTGATTAGAAATATAGTTTAAATATTTTAATAAGCAATTTGCAGTCTATTTCAAGCATATAATAAATTGTGATCATGTCGAGGAAATTGCCTTAGACTAGCAGGCTCATAGGGGTGTCCATAATTGCGTTATTAGCTCGGTTTTATTGCATTTTAAAAACCCCATTTTACAGGGTTTAACAAAATATTGTATTTATTATGCTTAGTATTATTATTTGTGCCAGCTGTGATCACTTGTAATTATGTGAAATTTAAGGCTTATTTGTGCTATGTCTATTAATTTAATGTTAATTCGTTGGTAATCCTTAAGTAAATAAATAAATAAGTAGGAAACCAGATGCAATGCCCGTTAATTTTGACGACATTTCCATCATCATTATCATATCAACCCAGCGAATTAATAAAAACAACATAACTCATAACTTATTATTAATAATAATTATTTATATTTTAAGTTTAAAGCCAGGTTGATTCCATTTATTGTAGAGTTTATTACTTAAATAGCTTTTCTTTTCTTCCGTTCCCCTATAGTCACGTCTATGGGATTCGCGTCATTCGCCACGAGATTATTTTAAACCTAGGCAGTATTAGGCTGATATTATTAAAGATAACTATGATCATGTACTTCTATAGCAAATTATGATCGATCTACTAAACTGGATTTCGAGTGGTGGTGTCAATATAATTGAATGTAGGACACAATATCAATAGGACAAGTATAGTTTACATATTGCATCAGGTAATGTGTAATTGTATCAAATTCTTCGTCATATATTGTTCTCTGAGAGGACCAGAGAACAATAAAGAAAATAATAATGTAGAAACAATAAGCCTATAAGCGATTGCAGGTTTATGATACATTAACGAAAGAAGTCCTTTGGTACAAGTGTTAAATTAACTATTATTTATTGTATGTTAAGGTTTGTTAGAGCAATTAATTTATTTTACTGTTGGTCATCAAAAATATATTATATTCTATTCTCATTCATTTATTCTGAATATACATAATATCGCTCCGTAACTGGGGATGCAAAAGACGAATTAATAATGTAAATATGCGACATTGACAATGCACTTATGTCAAATTGTCAACGAAAGTGGTCCTTTGATCCGGATGTTAAAACAAAACACATAGTCTAACTGTATTTTATTTTGCAGTCTACGTAATCTAATTACTTAATCATCAATCAGTTTATCCTGAGAATATTTATCTTTGAAAGTGTGATGGTAGTCGATGTATGTACAATAGGTAAGTAAAAAAAATAAGCATAGGTTAGACTGGAAGCAGACTATAATGTAGGTAGTTGATGATAAGACAAGGAGGATAAAGATGATTATGATCACGGTGAATTCAGGTCACAATGAAGAGTTAATTAATCTAACTGGGTTGCAGATGTATTCTATGTCCGCAAGAGTTCTGCAGAATATTAGTTAAGTAATTAAATACTACTAAATTTTAACTAAATTGCTTAAGGCATCACGCTGAGACCAGCACGTTATTAACATTTGCTTGTCATTAGTGATCTTGCAATTTAAGATAATAATAATCATAATCAATCAGGATGTGTTAAAGTATTATACATACAATCACGCCTGTATACCGAACGGTCAGGCAGAGGTGTATATTTAGGCTCCATTTAATAGGCGGCGAGCCTATTGCCATTAACTGGGCACGAATCCAAACCCCGAGCTGCTGCCCTACTGGGTAGCTAGAAGTACTCTTCTAGCATAGCAGTCGCGTTAGTTAAAACCACTAGACTAATGAGGTAGTTAAATTATTAGCAGTGATTTAAATTTCAATCAAAAATCAATATAATTTAGGTAAGTACTTAAGAAGTACAGAGAAATTGAGAACCTCTTTTTATGGAGACGTTTTAAAAGGAGTTATGAGCACGTTTTGTGAAATTAAAAACAAATTTCCCAAAGATCACAGATACCTAAGTGAATTAAGTGATGCTTACGTTAGTGGCTTTGGTTAAAATGACATTTGAACTACTTCAACTCACTGATAGGTGGACAGTCGGCTAGTTTGACGCACAGGCTATCATAGTTGCGGACTTGTCCCTCCTCGCAGTAGCAGCCGGGCCGGCAGACGCCTCTGCAGTCTGGTACTGGGTCCTGACACGTCTTAGGACACCCGCATAATAGGAACCGTTCCTTGGGACGGCAGAACAGGCTTACCTGACCTGGAAGTCAAATGTTTTTATAATGCATTTTTTGGTCCTTTGATCCGAATATAAAATATTACGGCTACTATTTGGAATACACTACAAATTTCGGAAAACCGAAGTCTTAACCTTTTGCCACAAGATTCTTCTCATCAAAAGAATGGTGACATGAAAAATGGTTATGGTAGGTAAGTATATACTGAAGTATATATTTTGAAAAACTTTAAATATTGCCTGCTGCAAAGTTTCCAAAGTGATGGTAGTCTTACTTTTTCACCGTCAATATAATTGTAACGTAGTCTGAATATGTAAAATCAATTACAAAACTATTGACAATTTAATTAGCGAACTGGTGTGACGTGGGTCTCGGTTGTACAGAGTCAATCAATCCGATTTAATTGGTCCGTGTAATCGACCGAGTGTTTTTATGATCCGATCCCATTTAGATATGAAAAATTTATCGTGGATACTACCTGTTTAAGACTTTCTTATTTATTATCTCATTGAATTTAATATAATATGATGTGTGTGTGTGTGTGTTATACAGTACTTTATTTATCTTGTACAGTACTTTTAACTAGCTTTTCGCACGAGGATTCGCTTGCATCGATTAACATGAAATCGACACTTGTGTTTTATTAACGTATATTTTTTTTACGAACAAGCTCTGTATTGCTAATTTTTCAAACTACAGATCGAAAAACTCTAGCACACCTAGACTTGAAACTTATATATCTACAGATAGCATATATTTGTCCTAAGTGGGAATCAAATCCGATACGATATCGACCTGCCTATACCTGCCAGCAGCCACGATTGCTTTCCTGCCTCGTCATTTGTATTATAAACCTATAAATTATATATTATGCATCTGTCCATCACTACCTGATTGGTCATTTCACTACGCGCATGCGTGGATCCAATGCAATCAAACAGTGATGGTTATCACTAATCACGAATTCATCAATCATGCAGGTTTCACTTAAATGTGTTCCGACTACCGGTCCCACAAGTTTACTAAACAGAAAATTACCCGTCTGTCTGTCAATTGATTGACACCCATTTGGTTTTAAACAATGCGATGTTTATTCCTACTAAGAAGCGTGGTTGTCTTTCAAAGTAGTCCGAAGGTCGGTTCTGTGTTGAGACATTAGTCTTGAAACTTGAGATTTAAATTCTATACTATTAAGAGAGCAGGCCAGTTATATTTTATAAATTTATTAAAACGGCCCTAACGATTTCGATGAAATTTACAATGTGGGGATTTACGGAGGTTTGAAATCGATGAAGGTATTCCCAGGCTACGAAATGTTTGGGTTTGTCTATAAAATTATGAGTATAATAAACATAACATAACATACCATTACGCCTGTATTCACAGAAAGGTTAAGCCGAGGTGTTGGGCTTTACACCCACATTTGGCCAGTATGTTTTTTAGGTTGCCATTAACCGGGTACAAAACCAAACATAGTATATACTTATATCAGTATAACTATCAGTATCGTGTGTCACAGTGAATTGTAAAAAAATACTCAGGATAAAGGAACAAAATAAACTTAAAAAGAGCATTATAATCTCAATAGTGCATGATAGTGTATGATACTTGATTTACTGGTTCTCGAGGGAACTGCAGGAAACTGTTGATTCATTAAGATACTTATATAAATATCTTGTCGATTTAAAACATCGAACAATAATACTAATTTACGTTGGTACCTTTTGTTGAATGTTGCTCGTGTAATTATTTTCTTGATTTTTATGACACAACGAACCCTAGTTATTTTTATTTTGGTATAATATTATAGTCTCGAATTCCATGTCTGTCGGTTAAACGTGACCGTACAACTATTTAAACAGTCTGGTTGGATCTATACCTATACCTATGCATTAAAATATGTTACAATTATCACACCGTATTAAAGGACCACTATTCATCAGTTCAAGATATTGATCCTTCCTTCACCTATAACCCTTACCAAATTATAATTCAATCAAAATCAAAATCAGCCATTCTTTCACAGTCTATCACTTGACATAGGATTCTCCCGGCGTGCGCCATTACGCCATAATATCTAGGCATCATCTCTGCACATCTTGTGGTATGTTTTGGTCCCATGTAATAGGGGGCGAGCCTATTGCCATAGGATCCTAATATAATTATAAACTGGTATTGTGCGCACGGCTTTATGCTCTAACGTGTGAAATACCTCATTTGCATAATAACGAATGACAGGTTACTATAATCTGTTAATGTAGTTATCCATTCAACTTTAATGAGTTGAATGAAGTAAAAATAAAGATAAAGTCGTTTCCAGTTTTATTATAGTTTGATGCGTACAAGAGTTGTATCCGAGTTTTGCGTCATGATACCGCTTATTTCGAGAATAGGAAATGCACTCAAGAACATAGAAATGAATATATCTATTAACATTAACAGTTCTGTTATTATAATCCTGCACGGCCCTGCACAGCGCAGCATTTTCCCATAAATCTCCAAATTACGATAAAAGTGCGTATTATTAGAGAGATAGCGGTCCTCAGGTACGAAAATTGATGACTGTAATTTCGTCATATCCATCGATCAATACATCATAAATCGTTTGTAAAAAAAATTATCATTGATAGCCACGATCTCCTACGTCAAATAAATAATTACTCAGTTTCATTCCAGTTCATTCAAAAATATGTTGAATATTAATTTCGGATTTCATAAGTTTAAAAAAATCTAAACTTGCGGAATCTTTGACACTGAGATTTTATGAGAAACCTGGGGAAGTCCACGATGATGGCAGTCCGTGAGGTCACAGTGTTGTCTCATGAGACAAATGTTGAAACAGTTGTTTATATTTATTCATGTGGATGTTGTCATTGGATTAGATCTCAGTGCTATCTATTCAGTTAGATTAAAGTACTAGGTTTTACCTGGGTCTGCGTTTGTATGGTAGTCGCAATTTATCGTTCAGGGGAATATTCACCGTGTAGTCGCTTACTTGGTTTTCTAGTATAAGATCCACTTTTTGGACCCGAGCAACTAGTATTTAATTTTTCAAAAGGAGTTACACCTATTGTATGGGCCTTATTGGAAACATATTTTGACTTTGACTATACAAAAATATATCATTTTCCTTGAGCAAAAAAAAGTTGTATAGTATTATAAAGATTTCTTTCCATGTACGAGTATTATGTATTAATTTCATAGCAGAAAGATGTAATGACACGCAAATATTTCAGGTCTGATTGCTGATGGTTTGCAACAGGTCTGTTGAGGTCATCTATATCAGTACTTATTTTACACAAAGTGACTGCCACCTTTATCACGAAAGCATACAAAGATGGTATCATATTTATTTAAATAAACATTTATCTGATCAAGGAATGATGGCATACCGAAGTAACCAACGCATATATCATAAATCTTACGGCATTCATTTGTATCTATGAATCATATCACAAGGTAATAAATATTGAAATTCTTAGATAGGTATTAAATTTCAATAAACAACTAATACTTATTATATTATTATCGCAAGAATAACTTAAAAGAATGCTAATAAATGTAAGTGTATGTTCATCCATACTGAGTCATGGAGGAATAAAAAAATCAGATTTTTAGGAAGTTTATTATTATCAATAAAAATGGGTCATTATTTTTAAGTCGGTATAGGTAGATAACCCTTCGCTTACCGTAGCAGCGGATATCCGTGAGGATTTCCAAAACACAGAGGTTTATTGCGAATTGGGAAATACATATACCATCACGCCTGTATTCCTCGAAGGGTTAGGCAGAGAAGTACTAATGTACACCCACACTTCGCCGGTGTTACAAACCAATGCAACTTAAACAATTAAAGAACATAAACCATGATAGGTAATTATTATATACCTAGCCTACTCATGGGCACGGTCCTCTCACATTGTATTTAGGCAACACCCCACAAGCTGACCTAGTGTGGACTGGCAGAGTTCACAGATCTTCAAGAATTTTATGAAGTTCTCTTAGATGTGCTGCGGGTTTTCTTGCCAAAGCGACAATTAATTTGTAATTTAATTTTGTTCTGATGTCACGTGGGTCTTAAAACCCGAATTATGTTTGAAATGACTTATTTTAAAAATATAAAATAAAATCACATACCTTGCACTACACACACGATCGCGAAAATAAGTAGAGAAGAAACGATTACTTTGGCGGCCATTCTGTCTGAGTGTCGCGGAAGTACTGAGGAGAGAACCGCAACCGGCGCTTATATGTTACAGATCACTGTAGGGAGGACTTGCGCACGCGCTCAAGATTAGTGAGGTCATTACATTTTAATTTAATATATGGTTTGCTTTTGAGGGGTCAAAGGACAGTGGGTCGGAGCTACATATATTGGGTAGCGAGTTCGATTTCCCACAGTAGATATATTTGTATGGCCCACAGGCGGTAGTTTTTTGTCTATGTGTATTCTATGTTTGTTTTATTTATTTATTAGGTTTTCCCATAGCTTCTTTGTTCAAAATACAATATGCCTGCGTATATGGATTGCTATGACAGGGAATGGCCGGGAAATATCACAGGATACGAGAAGGAAAAATTGAGATCAATATATATATGTATGTGTAGGTATACAATACTGCAGGATTCTAGGTTGTTCATCATTATCATCATCTAGAGCTCAAATGAACTCACTGCTGAGGGTAGCTCTCTATACTTATGCCACATGCTAGGTGAGTTAATATTATAGGTAATATTATTATTAAAATAATAAGAGACGTGAAATAGGGTGGTCCTTTGATACGGTGGTTTAACCCTTCCGGTTTAACACTTTCTAAACCCTCCTCCTTCTCTTAAATATGTTTGACTTTTTCTTGAACCTGGAAGACCAGCTTGGTAGACTATTTGGCTAACCACTCTCTTTCTGAGAGGAGACCCGTGCATCAGTAGGATCGCAAATAGGTCAATGATTATAAATTATATTTTTATGACGTTATATTTCTAATATTAAATCGATTGACGTGTAGGAAAATAGTTTTATTCATGGTCACATTACTATAAAAATAGAAAATAATAACAACGAAATGACGTAGGTAAAATTACTAGCAAGGCATAGCAAGGTAAATAGTTTCTTTCTGAAACTAGGTCAGGTCTAATATTGGGCTTATTTTAAAGAGCAAATTGCCAAAGGCCAACATTATCAACTGACGTGAAAAACAGTGTATCTATTATGTTGTATTTATGTTGAGCCCTCAGATCTCTCGTACAAAGGGTTCCCAGGGACCCCTTAGCTTATTTTTTTTTGGGGAATGCTGGGGTTGATATCCGTCCATTGCCGACCACTGCTGAACGTAAGCGTTTCCCAAAGAGCGGCAACCATTTTGGTCTTCGGTAACTCGCATCCTACAGCTGCCAGTATATAATTTTCAGCATTTTCTTGTGATTACATGCTTTAGTTTATGGAAAATTATTTATTTATTGTATTTGAATTGGTTATATGTAGGTATAATTTGAAAATATTTTATTATTTTTTTAAAGTTGCAGTGCCATGATCTGATTATATAAATAGGTTGGTTGATGGTTTCTTGGTGGCAATAGGTATAATTAAGATAATTATCATGTATTTATTATTCATTTAATTGTATTATGAACGATTTTCTTTTACTAATCAAGCTATACAATTCCAGAATAATGTGACCTGTCATTGTAATCAAATAATATATACTGCGAGGTCAGCTTAAAGTTGAAACGTATAGCTTGATGTGTAGATACTAGCCGTGAATAGGTACATAAGTATTCTAGTAAAATTAGGTCTTGCCTGGAGCGCCGAATTTTTTATTGTTTTTTCGCAAATTGTAGGAATTGTCATTTTAGGTTCATGGCAGTGTGTATTGCGACATTAACTTGTATATATTTACAACTCAGATCAATTAAAAAACTTTTTATTCGATCTGAGATTTACAACATAACCTGGAAGACACTCGAAAAAATTTGCGCCTACGGCGAGACGAGCCACCTTTATTGACTCTTCTGATCAGATTTGTGCCTAAAATTTTTAAACGTGCAAAGCAAAGATAAACACTAGGATATTTTTAAATCTCAAAATCATCTCTTTTTTTTTTTATTCGATCTGAGATTTACAACAGTACCTGGAAGACACTCAAAATAATTTGCGCCTAAGGCGAGACGAGCCACCTTTATTGACTCTTCTGATCAGAATTGTGCCTAAAATTTTTAAACGTGCAAAGATAAACGCTTTAGTATTTTTTTTAATCTTAAAATCATCACATTTTTTAAAATAAATTGGTGAAGTACATCTACTGTCATCTATTGTTGTATTAAAACATTACGCACCTTGAAGGTTAATCTTTGTTTATAACAGTATCAATAGTCACCAAAAGATGGCGGTAAATCCAATTATAGTAACCATTGAATCTGCGTTTCTGATTTCGCTTTGCTGTGTCCCCTCGGCTAAATCCTTGTTTTGTCCAGATGTTTTGGGGTTCAGATTAAATCTTACGTTGGGACCCGGGTTTACAGGGGACGTTATTGCGTTTACACGGTTCAATTGCTTTCACTAATCGGTTATATCGATGGAGGAAATGGTAGTTATCTATGATTAGGTATAGATATGAATGTATGAAATTGTAGAGTACCTTTGTAAGAACCTAGTCGTTTGGTAATGGTCATTAATTCAAAATTGATAATGTATGGCGTTTTGTAACAGCCCTTGCCTCAGGTAACGAGTAAACTAGTAAAAACTAAAACTAAACTAAAACTAGTAACGAGTATAAAAAAAAAAAAATCTAGTACCCACCATTATTATTCTTAAATTTTCATGAGGTAAGAAGTACCAACACAGTCGCACACCTAACTATTACACATACATAACAGTTTCTATATATTATATAGAAAATAATTCTTCTCTGGGATGTTTTGAAAGTATATATTATTATTTTATATCGCCAAAGGTTATTTTTGTTAAATAAAGTATTGCACGCTGTGCCTAACCTCTTTGCTAATATTATTAAAAAAAACAGTAACTAATTCGTAAAAAATATAAAAAACACTGAACGTTAAAAAAGTTTCTCTCCGGCGGGGAATCGAACCCCGGTCTCCCGCGTGACAGGCGGGGATACTTACCACTATACTACCGAAGATTGTGATTGAGTTGTGAAAATAGACGTATCACTTCTTCGACTACTATTCAGAATGACGTCACGATATTCAATTTTAGAATAAGCAATTCAATACTATATTTATATTTTGTTTTGATACGGTATGTTTACAAAAAATATTGATCGGATAAAGAAAAAATAAAAAACCAATATACAGACGAACGTAGAACCTCCTCCTTTCTGAATTTTTTAGTGTTAGTTAAAAATAAGTAAGCAGTTTTCTTTGTTAAAATATTTTCCTTTGGCTTATTCTTATGCTTAGATGTTTATAAGCATGAGCCTTTTGTGAATTAATTGTTGAGTAAATATAAATAAAAATACTCACATCATTCAAAATGCTGTTTATTTTATTTCAGTTTCTATTTTATATTACAAAAACCTTTTTAAATGTAAAGGATGGCTCTTGAGAAATTATGATATTTTTACACAACACGCTACTGCTACACGTCAAGCTATACAAATCCAGTAGGTCTTCACTTTGTGCGGAAAGCGTTTACAATGCTGGGTCAGTCAATACTGGATTTGTATAGCTTGGTGTAGCCGCGCGTACTATGAACGGTTGAATCTAGATTCGCTTTTTACGAGCGAAATGTATACAAGTTTTTGTATTGTGACGTAATAGGTACGTACAAATACTTACGCAACGCCGAGGATACATGTTCTTTTTTACGTGTCTCGTAATTCCGCATTAGCTTTTAAATGTCTATTATTACGTCAATAAGTATGCTTTGCATGTAAGTATTAGGACCTAATTTTGAAGGGTGTCCACATCGTTCATAAATTTTATTAGTCGAATGACACATGAAATACGAATACGCCATTGAGGTATTAAGGTGGCTCGTATTCTAGAGCAATCACATCAATATTACTTTGTAATTACTTATACTTTTTGAAGCAAAATAGGTTCGAAGTGCTATTGAAAACTAAGTATATAAATAAATGTTTAAAAATGGCACTAGCGTACCTACTATATTTATAAAAAACTGACGCTTACTTTGATGTTTTGTAATTTTATTTGTTATTTGTATATTGCATATCGATTGCAAATATAGAAAACATTTAACAATTTCTTCTTATATTAACATTTTCTTTTTTTACCATATTGAAAAAAAACTACAACGTATTTTTATATAGGATATGAGAAGGTAAATAAAATAAATGAAACACAATAATCTTAGCAACACATGTTTAAGTATAAAGGCACAAATAATTTAAGTACCTAACACATTTAATGATGTCTACAAACTATATTTAAAACTTACATTTAAAATATACACGGCTACATTTTAAATGAAACACAAAAATTCTTACTATAGTTAAATATAAGTATCAAAGTTCTATTTTAAGTATTTAAATTTAGAACAGTGTTCATTTTTCATATTTTTTAAACTAGGAAAAGTTACACCATTTAAATAGGTATTTAACGTCAACGTCGATTCACTGGATATGACATAAAAAAGGAATTCAAGAAAATACATACCTACATATAATGTTTTTGAAGTAAAATAAAATAACATTTTCATTTTCAATTTTAAATGGTGGATCTTTCCTCTTTATATGAAGCACAGTTTTTTTATTTAACAATACCCAAAACCAGTTTATAGCCAGCTACATTATTTTTGGCACGCTATTAAAGAACTAATTCGTCCATAACTGTTGTATATACCTTAAAACTATGTACATAGGAACAAATGTATGAACTGTATGTACTTAGGTACTGTATGTACAATCATATTTACAAGTTACATTTTCGATGACTTCATTTGAAATGACTTCGTCGTCAAAAATGTTTTTCTTTAAAAATGAAGTGATGTCTTTTTGTTCTTAATTAAATAAAGTGACTATACCAGATAAAAACGGGTATTTTATACAATACCTATTGGTATTATTTTAACTAAAATTTAATCACCTTGGCAAAAGACCAGGGGTTCAAGTCTAATATTTTAATTTTATCAGAATAACCGGCCAATCACAAATAATTAATAGACCCACAGTTTTTGTAAACTGTAAAATTTTGACACAATTAAATAGTAGAATTGAATCCCAGGGTAAACTTTATTTCGAAATATTTTATTTTGCATTAAGATTATTTAAATCAAGTGCAATTTGCAGTACAAATTAAGGTGTGCCAAAGCGGACGCCCTCATACGTTCAAAATATCTCGCCCGGGGCGCATGCATACCTAAGTCCGGCCCTGCCCTATAACCTTGATTTTAGAAGCCGTGCGTCACAGAGTGAGGTAGGCAGCGTTGTTCAAACTAATAATTTGAATGAAAATGTTTGGCAAACTCATAAATCTTCGGTGACAAGAGACAACGTCATTAGCGGTGGATGTGTGGTTGATCGATTTTGCGCGATTTAACCTTAGTAGTAATTTATTTTAAGTTATTCTTGTCAAAAGGACTTATTGAAAGGAACATTTGGGATTGACTTGGATTTTTGTAAGTACATAATAAAATTTAAACGCCAATCATATTTATTTCTACTTGACATTTATTTTAATTACAGTAACTTTTTTTTTCACAGGTAACGTAATCATGCTTTTCAACGATCTTTGAAGTTATGGCCCACACTGAGAGCGGCCTATATTCAGCAGTGGACTAGGTTGAGTGACAACGACCATTTAAATTTGAAAAACGGTCGATCTTATACGTTACTCATAGAAGAAATTGTACTAACTTTCTAGTAAGAATACAGATTTATTTTATTTTTTAAAGTTTATTCAAAAAATTTACAGTTGTAGTCTCAAAATTCAAATTAAAATCTTAATTTCTCACTGCAAATGTTGCTTTGCTGGTTGTTCAGTACAAAATACTAGATTTAATTATAAAAACAACTTTTACTATGGGACCAACTCTACAATAGCTAAAAAAAAGTATATTTAAACGGTCCACTCAACTCGACAAAATGTTTTGGCTATTCCTGATATCTTTCAGCGATTTCAGGATTTGGTCCTATAGCAAAAGTTGGCGTGATAATGAATACAAAGAGCACTGAAATTTTTTACGGTAAATAAAAATTAAAGGGTGTCTTTCCACTAACTTTTTATAAAGACACTATTTAATGGTGAAATATTGGTTCTAATTACATTCCATCACGCCTGTATTCTCGCGTGAGGTACCGATGATGAGGTGCCGATTAAGGTAGAGGTGTACTAATGTACACCCGCACTTCGCCGGTATATTTTAGGTCTCATGTAATAGGAGTCAAGCATATTGCCATTAACCGGGCAAAATCCAGACTCCGAGCTGCAACTGAGAATTTCATAGAAAAACCAAAAACACTTTGCTCGACCGTTTTAACATAATATTGGTTCCAAAGGTCCAATGATCCAAGGTTCCATCACTAGACTAGAGCTGTCCTATCGATGCTGGCATACTCCTTCCCCGACCTGGGCCTGGCCACGTGCCGGTCAGCCGACACGTCGCAGGAACTGAACGACGAGACCGACAGCGACTCCATGTAGTCGGATGTGTCGGACGCACCGCTCGAAGTGGATTTCGTCGTCATCTGGCTGTGGCGAGCTGTGATGTCGGTTTCTACTGTAAAGAAAAATTGATGGTGAATAAAAATGAGCATTTTGATTAGATAACATTCTAATATATACACTGGTCGATGTCTGTGCATAGAAGATATCAAGAAATAATAATATGAGGATTTTTTACAGGAGCTAATACAATAGTTTAAGAAATTCTCAGCCACTGGATACACAAAATGCGCAACTGAATATAATTATTTTTTTACAAAATAACATAGACATTTTACAAAAAGACTTATAAAGTTCGGAGATATAAAGCTAAAACAAGACAAAACGAGTGTCAGTATAGAATTTGTATAGGTAGCGAACGCACTGTGTGACGTCACAGCGTGCTATAGTGAGTGCATAAAATGGTTATAACTGCCTTATTTTTGAACCGATATTAATTTTTTTACTTGTAACTTTTTTATGGAACCATAAAAAATATTTGTCAATTAGCCTATTTGCCATTACAGGTAGTGATCTCAGTAACTTAGTTAGCTTAAAAGTCCAGTGAACCAAACAGAAAAAGACAGTTGCAAATCTAGAATTAGGTCGACATTTTTCATCAAACATTTATAACAATAATTCAATTTCTCGACGACTTACCAGGTCTCTTCTTCCGTCTAGTCAAGGTGTCTACGTCACAGGAGTTAGACTTCGTCATCGTGGCCACCTCCTCAAACTGAAACGTCAGGTTCTTCAAGGGGTCCGAAGAATTGGACTTGACAAAGGCATGGACGGGCGTCAGAGCCTTTCTAATCTGCTTATTATTCTTCACATGCTTCCTTATAGACTTCGAACTTGTTATAGGCATCTCGAATTCATTAAAATCACCCTTATGATGCTTCAAAGATCCCGTCGATACTCCAGAATCGTTTGAACTGGAAGAATCTCTATTTTTATCAGATTTGCTCGGAACGCTTGAAGAACGTCTTATTTTGACGGCATCTCTAAACTTTGTCACAAGCAAACTCTCACTTTTCAACTCTGGTACTTTGAATTTATCCTTTGGCTCGATGATTTCTAGGCTTATTGGGATCCCTTCGTTTATTCTATCACTTTTGATTGCTTTTCTTAGAACTGTTGGTGTGAAGCAAATATGGCTGTTAATTCCGTAATCGTCGTCGTATCTTTTAGTGAAGTCTGCTGAGCTGGATCTTCGAGTGCTGATAGTGTTGTCTGATTCAGAATGTTGGGTCGGATCTGAGATGTGACTGATCCGACTCACATTGTCCGAATAGTTTTTGTTACTGTTACTAGAAATGCTAATTTCTAGAGGCTCCATATGCATGTAGTTCAAATGGTCATTACAGCATTCTGTAGAGGGGTGCACCGTATTCGTTGTAGCAGTAGATATATCGTCGTCATGCTCCGGTATATCTTCCAATGCATCCAATTCTTCCTGACTGAACCCTGCGCTTCTGAGGATCTGTATGGAATTTTCAAACTTTTCCAAAGTCGTAAGGTCTATATTAGCGTAATTTGCCAAGTCTATTTCGTGTACTGGTTTCTTTGTGGCTGGTGTTACGTTGACATAGTTGGAATGTGCCTCTGGTTCGTTATTGTTAATGCTAGTATCACTTGTGTTGTTGTCTGTTTGTGCGTTTTCTAAGTTTTTGGCTTCATGTGTGCAGGTGCAAGGTTGTCCGTTGATTAGACATTTCAGTTTCTTTGGTGTGTCGTATAAGCTCGATGGGTCTGCGTGAGTGTCTATTGGGTGCTCCTGCAAGAGAGATCACATTTAATACTTATGATAGACGCCAATGGACTGTCGTATTAAAAAATGACTATCATCACCGATAAAATAGAGGACGCGGGTTAATGGGGTTCCTTTTCATCGCGTCTTAAATGTACGTAGATGACTACTTTATTTGACAATATACTTGTGGGGGTTGTTTGTAAAGAGGTTACTAAATGAAGGTCGTCACAGTTTTGTATATACTTTACTGCCTGGTACCAGTTGTAAATACATAAACCTACTTAACTACATAACGAACTAACTGTAATTTACGTTCCTAGTCTAGTTTCATCTACTTTAAAAATTATCTGCCATTGATCAAACCCAGGCCAAATGAAGCTTACCTGAATTAAAGGCATCGGCGTTTTAGGCACGTCATAGTTCTCATACGGACCACTGAAGCCCTTCTTCCGACAGCTGCAAGGTTTGACCTGCTGCCAGCACTGGCATCCACCGCCAGTCTTGGCGGGCACGGTGGGCGTACAGCAAGCCACAGGGCTGGCGCGTTTGGACTCGAAACTCTTGTCCAAGAGGCACGCACTGCGGGGCACGCTGTACTCTGATGCACTGCCGCTGGAGCGAGAGTAGATGGAAGCTCGATCGGAGTCTGATCGCTTTTCTAGAATGTTGTCCATTGTCCAAACAGGTGACATAATCGAGCCTGGCGTGTTCATTGTTGATGATCTGGAAATTTGGAAGTTGGAGTTTGAAATTATCGCGTTAGATAACATAACATACCATCAAGCCTATATTCCCCGAAGGATTAGGCAGTGGTGTTCTAACGTACACCCACATTTCGCCGGTATGTTTAAGTCCCATGTAAAGTCATGTCGGCGCCATCTAGTTAAAAAAAATACTTATGTAAAAAAACGACTTGTAAAAGTGTCTTAAAAGATCTATTTACAGAAATAAATATCATTTCATTTCAATAGGGGGCGAGCCTATTACCGTTAACCTGGCACAATCATGTGGTTGCCGGTCGAGACCCACCCACTACCGATGTGAACCCACTCGTAATACAAGCATTTAGCTTAGTACGAGAAGTTAACAAGAATACTACATAGTAATTTGCGACCCACATTGCTAGAAATTTGGTCCCAACTTTTTATATAAGAATTTGTGGTGATCCGGTGATAATATGCACAACTTTAAACGACAATAACTCTGAAATAAATATTGGATAGAAATTTCCAATAATTTCTATTTGCAATAGAATAACCACTACCACTATTTAATCAATTAAACCATACACTCATTTAAGCATTCATCCTGTTTTCAGAGACATTGTACTTATTTATGATTATTAAATTTAATAATTAAATGAAAGAAGATGATGATGAATGATATATTTTTTATATTTCTACGAGCTGACTCGGCGAACGTTGTTCTGCCATACTGAAATCGCGATAAAAAATGGGGGTAGGGGTATATAAATTCTACGACCTATTCTCAGGCCTATCAACAAATACACGAAAAAAAATCTTAAAAATCGGTCAAGCTGTTTCGGAGGAGTTCGATAAGAAAATCTATAACACGAGATTTTTGTTTCTATACGTATTAGACTAACTCACGCAACTTCGTCTGCGTCACATAAAATTAATCACGAAAACAAAAATGGTGGGGCAGGATGTTGAAAAATACTTAACGACAAATTCTCAGGAATGACATAAAAATCGATCAAGCTGTTACGGAGAAGTGTCGAGGTAACAAAAACTGACACGAGTAGAGATGAAGCGTATATACTAGAACAGATTCAGGGAATAGGTATTAAACGATACTAGGTGGCACCTATTCCAACTTTTAAAATACTCGATCCACCTAGTATCACTGTGCCTACGCGTACAAATTTGAATTTGAACCTTATTTCAATCCAGATAAAATTAAATGTACTCTGTCTTTTTTAAGCAATACTCGATACGAACCAAATACTAGGCATACTAGGTGGGCTTTATACACTAGGTACTATGTAAATACTCGAGACTATACGACCTGATACAATACAGAGTATCGAGTACAGACTAGTATTTGTTGGGTAATCTTGTTGCATGCCGGCTGATTACCATTTTTTTTATTATAGATTACTATGAAAAAATAATTTAAATTATAAGGTACGATGTACCTAGATAAATATTTAACGTCGACAGTCCTAAGCCTGTGTAAAGTATGAAGAGAAGATTCCTATTCATTACGCACTGCATCCGCAGCCGTACGCGTACTTCATACTAGGTGGAACAGGTATTTGGATCGAGTATTTATTCGGTATTGGAATAAATACACCTAGTACCAAATTTACTAATCTCTAGACGATGATAAACTGTTATATAATATATAATTTTAATAAATGGGAGTCCTAAATTACACTCCCAGTTCCAAAAATTTATAAGAAACTATATATAAACCATATAATCGTTAGATAGCTTAGGAAGAGTCACTTCACAACCCTAAGTAGCGCGCGTAACGAAACCATAGCGCGATCTAATTCGATGCCAACGCCATCTATCGAGGCAGATGACAACTTTAAAGATTGCCGTGAGGTTACTAGTTATCTTGACTATTACAGTAATTAAATTCTCTTGCTATAGTATATTATTTTTTATTTATCAATTTCTTATTTTTGGTTTTATTTCTTTTCATCATCATCAGCGGGCCCTATCAGAATATCAGCGCTGCAGCTTAGTGCTGAGATAGGGACCCATTCTGACATCGCAAAAGTGAATTTTTGATTTGATAAGTTAAATTGATTGTATTCTGTATTGTGTCTGACTGTCAGAATAAACTTTCTTTCTTTCTTTTTTTCTTGTTAATAAACATTGTTCTTAATATCTTCTAATATATAATAAAAGTTCTTAATATTTTATTGTCTGTTTAGTACTTGTTTAATTTCATGGTAGATCTCTGTCTATCTTTTAATTTTAAGTTTATTTTAAAATCTCCGAACCAAAAACTGACTCCAGCTTCCACGAGACAGGCTCGACCTAGTGTGGAAGCTACAGGAAACTATCTCCGTAAAACACACTTGTAAAACCTAATGTTACCTAAATGTCTGGAAATGTAATTATTTTTGAGTAATAAATTTATTCTTATTCTTTATTCTTATTGTACGTAATAAAATAATTGTATTTTATGGAAAGTCATTATTGTAATATTAGTATCCTACTTTTACATCAAATTAATAAATAACATATTATGCATGTTTAATATTATGTTTTCATAGAATCCCTGTATTGTGACTATAAATTTATCATAAGTCCATTTGAAAAACAAACATCGGTTTAAAGACCTTTATTTCTTACTATAACGTTGCATAGTTAAGTTTTAATTATGAGACATTTAGAGGTGTACAGTTTGATCGAAATAAGTAAGCCGATCGGAAGTTGTCTGCAAGTGGTTTAGAAGTGGTAAAGATAATTAGGGTCGTATATATTTCACATTTCTAATTATTTTGTTTACTAATTTCGATATTTTTGACTGCCTCGTTGGTCTAGTGGTCCCAATCGCGACTGCTACGCTAGAGGTCTTGGGTTCGATCCCCAGGTCGAGCAAAGTGTTATTGAGTTTTTGTATGAAATTCTCAGTAGCAGCTCGGAGTCTGGATTTGTGCCCGGTGAATGGCAATAGGCTCGCCCCCTATTACATGGGACCCAAACATACCGGCGAACTGTGGGTGTACATTAAGTACACCTCTGCCTAACCCTTCGGGGAATACAGGCGTGATGGTATATTAAACGATTTTATCACCGCGGTAGTTCGGAACGGCTAACTTCCGATGGGCTTACTTATTTCGAACAAATTGTACTAATGTACACCCACAATTGGTAAGTATGCTTAGGCTTCCAGGTGGCGAGCTTATTGCCATGAACCGAAACTCCAAGCTGCTACTGAGAATTACATAGAAAAATCCAATAACACTTTGCATCTGTGCTCGACCCAGGAACTGAACCCAGGACCTCTAGCGGCAGTCTATTAATAAAAGGTTCTATCTATCGGTAAAATCTACAACAATTTATCTAATTCTGTTCGTTCAATACTAATCACTCACTCACTCATAATCAATAATTTTGTCAATTTTAATGGATGTGGATACTTTAGTTTTATTATTTTTATTTATGATACAGTATCGATGTGTTTTATGTTTTAAAGTGTTTTGTATGGGGGTAACTCGGCAAACGAGCAGGCAAGCTACCTGATGGTAAGCATTCGCCACCCATGGACATCTGCAGTATCAAAGGGGTTGCAGATGCGTTGCCAAGCCGAGGAAATGGAGGGGAAGGAGATAAGGAGGAGGAATGAGGGAGAAATAGAGCCTCTTGCGCTCCATACTTACCGTACGAAATGTAACAGTAAGAATTTAAAAAAAAAGTGTTTATTTTTGTGTCAAACATTATAGTTTCTTACAAAAATTGAGGCTACCCCAGTAAGTTAAAGAATACTTGTGTTGGGGTTGCCTAAATGCCTAGTGAATGCTGCTATAACTTGACGTCGATATTTCTGTGGGAGGGTAGTAGGTACTTCCCCGGTCGTGTTCACCCATTCAAGCTGGCATGGAGACACTACTACAGTACTACTACTAGACTAAACTACGTCTTACACACATACCATCAGGCCTGTATTCCCCGAAGGGTTAGGCAGAGGTGTACTAATATACACCCACAATTCGCCGGTATGTTTAGGTCCCATGTAATAGGGGGCGAGCCTATTGGCATTAGCCGGGCACAAATCCAAACTCCGAGCTGCTACTGGGACTTTCATAGAAAAACCCAATAACACTACTCGACTCGTGTCACAAGAGTGAGATAATAATAAATAGTTTCATAATTTTAATAAATGGGAGTCCTAAAAATATACTCCCAGTCCCAAAAATTAGTAACTATACATAAACCGTAATGATAGTTAGTTAACCTGGGAAGAGTCAGTTCACCCTAAGAAGCGCGCGTAACGAAACCATAGCGCGATCTAATTCGATGCCAACGCCATCTATAGAGGCAGATGACAACTTTAAAGTTTGGCCCTCAGGACCTCTAGCGTAGCAGTTGCAGTTGGGACCACTAGACTAACGACTGACTTCCAATAAGGACTGCCTGTCCTTATTGGAATATCATACTCGTATTATTTACTCGTAATGAAATGATTGAAATGAAATGATTGAAATTTTATTTATTTCTGTAAATAGATCTTTTAAGACACTTTTACAAGTCGTTTTTTTCTTTATTTTTGAACTAGCTGGCTTCGACGTTTCCTATCTTACGACCTCTGAGAAGAAACGTCGAAACAAACTCAGAAAATCATGGTCTCTTTTAAAGTCCAGACAATAGTTATATTATTAGATATGCGAGTTTTACAATGTAGGGCAAAATCTGAACAGGCCTTTTGAAGAAGGAGCCATAGCAGCTTTGAGTTGACCTGTCCTAACTGATGGCACGCATACATCAGTCATCGTGTAGATCAACCATTTATAGGGAGGACAACGAACCGTCGCACAACGATACCAGATCAGCAAGACATTTGGGTAGGTCATGTGAAGTACTCGTACATCTTACTCACCTAGTTAAATGACTGATCTTCCCGATACAGCTGGAACACCGTGGCAGCGAGGTGGGTCTTCTAAACTTGTCCTCGTTGCTGTCCAAGCTGGAGTCTAGGTCTGATAGGCAGTGCATGGTCTGGCTAGCAGGTCCCGCCCAGGATGGCGACACCGACCTAAGCGATGGGTGGAAGCACTCGTCCATGCAGGAACTGGCGTCGGAGAAACGCTTTTCTAACACTGAAAGATAGATTTTGAAATTAGTTATTAATATTTTATTTGTTAAACATAGGTGGCAAGTTACAAACTTGGTAGGATATCAAATGTACGTATTTAACACCTTAAGAATTAAGAAGAGGTGTAATTATGTAAGTACATAATATTATTAACCATCACGTCTGTATTCCTCGAAGTGATAGGCAGAGTTGTACCAATGTATACTACGTTTGCTCGTTAGTCTGCCTACGTTAATAAGCGCGACTGCTACGCTAGGGGCCCTGGGTTCGATACCCAGGTCGAACAAAGTGATATTGGGTTTTTCTATAAAATTCTCAGTAGCCGCTCGGAGTCTGGACTGTGCCCGGTTAATGGCAATAGGCTTGCCCCCTATAACATGGGATCTAAACATACTGGCGACGTTTGGATGTACTTTAGTACACCTCTGCCTAACCCTTTGGGGAATACAGTTAGTGAGGTAGTTAGGTTATAGGTAGTTAGGTGTAAGAAATAAAAACATTTTTTTACCTGATCCACTTCTAGAGGCTATGCTAAGCCTGGACTGCGCCTCGTGGCTGTACACGTTGAGGAGCTCCGTAAGTTCCCTCCCGCCCTCTGCCGCGAAGATGAACAATCCCTCCCCCTTGCCGCACCGGGAGCCTCCCTCGACGCAGAACCTTTTGTCCACCACCCCGTAACGTCTGAGGAAGAAGGAAGATTGTCAAGTTATATTTTTGTGAATAAAAGTCTCTTTATAAAATACCACAAGTGTCTTTTAAAAGTATATTGAATTCACTGACGCATGTAGTGGTCTCACAGTGGACAAAACAACAGATTTCGCATTGTGTCTACAATATGGCGCTTGGCGGGTTAAGTCAGATATTAATCTATACTAATCTATACTTTTAATCACTATCACTACATAGTATAGAACAAAGTCGCTTTCTCTGTCCCTATGTCCCTTTGTATGCTTAAATCTTTGAAACTACGCAACGGATTTTGATGCGGTTTTTTTTAATAGATAGACTGATTCAAGAGGAAGGTTTATATGTATAATACATACATATTTTAGTATAGAAAAGCCGAGAAACTACGCGGGGTGGGCGGGAAGCTAGTAATATTATAAAGCTGAAGAGTTTGTTTGTTTGTTTGTTTGCTTGCTTGAACGCGGTAATCTCAGGATCTACGGGTCCGATTTGAAAAATTCTTTCAGTGTTAGGTAGTCCATTTATGGAGGAAGGCTATAGGCTATATATCATCACGCTAAGACCAACAGGAGCGGAGCATAAATGAAAAATGTTGCAAAACGGGTAAATTTAAATGCAGAAAAGCCGAGAAACCACGCGTGCGAAGCTGTGTGCGGAAAGCTATTAATTGATAAGTTAGCAGAAAAGTCGTGTATTATCGGCAATTTGTGTGTTATCGGCCAAACTAGTCCAAACCGGTTCATCCTAATCGTGTCAGGATACACTAGTTTGGCCTAAATATTTTAGGCTTAAGCAGTTAGGCGTAGGCCGAACTTATTGAATCATTCATCATCAACCCATTACATTGTCTCACTGCTGGGCACGGGTCTCCTCTCAGGGAGGGATCCGGCTATAGGGATTAGGCTATAGTCCACCACGCTAGCCTACTGCGGGTTGGCAGACTTCACACGTCAAGAAAATCTCTCAGGCATGCAGGTTTCCTCACGATGTTTTTCCTTCACCGTTGAAGCGCGTGATAATTAATTATTAATACGCACATGACTTCGAAAAGACAGAGGTGCGTGCCTTGGATTCGAACTCGAGACCTTTGACTTGGTAGTCCAATGGTCATATAACTAGGCTATCACTGCACTTTTTGATTGAATCATTGCAATTGACAAAATAAAAAGAAAAAGTTGGTGATTAAGTTCAAAACCAACTGAGAGAAAATATGACATTTTGTAATATTTTCATTTGTTGGTAACTTGATGTGCTGACGACCGTACCAATATGTAGCATTGTAAAGTTAAGCGTCATCTACCCAAAACGGCTATTTCTCATTATACTTAAAGCAATTTATACAGAGGGGTTAAAGTACCCAAAAGGATTTGTTAAACAGCAAGAAAAAAAGCGTAAATAAAGTAATTAATTCTTTTAACTTTTCGTTTTATCTTTAGAATTGAAGTGCTTAATTAGTAATAAGTTTTGAATTGATTCTTTTTAACGATGTCTGTTGGGTGGCCCGCATGGTACAGACGCGTACGGCAGTGTCTGCCAAAGTGGTTCAATTAACTTAATTGCAATCACAATTAATTAAGTTTGTTAGTATGATTGATGATGTAAGACTGTGTTGTTACAAAGCTTTATTGTTTTTGCTTGTGTGCTATTGAATTTAAAAATGGTAAAATATCCAAAAATAAATAATAATAATATAAAAACATTCATATTGACTGCCTCATTAGTCTAGTGGTCCTAAGCGCGACTGCTACGCTAGAGGTCTTGGGTTCGATCCCCAGGTCGAGCAGTGTTATTGGGTTTTTCCATGAAATTCTCAGTAGCAGCTCGGAGTCTGGATTTGTGCCCGGTTAATGGCAATAGGCTCGCCCCCTATTACATGGGACCTAAACATACCGGCGAAATGTGGGTGTACATTAGTACGCCTCTGCCTAACCCTTCGGGGACTATAGGCGTGATGGTAAAAACATTCATAAAAGTAGGTGTAGTAGTGCTTAAGACACGTTAATTAATAAAAATGAACACTTAAGTTCACAACACGACTACACTATAATGGTTGGGGTACTGTCCTCTTAAATAGGCTACGAGTAGCCTGAGGTAAAGAAAGACAGCGCCGTATCCCTTTGGGTGGGGAAGAAAATAGTGCTATTTTAGTTGCAAGTCAACAGTAATAAGTAATACATAATATATTTACAATCATCATCATCATCATCATCAACCCATTACATTGTCCCACTGCTGGGCACGGGTCTCCTCTCAGAACGAGAGGGATTAGGCTATAGTCCACCACGCTAGCCTACTGCGGGTTGGCAGACTTCACACGCCGTCAAGAAAATCTTTCGGGCATGAAGGTTTCCTCACGATGTTTTCCTTCACCGTTTAAGCACGTGATAATTAATTATTAATACGCACATAACTTCGAAAAGTCAGAGGTGCGTGCCTTGGATTCGAACTCGAGACCTTTGACTTGGCAGTCCGATGGTCATATCACTAGGCTATCACTGCTATATTTACAATATTAAGTAAATATTATGTAGGTAAGTTTATCGCGATATCCCTTGAACCGTGTAAAAAAATTCAGGAACACAAAACGTCTGCAGATATTTCCATGCTGCTACGCTATAGGTCTTTGTTTTCTATTCCCAAGTTGAGCAACGAGTTATTAAGTTTTTCAATGAAAGTCTCAGTAGAGCAGCTTGGAGTATGGATATGTGCCCGGTGATTGGCTCGCCCCCCTATCACATGGCACCTAAATATACCGGAGTGGAGACCGCGTTTGGGCAAGCGTAGTGTGGGACGCCCTGCGATGCGATGGACCGACGATTTGAAGAAGGTGGCTGGCAGCGGATGGATGCGAGCTGCCCAAGACCGGGATGGTTGGCGCTCTTTGGGGGAGGCCTACGTTCAGCAGTGGAGGGCGATAGGCTGATGATGATGAAACATATCGGCGAACTGTGGTACTGCAGAACTGTACATTAAGGCCATTTGTACACTGTACCGCATAACGCAGCGTAACGCGGGGGTGCGTGTTCTTAAGTTGCTTGAAAGTATCTCTCTTTGCATTGAAAACATGCGCAGTGCAACACACAGAAATCGCATTGCACCAGTGCACACAAAGTTTTTCACCTCAGAGGGAAAAGCGCACTGTTTTTCTTTATTACAGGCTATTTCGTAGCCTATTTAAGAGGACAGTATCTCATAAGGCTTCCAGATGGGGAACGTTTTTTTTTTTTTAAAGCTTACTAGCAGTTTGGGACGCACATTACTAGTATTCTTGTTAACCCCTCGTGCTAAGCTAAATGCTTGTGTTACGAGTAGTGGGTTCACGTCGGTAGTGCAATGGGTGGGTTTCGAACCGGGAACCACATGATCGCAAGTCCGACGCCGTAGCAATTGGGCTACTGCTGCTTCGTTTATTACAGCGTTTCCAGCAAATAAATACAGTATTTTCTTGAAAAACACAGTAGTGTTAATTCTGTAATTTTCCATTACAGTGAACAGTAAAAAACTCAAAATTACAGTTAATCTACTGTAATTACAGTGAGGCTGGAAGCACTGGTACCTCAATCAGATCTTGTAGTGGATTTAAGTTTTTGTTTTTAATTATTTTAAATTAATTTTGCATTGTAGTCGCCAGCAGGTCAAGGTATACAAAACTGTCAAATTTCTCCAAATGATTTTTAACCTTAAATTGTTAAAAATAAAGTTCAAAATCAACTGTTCTATCTATTCAGTATATCTCTGTTCCCTTCGAGGAAAAAAGGCGTGATGGTATATAACGTTAGAAAATCTGTTTGTTTAAATATAATGAATAGGAGTTCTATAGAGAAACTCCCAGCCAAAAATTTACTTTGTTATGAATTTATTAATAAGCTATTACTTTGTACTCAATATAAACTTCGTAAGAGTCACGTTCACCCTCGATGTTGCGCGCGTAACGAAACCATAGCGCGATCTAATTCGATGCTACCGCCATCTATCGAGCCAGATGACATCTTTAAAGTTTGGCGTTATGGTACTACATAGTTTGTCGAATATTACAATAATTATAATTATTGTACACAGTGCAATTGATAGTCTCGTAAATCTAAATTTATAATTACATAGGAAGAGCGAGGTTCTCCCATCACAAGTATCTTTTGATTACTTTCTGGGAAGCCCCGGCAACTTATGTGTAAAGATTTACTGGAATAAATACCTTTTTTTATCATTATCTCTTATTAATAAACATTGTAGAGTAGAAAACGATTTTACGATGAAGTGATATATATTTTATATACTTATATATATATATATATATATATATTAGGTACCATGTTTTTCCAACAATTAGTGCACATATCGACATGTTTTCATGGTGGAAATCCATCATAAGTCCATTTAAAAAAGAAACATCGTATTCTCACCAAAACATTCCCGAATTTTCCGATTTTACAAGCAAACCATATTCGAAAAAACCAACATTTTAAAAACGGTCAGTTCAGTCGTTATCAAGAGATCTGTTTATGAAACCAAGAAACAAAAATAGATAATTCAATTTCAATCTCACTTTGTAATCTGAATATCTAGCAAAGAGAAAACACGTGAATATTTACCAAGAGCCGGAAAATCTTTTAAATATTAATGTGTTCGTTGGAAACTTTTAATTTAATCCGAATTTAGGGATCAACTTTTCCAGCCAAAGTTGATTACGTGTTTGACCAAAGAGGGCTTTAATTCCGACTTCAAGTTCTTTGAAGTCATCTTCTGTTTTGAAATACGCTTGTAGAGGCGGTTCTTATTACAAGTTTTATCTTCTTATTAAAAGATAATAGACTTTTGAAGTTGTCAATTTATTTTAATCAATAATTAACTATGCCTGTCTAAATATAAATATTATTGCTGCCTCATTGGTCTAGTGGTCCCAAGCGCGTTTCCTATGCTAGAGGATCTGGGTTTGATTCCCAGGTCGAGCAGTATTGAGTTTTTCTATGAAATTCTCATTAGCAGCTCGGAGTCTTGATGTGTGGCAGGTACCTCAACATACCGGCGAAAAGTAGGTGTAAATCAGTACACCACTGCAAAACCCTTTGGGGAATACCGGCGTCATGTTTAAACAATTACGAAAGAGATATCAGTACCGATACTTGGGATTAAGGTTAAATTTTTTAGCCGACTTCAAAAAGAGTGATGGCTCTCAATGCTTCGGAATCTTTTTTTTATGTATGTTCACCGATCACTCGAAGAGGCCTGAATCGATTAGGAAATTCTTAACTTTCCAGGTGTTCCCATTCAAATTTTATCTAAATCAGTCGAGGGGTTTTAAAAAAAATATACGTCAACGATATTTTCGTTTACTCCGAAACCTCACTGTCTCATTGAAGCAGTGCGTTTAGCTGGCCTAATATAAAAAAAATACATCCACTCCCCAAACAAAAAAACTTTTAAAAAGAAAGTAGAACCGCCTTCGAAAAATAATAATCAAAATAATGTTATGTTTAAAACAGTTTCGGATTAGTTAGATTATTTTGAACAGTTTTAGGATAGTTAAAGTTAAAGAATTTAACTTAATTAAAGCGGCGCCGGCGGTAGCCTAATGGCTAGGGCGTCGGGCTTTTGATTATGTGGTTGCCGGTTCGAAACTCACCCATTGCACTACCGACGTGAACCCACTTGTAATACAAGCATTTAGCTTAGTTGGAGGTGTTAACAAGAATACTAGTAATGTGCAACCCATATTGCAAGTAAGCATTTAAATATTTTTTTTTATTAATACTTACTTCTAACCCGGTAGCGTATATCCTGTTAGAAACATTTGTTGGACCGCAAAAGACGTTGTGCTGCATCAGACAGATCTCTTTTGAATTATTTTGAGTCGCCCCTTCTTTGTATTTGTGGAAATTGAACGAATCTTCCATTTTCCTTCTGGTATTGCCATGTCATTCCGTTTGTTGTTTGAAATATTTACATCGTGAATATTTTTCAGATTTCATCGAGAGGTTGGTATGTGGAATTTACTTTTGATACTATTGTATATTTACATATTAAATTATGATTTCAATATAATAATATACATAAATGTATTATTACAAAATTGTATATGATTACTAAATTGTATAAACTGCCTTATTAGTCTAGTGTTCCTTAGCACGACTGCTGCGCTAGAGGTCTTGGTTTCGATTCCCACTAACACTTTGCTCAACCGAGCAAAGTGTTATTGGGTTTTTCTATGATAACTCTCAGTAGTAGCTCGGAGTTTGAATATGTGCCCGGTGAATGGCAATAGGCTCGCCCCTTATTACATGGGACTTAAACATACGGCGAACTGTGGGTGTACATTAAGTACACCTCTGCCTAACCCTTTGGGGAATAAAGGCGTGATGGTATGTTTATTCTGTCACTGTGAATAAAGGCCTTCTATAACTTAGCAAGTATGCGAGATTACCTACTATGTTAGTAATGCCAATATTTTGTCTTTAAAAGCTTTCACCACACGCCATTATTGTAACAGCAATAAACATAATTAATATGAATTCTGTGTGTCACCCATAAAAAAATACAGCAACAAAGGAATTTCCCAGTAAACATTTTTTATAACCGAATTAAACTAACACAACTTCCTGGCATAAAGCGACACGTGTCAACGTCATTTATAAAAAAAGAAATGTCAAATTCGGTTCGCGCCAGAAAATACTCCAATGGAATCCAAGTTCAAAAAGCGTTTGAATTTAAAAAATATAGGCGACTGAATTTAGAAGTCTGTGTTTGAATCGTTAAGTCAATGGGGCCACTGTATTTTCGATTCGGTCGGTTAGCGTTTACCATGGAGTTCGCAGTGCAATCACGTAGGTCTTTTACAGGGAGCTCATAGTATGAATAAGGAAGTTGGCTGAGTGTGTTTTTAAATGGCATTTTAAAGTTATGACTTCGATTTAATGGAGACGTTTAGATAAAATTGTATGCACGGAAGACCTTCTTTCTCCATCCTTTTTTTTATGAAGAACAAAAACCATTTTTTGTCGTATCTCGCTTGTTTGCCTCAAAAGGTTAGGCAGATATGTACTGATGTACACCCAACCCACAGTACCTACAGTTTAAGTCCCATGTACAACTCCGTGCTAATCAGAATTGTATAGTATAAAAAACTCAATTCCAAGTCGTGGTTATCGAAAGCCTTACACTCAAAGATCGAGCTTATAATAACAATGAGCGTTAGTGTTCGTGTTCGTTATTGTCATACGAGGACTTAAAAGGCTTGAAGCCAAAACTTACAACAAAAAAAAATAATATGAAAGCAGGAGTCAGTTAGTCCTCACAATTTTTTTTGATTTTATTTTTACAGACAGTCGTAATCGTTTGCAAGGGCGACGTGAAACTCGTGAAAATAAATTTAAACGATAAAATCGAAGAATCCATAAAGCCACTTTCATTTTGATGCATTGCATTGGCTTAATGGTTGAGAAAAGTTTATAGATATATAGATTTTTTGTTGTAATGCTATTATGATTATTCAGCTTTTGATTACAATATCAGCCTACGTTTGGGTTTGATATGCAAAATACACGGCCGAATCCTTGGGGCATATAGTACTTTTTTTAATAGCTATGGCTTTTTATCCGACAACGACAAAGGAAGGGTAATGAGTTTAATACTCTTTCGTTTTTTTTAATGTGATTGTGTGCGTTGTCCATGATAGTGTCGATGATAATTTTCTCTTATTCTATCTATCATATTTTTTTTACGGGACTGATATTATGAAATGAAATGAAATGAAATGATATTTAATGAAATGAAATGATATTTATTTCTGTAAATAGATCTTTTAAGACACTTTTACAAGTCGTTTTTTTACATATTTTTATATTATGACTTCTGATTTTATGATTTCTATAACTAACATTTAAATGTTGCACGTATTGTGAGTACGTAACCATAAACCCAACTACATATAAAAGCAGAAATCGATCTGAAACCTATTAAATTTGTCGAGCTATCTTCTGCTACCCCTACATTAACAACAGGGGTGTAAATACCGCATTATTTATACCGTTTCCTCGGGCAATATACGTAATGCTAGTTTCGGATAACGACAAATACAGACGCAAGATAATCTCCCTTTACCATTAAAATTATGGGGTGGACTTCGCCACGCTAAGATTGTGATATAAGATGTTTAAGATTGTGATATTTAGTTCGGGAAATAATATAAAACTAAATTTTAAAAAATATTTATAAACTTTTACAGTACACATATTTACAATAGTTATTAGGAGAAAATCCTAAAAATACATAGTTTTAATAAAACCTAAAAAACAATTTTAGGCCTTGCCTCGTATCCGAACGGATGACGGATGACAGCTCACCCAGTGGGTCTGCTGGTTCAAGTTCAAGTTCAGATGTTTTTATTGCACGTTCCAAAAAGTTGATCCTATGGAGAAGAATCCGGCTAGAAACTCCATGGACTGGGTGAGCGGTCATAGCCTACTGCTATGCTCTAAGAGTATCAAATCAAAAGTAATAATCCGTAAGAGGTCTCTCCGAAATTATGAAACCAACTTAAACGGTGAAAACAATATCTTAAGAAACCTGCTTTTATTCTTAGCAACTTAGTTCGAAAATGCCCAAGGCATTAAGACTGCCTTGCAAATATTAGTTAACATTCTATAATTACTTTTCTGCCTACCAGCAAACTGCAGTTCGTGAAGAAATATCTTGAATAAAACATAAGGAATTTGTTAACTAAGTCTGCCCTTTGTACGAAGCTACTTATTTATGTAAGGGATCCCATTCAATAAGTTAAAGTAACTCCATAGGCGGAGAGACGACACGAGCGTAGCATCATCTGATAAATTAAATTAGGAATTTTGACGCGTTTTAAATTGCATTGCGACATTGTTGACGCAATTTTCTTTAGTATTTTGAATGTTTCAATTTAGATTTTAATGAGATGGTAATGTTAGCTATTTAGATGTCCCGTCAAACTTTGACGTTTACTGTTGAAGACTTGATTTTATTTTGGAATTTGGTTGTTGAAATGTTGCTGTAAGCTTATTAATTTTACGTCGTTTAATTGTTATTTTATATGCTAATAGAACATTCTTTCTTATAAATACGGCTGATTGATTACAATTATCAGCCGTATTTATTTTTTGATGAACATAACATAACATACCATCACGCCTGTATTCCCCGAAGGGTTAGGCAGAGGTGTACTAATGTACACCCACATTTCGCCGGTATGTTTAGGTCCCATGTAATAGGGGGCGAGCCTTTTGCCATTAACCGGGCACAAATCCAGACTCCGAGCTGCTACTGGGAATTTCATAGAAAAACCCAATAACACTTTGCTCGAGCTGGGTATCGAACCCATGACCTCTTGTGTAGCAGTCGCGCTTTGGACCACTAGACTAACCAGGCAGACATTTTTTGATGAAATTTTCAATAATAGCTTGCGTTTCTAATCGGACATAGATTAGAAACGCGAGCTATTATTGAAAATTTCGCCGTTATCGTCTTTGACGAGCTTAATGGTAATAGGGTCACCCTTTATTACATGATTCCGATAAATCTCAATATACCGACGAACTGAGGGTGTAGGGGATACTCCTCTGACTAACCCTTTGGAGATTATAGGCGTGATGGTATGTAACATTTTGAAACATCTTTTTGTTAAACAAAAGTAATACAGATTAATTACAAAAATCCATCTTCGACTCCCCGACTAACACAACCTATGCATCACTTAACAAAGTTAAGTAATCCGTTAATCTTTGTTTAATCAACTATTAGCGACGCGAGGGTTCAGTTAAACTGTTAGTTAAATCTTTATTGTGACTACCGCGCACCCATTACGTAATTGAATGTGCTGCCATTTGCTATAACTGCTTACAACAATGTTGGACAAGTTTATGGCGATTTCTAAAGGAATATAGGCATTGTTGCTTTAAATTTTTATGGTATAAAACTGCTCATTTAAGTAAAGGTTACGTTAAGTTAACAATAGGGCTTCAATCCTTGAAAGGGTTTTGGGGACTAGATAGATAGATTTATCCCTACTTAGTAAAACTCGCATATCTGAAAATATTACTACTGTATGGACTTTCAAAGATAATCTCTTTGAAAGTCCATACAGTAGTAATATATTCAGATATGCGAGTTTTACTAAGTAACTTGATTTTTAACTTGATTCTCTAAGTTTGCAACCGGACGGGTGGGCGAGGCTAGCTACCGAGTGGAAACCTCGTAATACCATTCGTAGACCAGGTCGGCCTAGGAAACGTTGGCGGCATGATCTTGATCAGTTTCTGCAGACGTGGTATAAAGAAGCCCAGGTTAAACAATCCTGGAAGAAGTTAGGGGAGGCCTTTGCCCTGCAGTGGGACACGAAAGAGGCTACATAAAAAAAAAAGTTTGTTCGGCGTTTCTTCTCAGAGGTCTTCAGTCTCAGGAAAGAAATGTCGGCGCCATATAGCTTAAAAAAAAACTTTGAACTTTTACGTAAAAGTATTTTTAAAAATAGAATAATAAATAATTTAATTACCAAGGAGTCTTATAATTACTAATAACACGGGGTAAATAAAGGCATCGCTACATCAAAGTGTAGCCATCGCATCGAATTTGTAGCTTGTATTATTTCACATTGGCAAGCTCATTAGGGCGGTGTTTGTTCTGTTAAGGAATATAGCTTCGGGCTGGAGTACTGTTGTGTGGTACAATAATAAAATGTAGCGGGGTTCACAAATTGCCCACCGACGCCATCTAGTACTAAAAATCTAGAACATTGTCTTGCAAAAGTTTTATTAACAGAAATTAATAGATATAAGTTTCTGACCAATTTATCTTTGAAAGAGTTTTCAAACATACTTAAATTGGTATATAATATTGAATTAACTACATTCTAATATTTATAGAATACAGTTTTACAGAAACTTTGGCAGATTACCAGGCTACGCTTAGAAGAGACTACAATATTACAATTAATCTGCCTCTGCCTCATTAGACTAGTGGTCCTAAGCGCAACTGTCATTGTCAATGTCATTGTCTGCTACGCTAGAGGTCGTGGATTCGATTCCCAGGTCTAACAAAGCGTTATTGAGTTTTTCTACGATATTCTCTGTAGCAGCTCTGTTTTTATATGTGCCCAGTGAATGGCAATAGGCTCGCCTACGTGGGACTAAACATACCGGCGAACTGTGGTTGTACATTGATTACTCTGGCTAACGCTTCGAAGAAAATAGGCGGGATGGTATGGCTACAATAACTTTAAAATATATAAGTACCGTTTTTAAAATATTTATATTGTCTAAGCTGAAAAAATGTAGCTCTGCTGGTGTGTCCACATATTCAAGTGATACACGCTACAAGCTAGATTTTTACGCCAATAGGAAGGGCTTCGTGCTGACTGGGTGTAACTCCAAAACTTCTATCAAAAATATAGTTTTAACACGGATACGCTCTCAACTTGATCGTCTTACACAACCGCGGTAGAATCCACAAGGAATTGTATCCACGCGTGTGTTTACACCTTGATAATGAAATTAGCTACCACAAACCCCACGCCACGGCCAATATTGGCCAAATTATTGGCGGACTCGAACCGCCATGGGGTACTTATTGTTTAATTTAAGATCAAATGAATGTTCGGAACGTTAACATTTTATGTTGCACGGGGCATTTGTGAATATTCTGCTGAAGGCTATGCAGTTAAACGTTTATAGGTAAAGAAATATTACTTTTTTATTTGCTTTATATTCTACTTAACTTTATTTTTAGACCATCGTATATCATAGGTACAATCAAAGTATGAACTTTAATTGTACCTATATTGTGTAAGGCGTACGGTACATACGGCTACACATCAAGCTATACAGAACTAGTTAACGCTGGCCTCTTATTGTGTGGGAAGCCTGTACAATGCGAGATCAGCTTAAACTGGTATAAGTACCAAGGTACAGTCGTCAGCACATCAGGTTATACAAAACTGTCAAAAATCTTTAAATGATTTAAACCTTAATTTGTTGATGATTAAGTTCAAAATCAACTGAGAAAATTTGACATTTTGTGGTAACCTGATGTGCTGTACCAAGTGATAAAAATGATATTTCATCATCATACCATCACGCCTGTATTCCCCGAAGGGTTAGGCAGAGGTGCACTTAATGTACACCCACAGTTCGCCGGTATGTTTGGGTCCCATGTAATAGGGGGCGAGCCTATTGCCATTCACCGGGCACAAATCCAGACTCCGAGCTGCTACTGAGAATTTCATAGAAAAATTCAATAACACTTTGCTCGACCTGGGGATCGAACCCAAGACCTCTAGCGTAGCAGTCGCGATTGGGACCACTAGACTAACGAGGCAGTCGCAAATGATATTTATTTATGCAAATACACTTTTGAACACTGCTCGTCCTGGAAAACAAACCCAAACACCTCTAATGTAGCAGTCGCGCTTAGAAACACAACACTATAAGGCAACTATCGACCGTTGCGAACCCAATCACCATGATTAATTAGAGGGCCGACATTCCTTCAACTTTTCGAGACGAAGAATATCTATGAAAAAAAAACATAACAAGAGAGAAAAAATGCTCGTGTAACAAAGCTAAATGTTGCGAAAAAGAAAACACGGCACACTTGTTGTTCTAACATAATAAGAAATAATATCGTTGACTAAGTAAGAAAAATACTGTGGCATAGAAACATGAACCTAACTAAACCTTATCTTAAAGTAAGTAATTCTATGTTATTTTTCTCAGTAATTTTTGTAACAGAAAGGAGCAATTTCATGTATTTACGGTGGAACAAGACACCGTTTTCTTTAGTTTTGTTTTATCATTTCTAAACTGTTATCTACACACTTGTTAGCTTTTTTTATTTTAGTCATCCCACAGCTGGGCAAAGGTCCAGGCACATTCAAATATATTTTCTTGTGCTGTTACTGGGTGAACATATTTTTTTTTCTGTTTGTGTCTAATCTTATAGTAGATGATTTAGAAAATATTCCTGTACCAAAACGACAATGGATTATAACCCTATACATATTCTAAAAAAAATATTTGATGAAGGTAATTTTTTGATTTTAACATAAAAAGTGGTACTTAGATAAATATCTACTGCCTTATGAAAAATGAATAATAATGTCTATAAATGTCTAGCTCAAACTAAAACATAACATAATAATTATACAAATAAGGTATAGTTTTATTTATAACTTTCTCAGGTATAAAATCTTTAAAAATTGTAAAATCTAAAGGCGTATTGCCTTTGAGAACAGCATTGAAATAGGTACTCCCTTATATCACGTGAGCGTATCGAAAAGCAATTTATTTTTCGCCTCTTGACACCCGATACTCTGTAACGTCGGACGCACACTAGTGCAAGTTATTAATTCGCCTGTTATTAGTGGTGACGTCACGTTATTATACGTCCGATGATTTGTTGTAGCAGGGGAAAATGTTAGAAAATGGTAGTGCCCGTTTGTCGGGATTGTCGGGAAGACTTGAGTGTGGACTCACCTTAATGATCGGGAAAATGTATGTTGGTGAATCACTTGAACGAACTGCGATCAATTTTATAAGCTTTTTTTTTGTTTAGACTTAAGCTATATATTTATTTGTTGTGTTTAAGTAAATAAAGTGGGTTTAAATAGTAATTTTTATGTCATGTTTTTTTCCGGTACCAGCAAAAGTGGGTATTTAAAATGTTTCGTATATGTAAGTTTTCACTCAATTAGGCTGTAAAATAGGTATATTATTATTTTTTTACTAAAATATACCTACCTACCTAATAACATATAATCTGCAAAACAACGCATACCATTTCTATAAAATATCTCATTTAATATCCAAACAGACAACGAACATACCAACAACCATACCAACAAACCACAACCATCCAAACATACCAACGAAAAATACCGCACAGTCATTTACAGTTTTATCGAAAAAGAAGGCAAAGGTATAAAAATCTAAAAAATAATAAATCATTAAAAACTCCTTTATAATTCAGTGGCCAAATCGTAGATTCAACATTTCGGTTGAAAGTTTTTAAGTCGTTAACAATCTCCAAGGGAAGGAATATTCGTAATAACAGGGGCCCGGGCTTCAGCTCGGTTATGATTGTCGAAATTGTTCGGTTAAATAAGAGTTTTAATTACTTTTAATAGCTGATCATAATGTTCAGTTACTTTTTGTTAGTCATTGTTCTTGGATACTTTGGTAAAGAAGGAATAGGAATTTTGAATAAAGAACCTTGGGATTTGAATAAGGAAAAAAAAGAAAATTCATTAAAATCTTTCGATGTTTAAATGTTTTTTTTTTGTTTTAACGTCCTGCCAAGGTCACTATATCAATCAAAAACAAGGTTTCCGAGCAAGAAACCAATTTATCTTGCCCTAAAACCCATTTCTTTTAAATTTCAACTGTATTTATGTGTTGGCTGTATGAGCTTATTTCCTTTGCCCATAAAAAAAAACATGAAAATATTGATCAACCAAAAACCTTTTTTTTTTTTTTTTTGTAGTATGGCACTAGCTTGATCTTTGTGCCAATTTCGGGTCAAAAACCTATTCGAATATCAGACATTTAAAAATGGAATTCACTAATTAAATCATGTTGACGGAATGGAATACATTGGTGGATGTATTTTTAATGATTGCCCGTTAGGGTGAGGTATAGGGGACTTCCCCAAGCGAACGAGGGGAATATTGTGGTATATTTTATGTATGTCCATGTGATAAGTAACAACTGTCGAGACTGTTGCTTCAAAATGGGTATACCATAACGCCTGCCTGTATTCCCTGAAGAATTATTCAGAGGTGTACCTACTATGAATTGAACACCTACATTTCGTCGGTATGTTTAGGTCCTATGTACTAATCTATTTTTGTGGTTGTTATCTTCTCAATTCTAGGATATAAAATCCATCATCGATCCATTATATTATCCCACTGTTAGGAAAGAGAATCCTTAGATTGAGAGGATAGGATAGGAGGGTATAGTAGGTACAACCATTTGAATAATAACATGAACTTGTTTGTTATTAAATTGTAGAATTAAATAATGCAAAATATCCGCAAAGCTATGAATTTTGTAGTGAAAGTATAAATTCGGCCTCAAGCAGGGTTCAAATCTGCGTCCCTCCAGTTAAGTACACCGGACGCTTTTACCAAGTAAGCTACCGAGCCCAATGCCAATGATGCCGATTTTTTTGTCGCTAGAGAATCATATCTTTGTGCATATAATATAGAAGCCAAACGTATCGGCGAACTTTAAGCATGTATCTGTACTACCCTGCTTAACCTTTAGAGGAATACTGGCGTGATGGTATGTTCGTGTAAGCCTAATTGAGGTTAAGTTCCTCCTATAAACCCGATAAGTGATTGCATTGTGATTTAATTAGCTCTCTGAGGACGTCTGACATAAGATCGTAAGGCGGCACATCCACATATATATACATACATTTCCTATATACGTTGCTCTTATAGACCGTCTTTATTCCGTCGTCATAGCGGCGATTGTTGCAGAACAACTGCATCTACAGCTTGTGTGTATACCTGAGTTGATTGCCTGCAATTTATGCTATAGGGTTGTACGAAAATTTTAATGTAAACTACCCTTTGAGGTGCATACAAAACATATAGTTAGTTCGAAATAAGTAAGCCGATCGGAAGTTGTCTGCAAGTGGTTTAGATGTGGTAAATTTTAATAGAAAGAGTCGGTGTAAAGATAATTAGAGTCGTCACATTTCTAATTATTTTGTTTACTGATTTCGATATTTATGTATTAAAACACTTAATTAAACGATTTTATCACCGCGGTAGTTCGGAACGGCTAACTTCCGATCGGCTTACTTATTTCGAACAAACTGTATATTGATTTTAGAACTGCGCTGATCAACAGATATGCAAAGGTAAGTTACGCCTGTCGCGGTCAAACTGTGGAAGGGTGTACAATCTTAATACATCGAGACACCTCCGTGCGTCGGAAAGCAAAGTCGGTCCCGGTTGTCATACCTATGAAAATCGTTAGTGGTAGTTAGTGGCCCAAAACGCCAGACAACCAGGGAACCGGTGTTGCCCAGAAATTGAGTCCCACAGGCTGATGGAAGTCGCTTCATGTAAATAAGAAATGATAATTCAGCCGCTTTTAATTAGATACTCAATACTCAATATATTTATTGCACTCCACAATGTTAACAGGTGTTACACAGTAATTTAGTAGGTATCAATCATGGACCCTGTCGGGCACGGCAATTTAGGAGAGAGGAGGAAGGCATTCTATTTTTATATTTGTTATACCTACTACTTTTTTTAGTTTTTTATTTTTTTTATTTATGTTCTTAATTATTATTTTTTTATAGTTATTGTTTTGTATATACTATTTATATACCGTTTATTTTATTAGCATATTGTATCAATATACCTAGTAAGATTTATATAATTATGTATTTATTATTATATATTTAAACATATTTATAAAGTTGAAATAAAACTACTTTTTACGGATTTTATCGCGTTATATTGATTATTTTAAATTCCCGACGATTCGGATCCTTTACAGCATCCATGGTCACGGGTGGACTGAGGTGTTGGTCGTCCTAATGTCAAAATTATCAACAGTCCCAGTCCAGTAACAACCATCTGCTTGGAACCCCATCATAGATTCCATTAAATCCAAGCACAAGACTGTGAGACCTAAGGATACGGTGAGCTCATTCTGCGTGACCGGCATAAATAATAATCAACAAAATGTAGGGTAGCTGTTGATAATTTTGACATTAGGACGACCAACACCTCAGTCCACCCGTGACCATGGATGCTGTAAAGGATCCGAAACGTCGGGAATTTAAAATAATCAATATAACGCGATAAAATCCGTAAAAAGTAGTTTTATTTCAATGTCTGATATTCGCGTAAGTATTAGAAACCAGTATATTTATAAAGTTATTTATTTGTATAGTTTGTTTTGAATATATTGTTGTTGTTAGACTTAAATGAAGGTAGTCTTCTTTGTTACTGAAGCTAATTTTATTTGTCATGGTTTTTTATTTAGGTATTCGCTTATGTCGTAGTAACTCTTTTTTAATAGCATTTCCTTTAATTTCTTTATAAATATACTATCTTTTTGTTCATTTTTAATTATTTGTGGTAGATTATTATATATTTTTATTGACATAACGAAGGGACTGGTTGAATGCATTTTTAGCCGAGAGTTTGGTAAGTTTAGTCTGTCTTTATGTCTTAATGAGTATGGTAGATGTTTGTCTTCTTGTGTAGTGTAAAACTCGTTGTGTTTTCTTACAAATCATCTAGAACTGCAGTAAACTTCATTCAACCAATACAAAAACGTACACACGGCTACAGGTCAACCTCTAACAATTCCAGTTTAAGCTGATTTCTGAGCTGAGCTGCGTAAACTGAATTTGTACAGCTTAACGTGTACCCGTATGTCCGCACGGCTACACATCAAGCTATACAAATCCAGTTTAAGCTGATCTCGCATCGTATAAGCTTACCATACAATTAGAGGCTAGCGTAAACTGGTTTTGTATAGCTTGATGTGTAGCCATGCGTACCATACATTTTCCGATCGACGGAGCAACTTGCAAATCTAAGACTGTTTCCCCTTCAAAAATCTTCTCAACTGGGTCAAACTAACTAAGCATACCTCCAACCGACGTGGAACTGCGTAACGTGGTAAATTATTGGGGACATTTTTCACGGGAACGCGCCAAAAGATTAGCGATGCCAAGTTTTGATGGCTTACCTGTTAAACGCAAGTACTTACGAATGATTCTCACGAAACTTTTTTATCTGACATTCGAGATTTTTTTTAAGAATATTTTTAGCGAAGGCTGGGCCGCATGGCCTGTATTTTCTGTTTTAGTATTTAGAGGAATTAATTGGATTTAAAATTCGGATATCATTCATATTTTTAAGGTTATAATAGCCTGAAAGTGTGCTATATGATGGCCGCAATTAACTTTATGGATCAAAATCTTTCATAATTTTAGTAACGTCAAGAAACCAATTGCAGGTCGTCGAAAACATATTGTTTTATTGACACATAGCCTGACGGGCCATGACCCATATTTTTTTGTGGCTACAGTTTTGTTGACTACTTCTGTAAAATTGCTGGTACCTTGATGCGCATACCTCACGCCGGTACTGTAGATATACTGAGTAGCTGCAAGTTTAATTTTCCCGCAGGTTATGATGCCTTCAGTGCCAGTCTACATGGTGTAGCCTGACTGTCGGTATTTTTTAGTGACTATAACTAGCTGTGAGTGTATTCTGAGTAGCTTTACTTCAGTTTGGTATAAGCGTACAGTGCCAGCCTGCATGTGTGTAGCCTGACGGCCCGTAGATGTATGTTTAGTGACTATAAATAGCTGTTAGTTTATCCTGAGTAGCTTAACTTTAGGTTGGTATATGCGTAGCCGGCCTGCATGTCCGTAGCCTGACGGCTCGTATGTTTTAGTGATTATAAATAGCTATTTATGTATCCTGAGTAGCTTAACTTCAGGTTGGCACATGCGTAGCCAGCCTTCACGTCTGTAGCCTGGCTGCCCGTAAATTTTAGTGACTATAAATAGCTGTTAGTTTATCCTGAGTAGCTTAACTTCAGGTTGGCACATGCGTAGCCAGCCTTCACGTCTGTAGCCTGGCTGCCCGTAAATTTTAGTGACTAGAAAATAGCTGTTAATCTATTCTGAGTAGCTTGACTTCAGGTTGGTTTTGATGTCAGCCTGAATGTCTGTAGCCTGACGGCCCGTATATTTTAGTGACTATAGTTAATCTTACCTGAGTAGTTTGACGTCCCACAGAGCTAAAACTTCAGGTGGTCTCGACGCGCACAGTGCTAGCCGCGGCCCGCACGCGTGCAGTCTGACGGGTCCAGCCCGGATGTTAGCGGCGGATGGGGCGGATATTATCACTGCTGCGAACTCTTTGCTGCCACCGAGGTTGTGTTGTACCTGAGGATAAAATACGTTAAATCGCTGCAATTATTATTTAAGGCCAAAGCGTCAGACTTGGGGGCGAAATTCAATTTTTTAAAAGCTTAAAAGTCGCTATCGTAGGATATTAAGGTGTAATTTGTAATTTTTCGCCGAATCCACTATTTTACACCAAAATCTTCGACAATAACGATTAGTTAATTAATCTCTTCACCCTCGGGGAATAAAGGCGTCATGTATGTTCTGTATTTTTATGCATCGCTATATGAAAAATCTAAGCAGATGTTATCGCTATCAACACATTTATGTTCCCACAACTGGGATCTAAATAACACCAACGATATCTAGTAGCTATTAGATATTTTAGCAATCAATTTAAGTGTCTTACAGCTAGCTTTCGAATCGACTCAGAAAGTTCTTCGAGAAAAATGTTGTAGTTTATTTCCTTGTAAAACTGTAGTAGCATTGTCTCAGGGAAACAAGCTTTCAAATGGCTTTCAAGAGATTTTTATTTACTAAAGCTTCTTTAAAGATAATTGCAATATATTTACTTTTATTACGGGAACTAGTTACTGTGTGTATGTTCCCTATGGACTCCAAAAAGATATTGATGAAATCTTCAGACAATCTTCAGATTTGTCTGAAAATATCGGAGGTGACAGGATATGTTGGACTCTTACCGATTAAAAACCTCACTTGCTTATCTTACCCCAACCATGGGATTCGCGACATTCGCCACCACCACACACAAATATTTGTTAGTCTTAGGATCGAACCCACAACTGCTCAACCGATGCGCCAAATGGACGTCAATTATATTGAAAAAAAAATGGAGGACATTTTGGTCACTGTTCTACTTACTTTTACTCTCCACTGTATCAAAATCTCCCTCGTGTCGAACGCGAGGACGGGTACAACGTCCTCACAGAGTATGGCGAGGGTGTTCGACTCCTTGTCCAATGTGAACCCAGACTCGATGCCCAAGTACTGCTGGAGTGAAAGAGACGCCTTCGTCTGCCCGTTCTTCTGTCTTTCTTTCAAGTCTTTGTAGAGTTGCAGGTGGACGCAGTCTGTGAAAGAAGAGAGGAGAATCGTTTAAATCATTTATATTAGGTAATCTTGATTTGTCAAGGGCTCAGATACATCAGTACCTATGTATAATAAAAAACCTATTAAAGGTTATTTTGCGATTTAATATTAACTTTTCATTTTGAAACTGTTTGATAGTTTGATAAAAGGTTTTATGTGAGCTTTATGTGACTAGCTTAGCATAGCTTCATTAAGATAAAATTAAATAAAAAGCTTCATAAAGAAGGCATTCTATAAATATAAAAATACAGCAAAACACGATTTAAACAAAAAACGAGTAAAATTTTTTTGCTAGCAACACTAAATAATACAAGATTGCCTACAATAAATAAGCAGCAGTAAAAAAAGTATTTTCTTTCACCATTTTCAATGAAGGAATTCTTAACAAAAATTGAACGCTCGAGTACAGTAATCAAGAAAATGACTGTCGCTGGCAGTACCGACGAAAATTCTTTTACCCGGAGAAATGTCGCTACCGCCTAATGAACGCGAGTGTACCTGCTTTGTTCCACTCGATACCCTTTAATGAGGCGACCTAATGATGTCGAGTTTGGTACGAGCCCCGACTTACAACGAAAAATGGAAGACACCAAGTTCTTTTTTCAAATTCAAATAGATGTTCGTAACTTTTGTCTGTGGAAACTGTAGTTATTTAAAAAGTTTACATGCCTAGACAGTTCCAAGAACGTCGTGAAACAAGTAAAGATGAAAACATTTAACACTTCAAATTTCAAATGTAACAAACAGCTTTGTCTATGTTTTTTACATATCCGTTTTACTTATCGTGTTTTTAATATATTGGTATGGATAATAGTATTTTTTTTTATAAGATTCTGCCGTTAATGTGTTAGTTTAGACTTCATATTAGTTCTTGTCCACAGAATGCAATGTAGCGAAAATGATAAAAGTATTAGACCGTGTAAAACTAAAAGCTAAGAAATTAAAAGATGGAACATCCATTCTCGCTCCACGGAACGACGACACGAAGAAGTAAGGTTAGATTTATTGCTGATAACTTTCCTACGATATTTATAGTCCTTACAGGCTCTCTAAGATTGGGAACAAGGTAAAAAATGCCCTTCGGAAAAATTCTTCAAGAAACGTCAGAAAGGCCGCTCATAAAAAATGTAATGACATTAACCTTCATTTTACAAATTGCCTATTAGAACAAGATATCGAATAAACTGGTCTCAAGTAAAACACATTTACTAATTACATAACTTAGACGGCGATAGAAAATGAACCTTATGCTAAAACACTAAGGTACAAACTTAATTGACGTAAAAACCTGTGAATGACATTCAGTCTGTCACCTATTATCATCTCCTGGACGAATTTACTCTAATTGTAAAATGAACTTTGACATCTTTGGGTTAAGTCGGAAGTTCGTGGGCGCCAAACAAAGCTACCAACAGCGACAGATTCCACTACATCAAAATCGAGTGCTCCATTTTCAAATTAATTCGGGACCGTTTTCTAATTGGCGCGACGTGACTCGGCTCTGTTTGGTTCTAATCAGTGTGTGTTTGAATTCGGAATGTAATTTGTGTTATAGCGCTTTTGTGATTGTTCCCGCGCTTTGTGTAAAGTTACTATAGTTTGAATTTACATGACATACAATCATTGTATGACAATGTTATAATGGATCCTATTTCGTATTTGGAACTGTATGTTTGTGTTTCCTATGCTATTCTAATATTAAGTTCGCAGTACTGCATAATTTTATTTGGTATTTGGTAAATTTGGAGGTTCTTGATTTGTTTAATTTCCGCAGACACAAACTCATTAATGCTCAAAAGATATCAGTATTTTGTACTGCAACATTAAATTCAGTCTCCCATGATCAAAATTGGAACTTGCGTTCCAAAAAACTTGTTTACTCTCCTAAGAAAGTCTATCATTGGCCAGTTTGAAATTCGGACACCTAATTCTACGTTCGGTCATGTTTCACATGGACAAAACGCTTGCCGATACGACGTCCGTTACATACTCGTACAATACGCCGATACGAACGCGTACCGGTAACTGGTCATAAATAACAAAGGATTCCAGATCCGTACTTGAAAATAGAACGAGAAAACAATATTATAAATATTTTTTTATTATATTCAAGGTTTCACTAACTTAATCCGCCATATTATTTTTTTGTTTTTTCTAGTAGTCCTTTGTAGTAACTATACACTATACGCACTGTCGCAATTCTATAAATGTAAGCCGACCTCGTATCGTGCGAAAAAATAATACAATGCGAACTATAGGTTATACTAAGTACACCTCTGTTTAACCCTACGGGGAATACAGGCATGGTGGTATGTTATGATGACACGTTTGGTGAAGACAAAGAAAGTGAGAAAACCTGCATACCTTAGAGATTTTCTTGACGGCGGACTACAGCCTAATCCTTCTCATTCTGAGAAGAGACCCGTTCCTAGCAGTGGGACAATGGATTGATTGATGTAGTTGTGTGTTCTTTATTAGTTACTCTGTGGCACCACGTCCCCAGGCGATCGTGATCACCTCAACCCCCACCTGACCTCAATGACCTCCACTCATACATTTGCCGTAATATTACATAACGATTTCACTTTTTATAACTCGTGACGAGTTTAACTGAGCTAGTTAGCATGTCTTGTATATTTAGGTCATTGTTGTCACAATAATACTAAGCCTTAAATAACATGTTATCAGGCTTGTATTTTTTTTCTATAAAAAGCTTACTAGCAATGTGGGTCGCACATTACTAGTATCCTTGTTGACCCCTCGTGCTAAGCTAAATGCTTGTGTTACGAGTGGGTTCACGTCGGTAGTGCAATGGGTGGGTATCGAAACGGAAACGACATGATCGCAAGTCCGACGCCCTAGCCATTGGGCTACCGCCCTTATTGTATTCCTCGAAGGGTTAGGCAGAGGTGTCCTTAATGCCCATCCACAGTTCGCCGGTATGTTTTGGTCCCATGTAGTAGAGGGCGAGCCTATTGCCATTTATCAGGTACAAATCCAAACTCAGAGATGTTGCTGATAATTTCATAATAAAAACTGATAACACTTCTCGACCTGGGTATCAAACCCAAGATTTCTAGCGTACTTATAGATAAAAATTTTGAAATGCGCGCGGTACACTAAATTTAAAATCTACTAACTAAGAAGTAATTCTGAGGACAGGACCAAGTCACATAGGACCTGCTTCGAAGTTTACCCTATCCAATAAAGAAAAAATCATGAAAATCGGACTATTCTGTAAAAAGTTTACGTGGTCATAGAAAAACACTTCCGACTTAAACCTCTTTTTCCGTCAGTTAAAAAAAAACACATTGACAGCCTCCTTATTCGGATGAGATAAAAAAACGATTCCACTTTTAAAAATTGGGCCCTCAATCTCCGTTATTAAAACCTGATTACGTCGTGACGTCACGAACAGCTGATTTCACCGCGTTTTGCGTACGAAACACGTTTCTTCCCATAATATACAATAAGTTCCCGGCTCGTGTCAATTTACCTAAATCTTTTGCTGACATTGCACCCTGAAATCCCTTGGTAGACATGGACGGAAATATACGGGGAAGAAAAATGCGCGGGCACGGCCAAATCATCTCCTCTTAATACTTTGTACTAGCTAACCCAACAGACTTTATTCTGCCCCAATTTGAATTGTCTGAGTAAATGTATTCAAAATCCAAAAGAAAAGCGCTTTCAGTATTTCAGATTTCTCCAATTTTCCGGGCAACTTTTTTAAATTTTTTTTTCGGAATATTGGGAACATTTAAAAGAAAAATCGCTTTAGCCCTTACTTAAGCGATGCGATTACTTATTTATAGAGATAGATGGCGTTATAAATATGACGTTATATTTCTCAACACAAAAAAAGCGATGATAAATAAATTACGTACAAATATTAGTTAATAAAATTTAGTTTTCAATGTCATTTAATGCACACCTAGGCCTTATAGCCAGATTATAGTTACGCGAATTTGAATTGAAGTATACATAAATATGAATAAAACAAAATCAAAATCGGTTCATCCCTTCAGGGGCCATGATGCCACAGACACGTCAAACTTATAACATCATCGTTATTGCGTCGGTGGTTAAAAACGAAACGGTAAACGAACGGTAAAAGAACGGAAAGAATCCCGTATGTTTTAAAATTCTGTTATCGAGGAAAAGCGCTTCAACAAGACGCCGAATTCTATTTACCCAAGGGACCAGTATGTACCAGAATATGTAATATTATGTACATAACATACACTCTATTATATGTGTATGTTTAATATCTTTGGCCTGAAATCCGGCTGTGAATGGAACATGCTTTGACGAGGAATTCGTAGGAGATTAGGGTTAGGTATAGTATGGTGAGCTGGGACGAATTCTAGGGTTGGCAGAATGAAACATGATCTTAGTGGTGTAGCAAAATATGGTTGATGAGTAAGATATAAGTTCAGTGATAGCCGCACTAAAAGCCCCCGGCCGGAAGGGTCCGGGAACTAACTGATTCTTCCGGAACCTTCCTATAGGACGCCTAAACTTAGGCCCGTCACAGTGACTCCCCCCCTACGAGTCCCTACCCAGTCGCACGGTAACACGAGACCACTTCGTGCCTCCGTCATCCCTGGGCTCGCTTGAGTATACCTACCTGAAGGGCAGTGAGTCCCTTCGTCCGTCCGTAATCCGTCCCTTTCTTTATCCACCACACACCTCAAAGATTTTTTTTCCACCCCAACTTTGTCGTCGACTCAGTATGATTGATTATTCCTTACCAATCATATCCGAATATTGCCACTACAGTGATATGAAAAAGTTAGACGCAAACCTTGTTAGTTACATAACAAACTTATATTTATTTGGAACTGTTATATAAGTGCTGCTGGAGCAGTTTGTCTGATTACCGCTATGCCAAATATTGTGATAAGCAATAATGTGCTATTGTGTGTACCAGTTTCAAAGCCAATAAGGGTGGAATTACTGAACAATTCAAGATGAAGAACCGGTATTGGTGTTGCTGGCGTCTTTTTTTTTATACTACGGAAGTAGCAGATTTAAGAGCACCTGGGGTAGCACCAGGAATCATAATCGACTAAAACCGCACTTGCCTCCTCCTCTACATAGTCACGGCCATGAATTTTAACATTCGACACGAGTATCACCTAAATCGTTGGACCAATTTTGATGAATTTTGCTATAAAGATAGATTAGTCCACGAAGGAGGACATAGGCTATTTATTGTTCCAAAAAGTCTTTTGAAATGCGAGTAAAACTAGCAGACAAAATAATAGAAACTATCTAGTCAGCTTGTCTTAAGACAAGAGAAGTCTTGATACTTACAGACAGAAATTAAACTTACCGAACAAAGGGTTCCATCCCCTTGTAAAAGGGAAAACATTTCTTTTACAATATTAGCCATGATTTTCTACCCAACAGAATTGCTTGGATACAAGCAAATATAAGAAATTGATACAAAAGAAATACTGGAACATGAAATTGAATAAATTCACCCCGAGGTCTCGTTTGGGGGATGAATTTTCTTTGTTCTTTCAACCCTTAACATCTATTGAATAAGATATTGAATGTCTTTGAAGGCGATTTTAAATAAGTTTGCAAATCAGGGGGGCTCAAGTGGCTATTATAAATAACAGTTAAAGCTGATCTTTTATTGTATAGGCTTTTCGTACACTTATAGATCAGCATATACTGGATAAGGTTGAAGCCAAAAAATCGTTTTTAGAATTTTTATCTGTCTGTATATTTGTACAAGCATCACGCAAAAAATACTGCACGAGATTGCTTTTGCTTAAACAACGTTATCGTAGAACATTTTGGTGTAAATTAAAACTTGCCCAAAAATTTGCTATGTATTTATGTTGATTTTTTATAATCAATTGTAAATAATTGATTGTTAATGTCGCAATTTCTAATGCCATGTACAGTCACCAGTATATCAAGTTATACAAAACTGTCAAATTTGTCCAAATGATTTTTAACCTTAAATTGATGACTATAAAGTTCAAAATCAACTGAGATAATTTGACATTTTGTGGTACCGTACCTAGAATGTGTTAAAGACGAACAACATGCGAAAAAAAATAATTTGGCGTCCAACGCTGAACATTTAGCCTAACAAGATTACTAGTAATGATGGCTAGTAAGATTAAAAAAAAAACTATACGTTCTATCTAAATCCTCTTGCATTTGAATTCGTGTAAAAACTATTCCAATTTATATAAAATTCAACAAAAGAATATCCAATAAGAAAGTTAAAAAAGTTTCTAACTCAATTTGTATACAGGTGTTTATAAAAGTAATAAATTCCTTTATGACAACAAGTCACTGGACTCCTTTGAGATTTGCAAGGAGTTCTGTCTATAAAAAGTTTTTGTCATTCTATAGGACAATATATTCATATGTGTTTATTTTGAAAGGAGAGACGTGAGAAAGGAATAATAAAATATGAAGGATATAAAAGGCATTTTTACATAGCATCACGCCTGTATGCCCTGAAGGGTTAGGCAGTAGCAGTTTGCATTATATGGGACCTTCACATACCGGCGAACTGTGGGTGTTCATTAACAGTGATTATATGTAAGGTTTTAAAATAGTTCCTCTAAACATTTATCACAGTTCCGGTAAAATAAAACCAGGCAACATTGTGAAACCAAGACAATGCTCCATACATTCTCGTCAGAGCATCAGTGAACACAATTTGCGCCGCCTAGCGCAAACATTTTATCAAGTTACGTCTCTATTCTTTATTCAAAATATTCGCGTCATTTTAGCTTTAAAGAACGTTCCAAAATTGAATTTTAGAATAAAAATGTCTTTCTTTTGAGCAAATTATTATTTAATTAAGTATTTTTGTTTCATTTTTCTAGAAACTTACTGCCTTCTTGCAATAAAAAATAAAAATCTTCAGATATTTAAAGTGACAGCTTAAGAGCTGTCAAACTTTGGTAACACAATTTTATGATAAATCCTAAATCATATAAAATTCTTTTAGCTCTTACTATAGGTAGACAGTAAACACATAACAACATTTGATCTGCATTTTGCTAAGAAAGCTACATCACATTCTCAAACTTGAGAAAGACTCTTACTCTTAAGTAAGAGTTCTAAAACTTAAGAACGACTCGAGAATCAAAAAAAAGATTATGAAAAGACCGTTATACACCATGGCAATTATTTTTTATCCTCGAGTAATACTAATAATTATCTGGTTGGTTCTACTGTAAAGCAAAGCCCTTCTCACCTTCCCACTTCTGTTCATTTCAGGATTTCCAAGAGCAAGGATGATACTCATTAATGCTTTTTCCCCCAACTCTTTATGACAAAGGTAGTAATTATTGAAACTTCTGCTAAATGTCTGTCGTGGGGACAGTAACAAAATTACCAAACGTATTATCACGCGTGGACGACAATCGCAATATGTCAGGGCTGCGTTTAGTATACTCGTGAACAGTCGTCCGTGAAGTCATTGCGTTGCATTCGTGCCGATAATGCGTGGCTTGCGTAACTCGATAGCCATACACTGTGCGACTAATTAGTCGCAATTTCGTTTGCAAGTACTGGCGTATATCGGTTACAGATTTAGTAGGAATACTAAATTTGTAAATGTAAACTAAAGTTTGAATTGTAAACTCCATTTTGTTTGGTTATTCCGTTGGTGGTAGGTTTGGTTTACGATCATGAGTAATTCTGTTATTGTTATTACCTTGTAATGTGCTACAATATTTAAGTAATACTAGACTTCTAAATTACCTACTTAAAAATAACAGACACAAAGTTTTATAGTTTCTGCCCACCCCTATGGAAAAAATGCGTGAGTGTATGTATGTAAGTGCAGTGATAGTCTTGTGATATGACCATTGGACTGCCAAGTCAAAGGTCTCGAGTTCGAATCCAAGGTACGCACCTCTGTCTTTTCGAAGTCATGTGCGTATTAAATTATTTATCACGCGTTAAAACGGTGAAGGAAAACATCGTGAGGAAACCTGCGTGCCTGAGAGGAGACCCGTGCCCAGCAGTGGGACAATGCAATGGGATGATTGATGATGATGATGTATGTATGTATGTAAGTACATACACGAATTAATGAATGAATTCCAAACAAATAACAAAATGCCATTTCCTTTATGCATTCAGTGAAAACATGTCACATGTCACCACACAATTACTCCAATACTCTACAAAACAACTTCAACAGACCTTCATTTGTAAGCGTCATTATTTCCATCGCCCGTCACTTAAGCGTCATTATTTTTATCGTCAATATCTAGCGTCACTTCAGTAACACCTGTTCGTGATTGTCGGTCGTATCGTTATGATGACGTATTTGACGATTCGACGCAATTCTTTATATAGGTACCATCGTTATATTCAGATTCCGATGTCAAGATTGAAACGGAATTATCGGCTAAGGTTGAATTATGTGGTGACAGCGATTAAAAAATAGAACAAAAGAAACCACAAATAAATTGGGTTTAGGACAAAGGTGATGGAATGTCTGCGATGGCCCTGAGACGGCCAGGTCATACTTTTTGGACCAAGATGTAGGATTTTTTGAGCAGCCGGGCTTGGCTCTACCTAAGATCTTAATGTTTATGGTGGGTTCGTTTGTTTAGACGACCTCATTAGTCTAGTGGTCCTAAGCGCGGCTGCTACGCTATAGGTCCTGAGTTTGATCCCCAGTTCCAGCAAATTGTTATTAGGTTTTTCTATGAAATTCTCAGTAGCAGCTCGGAGTTTGGATTTGTGCCCGGTTAATGGCAATAGGCTCGCCCACTATTACTTGGAACCAAACATACCGGCGAAATGTGGGTGTACATTAGTAGGTACATCTCTGCATAACCGTTCGGGGAATACAGGTGTGATGGTTTGTTAATTATAAATAAAATCTATAAATTACCCTTATCCGTAATGAAACCAGATATCATCAAACCAAGACTTAGTTTAAGTACTTTAATCGTCTTCAAACTTACTCCCTTAATCTTAATGAATCATAATATTTAGCAAAATGGTGCCGCCAACGCGACGTACCATTCCGCGCGGATAAATCACTTTATTCCTCGTATCCGTAAAATAAATACGTCCCAAGTTTCAGATGAGAATCCGAAGTGGGAGTTAATCTGCAAAGTTTTGGATTTATGGACACCCTAGTGATGTTTTGGCTCATTCGTTTTATGGTAAGTGCAGCGTCTAAATAATTGTGAGTGGAGCGGGATCGTAAACGTCGAAAAATATATTTATTTCAAACTAGCGAAGTGCCGCGATCCCGTTTTTACAAATCCTGTGGGACCTTGGTGCCGTCAAAATTCCAAAGGCAAGCAAGGAGGACTGCGCCATTTCCTTTGCCATCAATTATAATATGCCCGCTGTAGGCTAGCTTGGTGGACTATAAGCGTAAATCCTATTACTTTGAGAGGAGACCCATGCCCAGCAGTGGGACAGTGACAAAGTTGATGATGAAAATAATATTATACAATGTGTTGCAGTTATGTCAAGTCTCTTCAGAAACATTAATATTTTATTAGTTCGTCCTCTATGCTTTCGAAGATTGTAATAAAATTTGCTGTTGTTCAAAACAAGTTTAAAAGAGGTATTGTAACGCATGCCAGGCATGGCTAAGTCTAAACAGAAAATAGTGACATGCGATCGAATTCTTTTACACATCAATAGGATTATAAACGATTAAACAACATGACAAATATAATATTTACAGAAGGCGCACTCCAATAAACTCTGTAAGGTCAGAAGATCTTAATATCAAATAAATGGATGAACGAACGATCATGTTCGGTATTTTTAAGCATAGACAGACGTCTTGTATTTTAAATAAATGATGTGAAGTGAGAAATGTGATTATAAGGTGCATTTAATTTTCCATATGCCTACAATAATTTTAATTTTACATAATATTTTTAATAGTATTCACTTGATACAAAAATCCCATAAAAATAACCTTTTTCCATAGTTTTACAGTTTTCACGGCAAGTTTTCCTATTTTTCCTTCCCATAAAACCTTCATCGGACCATTAAAAAAAAACCCACACATGATACCGCTTACCAATAAACACTCATTTAATATTAATATATTCGATATAATATTTTTATTGTTGTTGACCAGTCAAACTGGTTAGCTGGCTTTTCTTTGTGGTATATATAAAAAAAAGAAACATTAAATATTCCTCGTTTTTCGATTGCTAAATATTGACTCCACTAGAAGCCAGAGAGAGCATCCAGTTCGGCCACGTAAGTTGTTTACGTAAAATTAAATAAAATTCTATTCTCTTGTCTGTATGGACCTTCTATATCTGTTTATCCTATGACATTCCCGTAAATAATCGCTGGGTATAATTGATATATTAGTAACTGTATAAATGTCTGTCAGTCAGTGAGGCGTGATCATTGTGGTGAGAAAAAGAGACGACTGTTAATTGAAGGATTGATGGTGTTGGGTTGTTAAGTACAGACGGGGACACATCAAGCTGTACAGTTTCGTCTGTGGCCCGTGCGTATTCCGTTGCAATAGGGGTGATGTTGTAATGCAACTGTATGTTTATTTTATTTTATTTATTTAAGGACAACCAACAAAGCATACACCAATAGTTCATACAAAAGATACAATACATATACGCGATTATGTGGTGTAGCGTCAATTATAGGCTGCCACGGCATGCATTAAGGTTATAGGAAAGTACTGTCGCTTTAATAAGCAGATTTATAATGAGTTTATATAACAATGATTAACTATAACAATGATGAATATAACAATGATAATGGTAATGGATACAGTAATAACATTTATTTGTAGGAGAATTCTTTGTGCAAGATGGATTTAACTCTGTGCAGGGTGTAAGACATATCAATATCTACACCAGGTGTACTTGCCAGGCGATTATATTGAACCTGCATCCTGTTAATAGCAGAGAAATGTCCCAGATTCGTTTTAAAGCCTTTGGCGGACAGCAACCGATACCTTGATAAACGAGGGGATTTGTAAGGCACACTTACTTTTATTTGCGCAAGCAAATGCGCACAATCAATATAATTGTTGAATATTTTATATAAGAATAGGTTATCTAAGATCTTGCGACGGTTATCTAAGCTCGTAATTTTAAAATGTTTTAAACGGGAATTGTAATTAGTTAGTTTTTTTACCATGTTGCATTGATAAGACAAATGCCAAACGAATCTCTTTTGCACTGATTCCAAACGACGCTTGTGGATCGCGTAGAAGGGAGACCTAATAGTCTGAAACCCTTTGTGACTATTTTGTCAACGTGAGTGTTGAACCGCAGTTTGTTGTCAATATGAACACCAAGATCCCGAATTACATCCGTCACATCGATAGTTTGGTCATTAATTCTGTAGCTACGGTAATAAGGTCCTTTCTTCCTGGAAAAATGTACGTGGCTACACTTACTAGCATTAAGAAGCATGTTATTGTCAAGACACCATTCGGAGAAGCGATCGAGGTCCTCCTGGAGTCTATAGGGATCATGGTCATCTTCTATTCTTTTTATAATTTTAAGATCGTCCGCGTATAAATATATATTTGAGTGAATAAAACAGGAAGCCACGTCGTTTATGAATATATTAAAGAACAGGGGGCCTAAGTGAGAGCCCTGGGGCACGCCTGACGGTGTCGGAAATGACTTAGACGAATAGCCGTTGACCACAACCCTGGATGAGCGATTGACAAGGTAAGACTCACACCACTGCAACAAATTCCCCCCAACGCCGTAGGCAGATAATTTGTTAATTAATATGTTGTGGTCCACCCTGTCGAATGCCTTGCTGTAATCAGTGTAAATTACATCTACAGAGGATCCACAGTCCAAAGCATCCACTACATCTGATATAAAGCACGCAAGATTGGTACCAGTCGAACGTCCTTTCATAAACCCATGTTGTTCCGGCATCAATATATGTTTCACATGCCATGAGAGTAGTGGATAAACCAAAACTTCAAAAACTTTTCCAAACACGGGCAAGATAGATACTGGTCTGTAGTTATTTGCGGCTGATTTATCGCCTGACTTATAAATCGGTACCACCTGTGATTCTTTCCAAGCCTTTGGGAAACAACCCATGCACAGCGACTTATTATAAATCAGAGAGAGCGGTTCCCCCAGAACTTCACAACATTTTACTACAAATATGGATGGTAATCCGTCAGTGCCAGGACCTTTCCCCGGATCCAGTCTTTTTAAAGCTTTTATGACCAAATCTTTAGAGAACGACACTTGGCTCAACATATTTGTATACTGACATTGCGTACGTGAACACTTAGCCATAAGGTCAGCAGTTTTATTATTAGTAGGGTTATAAACGGATGAAAAACATGAGGCAAAAATATTGCAAATGTCAGTTCCTTTGCTACTCTTTAAATCGCCATAGTGTATTGTTGAAGGGTATGTACTCTTACCATTACGTTTTTGCTTCAAAAATGACCAAAACAGTTTGGGGTTAGAAGTTAATGAAGATTCGATTGATTTTATATATTGTATGTAATTTGTATTTATAAGTTTAGATACCCTATCCTTTAGCAACCGATATGCAATTCTGTCTAGGGGATTTTTAAATTTGGAATAGAGTGTATGATATTTATTTTTTTCCTTTAGCAACCGAATAAGATCCCTGCTGAACCAAACCGGATATTGACAGGTTATAGGCTTAACTTTAGGTACGTATTTTTCAATCGTTCTATTTATGATTTCATAGAATAAGTTTACCATAACGTCCACATTATAACACTGTGCAAAAACATCTTGCCATGATATATCACTTAATTCTAGAATAATTTTATTGTAATCAGCTTTATGGAATTTAAACTTCGGTACACGGTTTGGTCGTAGAGTGTCCTCGTGATAATTGCACATCACTTGAAATTCAAGGGGGGGATGGTATAAGTCAATATTACTTAATGGGTTGTCAGACATATTTAGGCTATTTACCGAGATATCAGTCAAGACTAGATCGAATGTTTTGTTTTTATGGTTGTAAATGCAATTGTATTGGTCTAAATTATTTAAAGAAATAAAATCTAACAGACTTTGCTCGTAAATCCCCGCTCTGCGTAACGTGGCAGTGAGGGGTGTGCCTGGCGAACCAGTCCACTCGATGTTACTTAAATTAAAATCGCCTAATATAAGCATAGCATTAAAGTTTACTAAGGCACTATTAGCGTTGGCGATAAAATGTTCCAGTATGTGTATTTGAACTGGAGGAGGAATATACACCGCACAAACTACCAGCGAAACAGGCCGTTTGTTTATAAATACGTCCACACACACCCATACATCCTCACATTTACTCTCCAATTTAACCAATCGATATGAAGATAAGTGTCTAGATACCGCGACTAAGACCCCACCACCAGATTTATTACTATGAAAACCACTAGACTCACGATCTCGTCGATATACCAGGTATCGGCCGCAAAATAATTCAGAATCCAATATGTCGCCTGCCAACCATGTCTCACTTAGTACAATAATATCGTAGTCACATGTTAACACGTTCAAGTAAAATTCTTTAGTTTTGGTTCGTAGACCTCTTACATTTTGATAATAACATTTAATTAAGTCAGAGAATGTTGGTAGTAAACAATTTTTTTTCAAGCACATAGTACAAAGTAAATATTTAAGTATAACACAATAATAAAGAGAAAATATCAGGTCAATTTTTTCAATACATCCATACTACGAATAAATACCGATTCAGATTCCACTGCTTTTCGTACATAAACGCGTCCTCCGCGTACCCACACAAATTTATAATTCAATTCCTTGGCTCGAAGTCGGGCCGCAGCGTGAAGATTTTTGTTTTCCATTGTAAGATTCTCCGAGATAAATACCGCGTTTTTTTTGTCATCCAGGCCTAATACACTAGTGTTCAGCTTTTCAGCTGGATGATCCTTGTTATATTGTATTGTAGCCGCAAGCAAAGAATCACGTATGCGCGGTGTACTGAATTTCACCAAAATCGTACGAGGGCGTGAAGATTTAGGGTTGGATTTAGCAATGCGTGAACAATAGTGTATGTCGCTATCGCTTATGGGGGACTTAACAACATGGCCTAGTTGTCTTACAATGCTCACAACGTTCTCGGCCCTGTGCTCAGGTACGCACTGCAGTTCTAAGTTAGTAGACCTAGACAGCTGATCCATCTGTCTAACGCGGCAGGAAAGAGCATAAACCTCCGATCGAAGCGACTCATTTTCCGCTTTAAGTTGTTTCATCGCCGAGTTGTGGGTATTCATATTACTATTCAAGCCATCTAAGTTTGCACTCAAGAAACTGAGGGAATCCTTGTATTCAGCCAACTGATCTCTCAATTCACGTAATTGAACGTTTAAGGTGTTTCTCAATTCACCCATGAATTCACTCATAACCGAACGCATCTCGTCACGTATCATTACTTGTATATCGGAACGCGTTACATTGTCGGCTATTCTAGCGGCTGATGTCTGCACGGACTCCGATTTGTTTTGTATCTTACGACGCGTCACGTTGAACGTTATATCAGCCAGTCCTGTAGGCGTCGAAGGACGAGCGGGATCGAGTCCTTTCGGCTGTTTGTTACTGCAGCTAAAGCAAATCCACTTTTGGCTACAATCGAGAGCCAGAGTCCCACCTTCTTCTGGTGACATATTAAGGCATACGTAGTGATATTTTTCTTTACAACGCGTACATTCCAAATAATTATTGTCCACCAAGTCGTGACACACCGCGCATTTACTCATGTTTACTCGGTGCACACGCACTGCAGCGTCGATGACAGAGATAAAAAATTGCGACTGTCTCTTATCGCAGGGGAGGTGCGGCACGGCCCCCCGCAAACAGTTAACACTCGCGCCGGGTTTATTTCCACAAAATGTATAATCTATCGCACGGGATTCTGTTAAGTGTTTATTTACTAATAAGTGCTAAATTAGCATATACGGTCACTGTTATTTTAGAGAGCAAAAGACGACACGTCTGCTTCCTACTAAGGTTCCGGACGATTCGATGTTAAGATTGATGTGCTGTCGTGTGTACATGGACACGTAGATATTTTTGTCTTAAAGAAATAAATCGTCTTTCGAAACCGTTTTTCATACTAAACTAAATTACTGATTGAATTCATCATTATTGGGTTTTCTAAATGAAGTTCTCAGTAGCAGCTCGGAGTTTTAATGTGTGCCCGGTGAACGGCAAAAGGCTCACCCCCAATAACATGGGACCGAAACATACCGGCGAATTATTGATTAACATTAAGTACACCTCTGCCTAACCGTTCCGCGAAAACAGGCCCGATTGTGTGCTATTAATTGATCATATTTTCTAAAATAAAAACAAACAACAACAAAACGTCTCCACTCATTATAAAGTAACACAAAAACCAGTTTATACACGATGCATTTCACCTTCTCTACTTTAAAAACATTAAACAGTGTTTAATGCTTAACGTGGGTTGACCTTGGACCTTGACCTCCGGTATTAGCATACAATGGGTAACACTTTCAGTGGTGACGGATCAAACAATGAGAAATTGTAAACAGTTTTAATATGTATGTAGAATATGTGTGAGTTATATGGGTAATAGGAATTGGTATGTAAAATCAGGATTAAAAAAAAATGATGAATATACAGGGTGACCCCCAGAACACGGGATATTTTAGGAAATTTTGAGCAGGCTACGAGGCCAGGCCTCGCTTTTTGAAGGGGTCATATGAACGCTGGTCGTGGCGAACGTAACAAATAGGATAAGGGAAATAAAGTGCTGGTTTTAGTCCATACGAGTCCAACTTAGGGACTTTCCGTACTATAAAACAAAAGACTGGCAATCACGATACTAAATTTAAATAAACTTTAGCCTATAACTAGAATCAGAATGATTTTAAAATATGAAAAATTTTATAACAAAGTAAAACTACATACTTTTTACACAAATTAAATGAATGAACCGACATATCTTGGACTCTGTTTTTTTTTTGTTTTTAAATAATATTTTCTATTTTCTTCATACATAATACAAGTATAGGCTCTGGGTTCATTCACTGTAGTGGTTTTATTTAATGTAACGTAACATTGACTCCACGCTGTATATTTTTAAAGGGTCGCTTGTAATGGTACGAAGTGTTCTAAAAGGTCTTTGGCCATAAGTTACACTTTACTACAATTGAATAAAACCTTTTCTTTGAAAAGGAAAAGGGACACAATAGTTCTGATTTCGCGAGAAAGTTTCACTAAACCACATTCTGTTGTTCGACTTTTCCCTGCTAGGTTTTAGCACATAAAATTTTATAACAGATTTTATAGTTTCACCACAACATACCTACATACGTAATGAAAATTTGCTTTACGAATTACGATACGTTACGTCAAAATCTGACGTGTCTAGACCTCAACCGCTCAAATGTCATCAATGACGCAACTGATGTCGGAAATTGATTTGCATTTTTTTATTCTATTTGACATTGACATTCACTTGTCAACATCGGCACAGTGTTGCATAATTAAAAATTGAATTATTCTACTAGTATTTATATTATGAAAACTGATTATGATACTAAGATATCCCTTTTCTTACACCTAAATTAAATTCTAAAGACAAATTTTACTACTATAAAATTCAAAATTCGACTGTAATGAATGGCTTTCGTTGGTCAACGTACAACAAAAAAACATAACAATAAAACCTTAAACAAGTTTCCTCTTCACGGATCCCTAAGTATCCAATATTAAGGAATGACGCAGCACATCAGACTTCCTCTTACGCTGCGATTTCTCCCCGCACGGTGCGCCCGACCCCTTAAATTGAGTAAAGACTTATTGATGAGATTATCGCGACATATGAAGAGATTGTTGCTAAGTACTTATTTTGTAAAGCGATTTTTAGAAGAACACATACCCATCACGCCCCTTACGAAGGCGTAAGTACAATATATATTGTATAGCGCGGTATGTTTTTGGTCCTATGTAATAGGGTGCGAGTTTACTGCCATTAGTAGGGTAATACTCAAAACTCCAAGCTGCTATTGACGAGCTGCTATTCTAAGGACACTGCTTGAACTGGACATTGAACTTAGGATCACAGCAGCTGCGGTGGGTGGACTACACTCAAAGGTACTCAGGTTTAAATTAACATATTATAAGGAAATCTTTTCCTATGATTTTTTTAATAATGCAATTCTAATTAATTAGGCATTATCGCTTCATGGAAGTTATATCTAGATTTCATAAAATACACGTGATGTTAATAAAAAATTAAGACATCGATATTAATGTGATTAAGTAGTTTTTACACTTAATGTAGAAAAGAAGATAAGGTGTAATATATGGGTTTATATAGATGTAATTTAAGCTATGAATACTAATTGCAAAATCATGAAAACTTAGCGACTGAATAAACCCCAGTATATGTAAACGAGAACTCTAAACTTTGTGACGCGTCCCGGAATATTTAGCGGGATTCTGCAAAATTTTGCAATTCTAATAACTAACTAGTTGACGATTCAAATCCTGTGTGTATTATGCAACGGTTAGTGATGTGCGTGCCCCGGATTGAGCTACCGATATCCCGGGGTTTTATGGACCGCTCGTAAAAGTTGAATAAACAATCTGGTAAGATTTTTTTTGGGAATATTTTCTTGTATCTACGCTGTTGTCTACGCGATAGTGATTTTAATAGCGGTTCTATCGTCTTTTGTTTTTATTATATATTCATTTCTGTAAGATCTGTGTTGATCTTTTAAAGACACTCTAAGAAGTAAATTTACCTATGTAGTTATTTGGAGTCCACCCACACATAGGTATGAATCTTGTAAAAGGATTAACGCACCATGGATCTAGGTAAAAAAATGCGCGTTGAATTGACGCCACTAAGAACCACGGCCATCTTTGAAGTTAGTTAAGAAGTCAATTAAGCCGTACCTTTCTACAAACTACGTAAAAGTAGTTTTTCTTTCAATGACATGTGCTTACGTAAATACCGGTAAGTAAATGAATTTGTGGGAATGTGACATTTTGGTAAGTACGTGCTTAACAGTAAATGCGTGCGTTTCGTATCGTTATTACTTGGCTTTACGCTCCGCTTGCACAGATAAAAGATAACACATTTTATGAAAAAAAGTTTTACGTATTTAAGCGACCAGAACCTCAACCATGAGTTTATGTTTAAGTTCTTTTTTACCGTTAGTAATAAATTTGCTATTACGGTGTAATGAAATATTTTAATCACGAATCGCGTACCTAGAAAAAATTCCTGTTGAGCGATAGTGTTTTTTTTTCACTTGGATTATGGATTCTGTCACCATTCCACTGTCAGTGTTCCATTCTGTCACCTGGATTATGGATAAAGAATAAATTTATTTGACAAAGACATTTGTGAGTTATCAATTACAACAACAGTTGTTCGAACTGTTGTTCGATCCTGTCCTACAATGAATTCCGGGATTTTCTGCATTTCGATCCCGCGTTAAATTTTGATATTGCCAGCACTATTTAGTATATTATTTAAAACTTGTTATGCTGACGTCATTCCATTGCTCTTTTGATTTTAAATGACTTTTTGACGCAGAATGTATATAAATATGCTAGTGTTTACGAGGTCTAAATACATAGATTTGAAAGCGGCGATGGTGACATCAGACTTGTGAAAGGTTTTCGTTTATATACGAGTATCTATATATATATTATATAAAATCAGGCTGAACCGTACACATCACCACGCCTGTATAAAGTACCCTGAAGGGTCAGGCAGAGATATATTAAATATACATGCACAGTTCGCCGATAGAGGACCCAAGTAATTAGGGACGAGATTACTGCCATTAACCGGGCACAAATTCAAACTCACGAGCTGCTACTGTGCATTGTAAAGAAAAAAATAGAAAACCGCCTAGACTTTTATTGTTTTTTTTAGTTGTCCTGAATACAAGATGAACCAATCTCAATGAGCCCCGATTTCTTCCTCAGTCCCCTTCCTTCTGTTTCCTCTCTTTTCCTTAAATAGGCTCGGCAACGCATCTGCAACTCCTTTGCCTAGAATTTTATTGTTTTTTTTTTGCTGTTCCTGAATACAACATGAACCAATCCCAATGAGGCCCAATTAACTCCCTCAGTCCCCTTCCTTCTGTTTCCCCTCTCTTTTCCTTAAATAGGCTCGGCAACACATCTGCAGCTCCTTTGGTTTTGCAGATGTCCATGGGCGGCGATGACTACTTACTATCAGATAGCTCGCATGCTACGTTATCCCATTTTTTTTAAACCCATTGATATCCAAGGATACTATATTATCTTGTATCGACTGCCTCGTTAGTCTAGTTGTCCCAATAACGAGTGCTACGCTAGAGGTCTTGGTTTCGATCCCCAGGTCGAGCAAAGTGTTATTGGGTTTTTCTGTAAATTTCTAAGTAGCAGCTCAGGGTCTGGATTTGTGCCCGGTGAATGGCAATAGGCTCGCCAACTATTACATGGGACCTAAACGTACCGGCGAACTGTGGGTGTACATTTACTACACCTCTGCCTAACCCTTCGGGGAATACAGGCGTGATGGTATGTATGTTTATCTTGTATTCAGGGCTACGATAGGATAGGTATAGCGGAGCTAGCACACTTCACCCTACACCCCTTTCTTACAAGCGTGACGATAGAAGGTATGACTTTTGGGGTCAATGCCCCGGCACGTGACAAGTGCTTATTTTGGGTGCTATGACTCATGCGCCCGCGCTCTAAAGGACGACACACACAATCGGAAGTTATTCGATCATTCAGAGTAATCGGTTACGACTTAATGCGTCGATTTAGCTATGCATCGATAACTTATGTTATGTTATTATGGACACAACAAAATACGTATTCTCTATTGAAACAAATAGATCACAGGGTTGTACTTTCTATACAATTTTTTTTGGTATCATCAACAGGCATTGCAATTCTGTTTATCACTGCTGGATAGGCCTACCTTAGGTATTGACTTGGACTTGTGTTGTGCTCTTGTGCACATCAAACGGAAGATGAGTGAAATACTGCATTTAATTCCTAAAAAAAAGTTAGGAGTACTGACGCCATGATAATAAACCCTGGCCTGAGTTTGTCTAACCGCGCGTTTGCACTGACGGCAAAACATGTTGCAAACATCTATCTAACTCTAACTAACTGTCAAAGAGTGAGTGGGATAGATAACTGATTGCAACATGTTGTGTCGTCAGTGGAAACGCGGGGTACACCACTTTTCTGTACACGCACCGTACAGAAAAAAACACTTTTTATAGGATAATTCGGCAAATGAGCAGGCGAGCTACTTGATGGTACGTAGTAGTCGCCGCCCATCGACATCTACAATATCAAAGGAGATACAGATGCGTTGTCGAGCCTATTTAAGGACAAGAAAAGGGAAGAAGAAATGGAGAAGGAAGGGGACTAAGGGAGGAATTGTGCCTCCGGCGCTCCACACTCGCTGTGCGAAACGCAACAGTATGCATATTGCTACTTGACGTCGATATTATCTGCGAGGAAATGTGATCTCTTACTCAACCATATTGTTTGTTAACTATTAGTTAAACTGCAGTTAAATGGCGTGAAGCATTTAATCAGCTTAGTTTCCTGTCCCCCCTTACCAGTATCTGTTCGTTATGGCTGATTGCCGATGGTAATTCAATAATTTGTTAACTTTGCAACCTCATTTTCCTGTTATTATGTATTAAAGAAATCGCGAGTTTTACTGGTGGGATGAAAAAAAGAACAGTTGTTATTGTCAGTACAGTGGGTTATAGCTGTTACCTGACCCACCCTAGATGGGCCGGCGGCGTCTAAGTGGGTCAGGTAACAGCTATAACCCACTGTAAGCTTGGTCTAAATTGAGCGAGGAACAATTCGATCTATTCTATCGATATTTCGCCAAAGCCTAAGCTGAAGAACTGACCAACGCTGGAGCAAGCTGGCTTATTATAAATACATACATATTTTATTACAAACGGAAATAACCAAACTTATTTGAATAAAACCTTTCCTCATATTTTACAAGCTATTCATTGTAATACTGCATAACACTTTTGCATTGCAAACGTGTAACACGTCCTTTACAAGTATCAACACTCTGATCAAATCTCAACCTTCTTGCATCAACATTACGGTGCAAAAAAGCAAGTATTGCTAGAGCTAAATATAGGCTGGTATGTCATAATGCAGGTTGACAATTGTTTTAGGCACGTTAGCTGAATGCTAATTACTTTTAATATTGTGTTGTGAGTTTAATTACAATCATTTGGGTAATTGGAAACAGGATGCAGTTATTTGTGTCAAATATTACATTATATGCGGGCTTACACAGTATAACGATGTACATACTATACCATCACGCCTGTATTCCCCGAATGGTGAGGCGGAGGTATACTTAATGCAGATACACCCACAGTTCGGTTGTTTAGGTCCCATGTTATAGGGGGCAAGCGTATTGCCATTTACCGGGCACATATCCAAACTCCGAGCTGCTACTGAGAAATTCATAGAAAAACTCAATAACACTTTTCTCGACCTGGGAATCGAACCCAAGAACTCCAGCGTAGCAGTCGCGCTTAGGACCACTAAACTAATGACACAGTTTACGATGTTCGACAGAAATAATGCCAATTGCCTCATGGGTCTAGTGGTCGAAACAGCGGTCGTGGAGCGTGAGGCATTAGGTCCGAACCAAGTAGATGATTTTATGGACTCTTCTATTAATTTTAAACATTTTCGTTGCATGAGAATGGTTAAGTCATCTGAAGACTTGATCACCATCCCTTATCCCCAATAGTTATCCATATATTTTTCATCCACACATCTCTATCAGCAGTCAACTTATTATTCCGGCCCAAACAGAAAATAAAAAGCTGAAGAGTTTGTTTGTTTGAACGCGCTTATCTCTGGACCTACTAGTTGGATTTGAAAAATTCTTTTTGCATATGATAGCGCAATTGTTGAGGCATATTATGGGCTATTTAACATCACGCTACTATCTTATGGAGCGAGGCAAAGCGGGTGATACCGCGGGGGAAGTCTAGTTAAAACAAAAATTCTTTCTTTGCACGTATAGCAACATGACTTAAGATCATTATCTACATTATTTGCAAGCGTTCTTCTGGTTAAGGAAACCAGTGGCTCATGAGTGAATTAAGTATTCAGTTCGCATGCTTTGTTAACGATAGTAGCTCTCCTCGTGTCCGACAATATACCGGTAGTTTGCTACTAGCTAGGTTTTTGTGTATAGTTTAGCCATACTAGGTACGGTCGCAAGTACATCAGGTTATACAAAACTGTCAAATTTTCTCCAAATGATATTAAACCTTAAAATGTTGATATTTAAGTTTAAATTCAACTGAGAAAATTTGACATTTTGTGGTAACTTGATGAGCGTGCCACCTGCACCGTACCGACTATTATCAATGTTGTGTTTTCTTCTAATAAGGCAAACACTTTCACCGAATAATTAAAATTAACTAACTTTTGTAGTAGTAGTGTCGCGCTGGGGGCTTAGACAAGTGGCATGAACGCTAATCCAATAGAATAGAACAGAATTCTCAGTGTATGGGAGTGACACTAGCTTACGACATTAATTGACATGTCATGTCGTAAGCTAGTGTCACTCCTATACATTGAGAATTCTATTCTATTCTATTCTATTGGATTAGCGTTCATGCCACTAGTCTAGGGGCCCAGGCATGTACGTGCCAGCAAGTGTGGGTCCGCACGACCGGGGAAGTACTCACACAGAATATCGAAATCAAGTAGCAGTATGCATACCTACTGTTGCATTTTTTACGGTGAGTGTGGAGCGCCGGAGGCCCAACTCCTCCTCAATCCCATTCCCTCTACTTCTCTCCTTCCCGTCCCTTTTTGCTCATCTGCAACTCCTTTGGTATTGCAGATGTCCATGCTTAGCGAAGACTACTTACCATCACGTAGCTCGTATGCTCGTTTGCCGAGGAATCCCATTTTTTTTAATGTTTTCTTAAACTTTGTAGACCATTCGCACGAAAAAAAAATTTTTGAAGATGCGCAGAAAAATTTAGAAAATAACGACCATTTTAACCTTTCAAGCGATATGATATTTTATCCACAATGAAAAAAATTAAATGCGCATTGATTGTAAATACAATCGCGTGTCAATCATCATCGCACGCTTTGCGCATGTACCGATAATGATGGAGGACGCGAGGCAGCGGCGCAGGCGCTACCACGATCCACGACACGCGACTAGAATGTGTAATTAACTTACTTTAGCTTCATTACTCGTGTAATTGGATGTTTGGCACTATTCAATTGAATAACATGTAAAAAAACAACTGGTTTTTATGAGAGGGAAAAAAACAAGTGTGGTTTCTATGACAAAAAGTATTTGATTCTAAAATTCGTCATCGCCATCATCCACAGCCCAAATCTAACGACACTGCTGAGTATACCTTTTTTCCGTGTGAAAATCCTCATGGATGTCCTCCGCCTCTCAAAAGGAAAGGCGGAGGGTTATGTCGGCCTCCTGCCGACTAAAAACACACGGCCATCAATAGCACAATGTGGAGGGGGACTCCAAGATCTCCAATGAATGCAACGGTGACCATCCTGTGCCTTGCTCTTGGCACGTCACGAAAATGCAGCAGTTTTATGCTGCGATCCCTCCGGGCCGCGGACCCATAGAGTTCCCCTTAGCGGCCGCAACCCAAAAAATATCCTCTGCAAGTGGCATTAGCAGAGGATATTTTTTTTGTCCCGCCGTTTTCTAGCCCGTCCTAATCTCATTCATGTTAAATATCACAATATATGTACTGCGATACATGCACGACCTATAACATAATACATGTACCGTACTAGCTGACCCTACAAACGCTGTCCTGTCTTAGGTTCTAATATTCAATTCGAACTGAAATAAATAATTTAAAAAAACGCGCGGATTAAAGTCGCTTTATTAACTCTTCAACAACCAGAGTACCTACTAACTATTAAATAGAAAAGAGCAAATAAGTTATCATCATCAACACTCACCAGTTATTATAGATTGGAGCCACTTTACTAACCAAACCGACAATTAAGAAACCAGTCTTCGTTTTTTTAAACAATAATCACAAAATTTTAGTCAACAAGAGACAAGACTTGACCATTGCATCACACTCCAGGAACTGAGCAATAAAATTACTGATTCATTAATGCAAAAATGATACATTATTATTTATGTTAAAATTGATTTTTTTTTTTTTTTTTTTTTTTTAAAACACATTACTTACAACTACACACACATTACTAGTAATCTTGTTAACCCCTCGTGCTAAGCTAAATGCTTGTGTTACGAGTGGGTTCACGTCGGTAGTGCAATGGGTGAGTTTCGAACCGGCAACCACATGATCACAAGTCCGACGCCCTAGCCATTAGGCTACCGCCGCTTCAAATTATGATTACATTATAAATTAAGTATTAAGAGCACACACAACAAAGCTTGGCGATAAGAACATTCATTGTATTGTATTGCGAAATAGTAGAAGTCCATACAGTCATAATTAATGTCCCAGAATCTCAGATTTTTATGGTATTTGCAAATTGTACGTCTATAAGACATTCTGGGGTCATGGCAATACGAATTGCGACATCAACTATGTACTTATTACTTAAAAATCCTCATCGTAGCAGATAGTTGTGTAAAATAGAGGGTTCTGCCATTGTCAATTTATACTACTTTAAATTATAATAAAAAGAATAAGCATTTTGAATATACTTCAAGGATGGCCAAATCGATTTCCAAACAACAACAATATACGTGGAGAACATAGTCTTGTAAGATACATAAAAGTCCAAACAAAGTTTTACATAATGTATTTTTATTCACCGAAGGTTTAGGCAGAGGTGTCCTAATTTACACCTACATTTCGTGGTATGTTTTAGGACCCATGTAATTCAAGATAAAAAGGCAGTATGTTAAGTCAAAATCAGTCACGACTTAGTACTATGGAATAACTTAAATCCATTTAAACTCGAACGGCCTTCACTCTTTATTCGTTTTTTTGGCATACATTGTATGAATTAATAGTAACGTTGCATGAAAACATCACGCGATATCATTTTTTCCGCAGAACGCCAATCACAGTTGCGCGTCGGGCCACAAAAAATGGCCCAGTAGTGGTTGAACGCCCTCGTTCGCGAATTACACTGAAGTATTATGTTATTAAAGAAAACGAGTTGTAACTCTACAAGTTGCAGAATAGACGCTACAACTTAGTAGAAAACTTACAAATAATTTTATTTTTGTTTTTTTTTTGATTTAGTTGCACCACAATTTGTCAGATAACTTAGACTATTATCAATTAATGTTTTTGTTCAGGACACTCTTACACATTTCACTGTTGTTTAAGTGGCTGCTAGTACGATGGCTGATATAACCCAATGGTTGTGGGCTGTTATTTACTAGTCTTATAGTCATGCGTACTAAATCGTTGATCTAAGATTAAGATTTTATATCTTTGGGAAGAGGTTTGTTGCGAATTTCGTGATGTGAATATTTTCGTAATACGGTATAGAATTAGAATGAATACGATTTTACTGTTTTTATTATGCTTCTATTATTTTATATCTTTACATTTTCAAAATATAGTGTGTTCTAAAATTCTTTCAATAACACTTTATAATGGTTATTGTAGCTATTAGTATTATACTTGCAGTTATTTGCCTATAAAATTGTTGTTGTTTATAACTATAAAATAGAGAGAGATAGTTTTTTTCATTTGAAGGAAATCTGTGGTGGAACCTGTATATCTGAATGATTTTCTCAATGCAAAGTGTGCCAACCCTAGGTCAGTGTGGTAGAATATAACCTAACCCTCTTAGTCTAAGAGGATACCCCTCCACACAGTCGGACAGTAAATAAAATGATAATTATTTAAAGCACTAAGTACCACTTAAATAGCCTTGTTTTCATTCAGTATATTGAATGCAATTAGTTATGCTAGCTAGCTACTTACTAAAAATAAAATTGTGAACATTTCAATGCTCCTAATAGATTTTTTGTGATATCTTAGCCAGTTTAAGTACCTCATTTATCCACATCACTTCAACTAAGTGATAAATCCATTTTAAAACGAACGTGATTTCCCGCTACTGTGTTACTCACCAAAGGTTATCCCTTATTATGGCCAGCGGTGTACGACCTGTCAAAATAGGAGGATATATTCCCTTGAAGCCGCGCTCTCAGTGGAGTTTTTATTTCGTCAGTTTACGTCAATACAGTTTTTGCACTGCAGTGTACGTACGTTATTTCTTTTGTTGCTGCCACTGTTACAATTTTTTTGGCCCGATTTTTATGGTTGGGTAGGGAACGTAAATACCGGACTTTTTTTTTTTTATTTTGCGGTCACTACTGGACATGTCAGACTTGTGGTTGGCTAGTAATTTTTTTTCTACGTGGCGGTCGATGGTCAATAAATATGGAGCTGGGATAGTACATACGGCTAGTTCAAGCTACGCATTTCCAGTTTAAACTGATCTTGTATTGCAAAGGCTTTTCCGTACAATAAGAGGTCACCGTTAACTGGATTTGTATAGCTTGGTGTGTACGGATAGCTTCGCGGATGACTGCCGTATATTGTATTTGTAACTTTCCACGATATTATATTTTTTTTTGTAAAGTACGGTCGCAAGCACATCAGGTTACCACAAAAAGACAAATTTTCTCAGTCAATTTTGAACTTTTTTTTTTCTCTATATTACATTTTAATCGAGGGTTTAATCATACATGATAACGCCACCCCCAGTGTTTACAAAAAAAATAAATGAACTTCCACTCTACGTTGCAAACCTAAGTTAACAATTTTATATAGTGTTCTAGCTTCATCTGATAAAGGAATAGCTAAGATACTGTTAAACAACCCGATGTCGTGTACATTTAAATTGTTTTCGTAAATATAATTTATTCTTTCAGGTTCATTTTTAAGGTTAAAAATAATTTCGAGAAATTTGACAGTTTAGTATAACGTAATGTGCATTTGTGCACTGTACATTTTTTTTTATAGAAAGCATACTAGCAATGTGGGTCACACATTACTAGTATTCTTGATAACCCCTTGTGCTAAGCTAAATGCTTGTGTTACGAGTGGGTTCACGTCGGTAGTGCAATGGGTGGGGTTCGAACCGGCAACCATATGATCGCAAGTCCGACGCCCTAGCCATTAGGCTACACGCTTCAAAATTTATTTCATTTTCTGACTTAGATAAAATTAATGGTAAAAGTCATCTTTAAACCCATAGTGCGCCTATAATTATATTGTTATTGCTCTTCTTAAGTATCGAAAGCAAGACCTCTCGGTCAGCACACACCACACTAACAACCACAGGACCAATAAGGCAGATATAAATATATTATTTTTTCAACAGTGACTGTCTCATTAGTATAATGGTCCTAAGCGCGACTACTATGCTAGAGGTTCTGGGTCTGATCCATAGGTCAAGCAATGTGTTATTGGGTTTTTCTATGAAATTTTCAGTAGTAGCCCGGAGTCTGAATTTGTGCCCTGTTAATAGCAATACGCTCGCCTCCTATTACATGGGACCTAAAATACCGGTGAAATGTGGTTGTACTTTAGTACACCTCTGCCTAACCTTTCGGGAAATACAGGCGTGATACTATGTCTTAGGTATTTTTGATGAAATACCTAAAACACACCATCATTATTATCCGACTATAAAAAAAGATAATTTACGTAATTCTGCCACAAACATAAAAAAGCTAAACTTTTTTCCAACAAACAACTCACAATCAAGTGTTGGGTGTAAATAAAATCAGTTTGAGAGCGGTATAATTTAATTACACGGCCTCCGTCGGTTCCCATGAGACGCCATGTTCCACCAGACTACTTTGATGGTGTGTTGTCGAGGCTATGCGAGAGAGAACCATGTTTTAAAACTGAATCAATATCTATGGTAGAAGCGGTACTGGCTTGGCTCGTGAATCATTATGTATGGTATGAAGCGGTATCATGAAGACTTTTTATATCATCACACTTATTACCCAAAGGGTTAGACAGAGGTGTCCGTCCGGACCTAAATATGTATATATTTAGGTCCATAAAGTGATAATAATATTTGGAGGAACGTAGATACATAAAATAAATTGTGTTTATTTTTTTTAGGCAACTGGTTCACTTTCTTTCCTTAACTTATAATCAATATTAAAGATTGTGTCTATTTAGATAAGGTTTTAATTTCAATTACCCATTTTTTTCTGTCAATCTTATACATCTCGTTTAATTCTCAATCACGCACTTATATCTCAATGTTTGTTTGTCCTAATGTACAGATATTAGAATAAATAAATAAAATTGACATAAGTACATGTATTTTCATAAAACATACCAAGTTTCAATTTCACAGATCCACTTCAATACGTCTAGTTTACTTTTCATTACCCGTCCACGAAGTAATAAAAATAAATCGTGGCTCTCTCTAACATGAAACGACCGCCGTCCACTCGTTGTTCAATTGACTTTAATGGAGACGTTCTACAACTGCACAGTTTACACAGTTCAACTGTAACTGTGCAAAAAGACACGGCTGGGCAGGGCTTCGTCTGGTTGTGCACAGTTGGTATCTTGAGTACTTGATTTATTAAAGACCCACTTCTGAGGGTCAGCGTGATGTTTTATAGCATTTAACCTTGTTTAAGAATAAGGGTATAAAACGCAAAAAGTTTTTTTTTTTAATTCGACTGGTAATTTCAGAGATTAGCGCGTTGAAACAGGCAGGCTTTATTTACAAGTACAACGGAGATACATAAAGAAGCACACACTCGTTCACAGTTGAGGCGAAGAAAGGGAAGAGTCAGTGTTGCCACTACTTAAAATAATCGTTTTAAAGTTCGTTCGTTAAGACTGCCTCGTTGGTCTAGTGGTCCCAAGCGCGACTGCTACGCTAGAGGTCCTGGGTTCGATCCCAAGGTCGAGCAAAGTGTTATTGAGTTTTTCTATGAAATTCTCAGTAGCAGCTCGGAGTCTGGATTTGTGCCCGGTTAATGGCAATAGGCTCGCCCCCTATTACATGGGACCATAACTTACCGGCGATATGTGGGTGTACATTAGTACACCTCTGCCTAACCCTTCGGGGAATACAGGCGCGATGGTATGTATGTTATGTTATAAGTTCGTTCGTTATTTAATTTACATTTTACTTGGCGCCCTGCTACGATCCCCTACAGTACCGCATCCCAAAACCTAAACCGCCTCCATAGAAGATCAAGTATCGACTAAAAACCGCAATTGCCTACCCTTGCTCTATAGTCCCGGCCATGGGATTTGTGACATGCACCACTACATGACCAGCTGTGGTCCATTATTTGCAGGAGCCTTACAAAGGCTTAGGCCTTGCCTCCTACGTACACATGGCTACACATCAAGCTATACAAAACCAGTATAGGCTGGCCTTGATTTGTGCGGAAAACCTTTAAATGATAAATGATATTTTATTTATGTAAATAGATCTTTTAAAGACACTTTTACAAGTCGTTTTTTTTTTACATTTTTTTTAACTAGATGGCGCCGACATTTGCTATCTGACGACCTCTGAGAAGAAATGTCGAAGCAAACTCAGATAATCATGGTCTCTTTTAAAGTCCAGACAATAGTTATATCATAGATATGCGAGTTTTACAATGTTGGGCAAAATCTGAACAGGCCTTTTGAAGAAAGAGCCATAACAACCTTTAAATCCAACTTTACAACTGGTTTTGTATAGCTTGATGTGTAGCCGTGGGTACCTGCCCTGCCTTCGTGAGGAAGGACGTAAAATAAAGGTGGTTTTATCACCTGGAATAATGACAGGGAAGAAAACCGTTAGGGCAATGAGAAAAGATTTTCAATCTATATTCAGGTTGTGTCTTAGATTCATAAGCACGTGCACTGAATCGATTAAATTACTCAATTGAACCCATTAATGGATGTGCGGTCGCAGGCACAAGTTACCTACCACAAAATGTCAAATTTCTCAGTTGATTTTGAACTAAAACATCAACATTTTGCTGTGCTGCTGAGCTGTTCCACCTCGCCAAAGATAAAGAGAAATATACAGAGTTGATGGCCAACCTTCAGTGATTGGAGAGGCACCAAAAGAAGAAGAAGATCAACATTTTAAGTTTTATAATAATTTGGATGTATTTGACAGTTTTGTATAACTTGTGGTGGCGACTGTACGTTAGTCAGACGGGGAAGTCTAGTGGTTCTCTTTTATGTCACCATATTAATAAAATAGATGGCTTGTCCCTTGTCCCCCACTCGATGTAATATCACTCATGTTTTATTGACAACGCCACGCGTGGGAATGCAAACATACCACCCTGTGTTACCTCTGAGAATGCACTGAAAATAACACTACATACCATCACGACTGTACTCCTATAGGGTAAGACAGATTGGTGTACTTCCACGTAGATTTATTTATTTATTACATACAATGTTTTTACATTTTAATATAACATATTTCATATAACTGCTCATCTAGTTGGATATTTTACCCAAACTCGAATAATAATTCGCACATCGTAACGGGAAATTTGCGTTCCGGTAATGGAGTTTTGGCCAACACTGTACGAAAGTGCACAAGTTTTAGAATTCAACACGCTTTGTGAAAAACGAACACGATCCTCACTGTACCCCAATTGAGTACACTGGCGTGCCAAAAAATTAAGCCACTCCCATCATAAAAAAGGTTGCGAATTCGGTAAATAAGTTACGAAGTTTTGGCAAAGGGGATTGCTGCAAAATATTTTAAATGGATCGGTAATTTTTTGTTTTTATACAATTCCGAGGGAATGTTGGCGTAAAGAAATTGTTTAGGTTGGTAGGTAATGGATATTTTTAGTGTAGCCTCGCTTTGTGGAACTTCGGAGAGATTTTATGGCTTCGAATGAAAAGAAAACTACGTCCAACTTGAAACTTTACGGAAAATGGATAAAATCTTTTGTTACAAAAAAACGTCATGTTTAGATGGTTACCTCGACATTTACGTTGGCGTTGTGCTGACCATCGATAGTTTCATTCTTACGACGAATAGAATAGAATATTCTTTATTTCACACCAAAAACGTGTGTCAAAAAATATATTTGTGTTTTACTTTTATACTTTAGTATTGGGCATGTATAAAACTTGGGCTAAACAAAGTACCGAGTGGGTCCGACAAAATGGCAGACGACAGCGCGGTAGGCCTAGTCGAAGATAGCGGGATGAGCTGAACTTCTTCTGGACGGATTGGCCCAAAATAGCCTTAAACCGTGAGGAAAGGCACAGGGTATGGAGGCCATTGTTCTGCAGTGAGACGAAAATGGGTGAATACTAATAATAACAATACAAATTCATTAAACTTGCGCAAGTATACCTACCATTTTGAGCATCTTGCGCAAGCCTAAGTGTAAGTGTATTGTGTAGGCCTTATCCACAAAAGTTTGAAAACATTCTGGAGAGTTTACCAATAAATCTAAATTGGCATAAGTATTCTTTTTATGCAACTTATAAATATAAGTCAGATGAATCAAGAGGATTAGTTAATGATTTGTAATCAAAACACACTGACAGAGGATTTTTGGCTTTATCTCGAATAAAAATAAGAACCAAAATGTGAATTTGAATCGGTTGGAAGACAAATGAGGGGCGCCTTGTTAGTCGCTTCATAGAAGGACTATTTAGGATTATCATTAAAGTATCTTAGTCAGAAATAACTCTAATGTGTGCAGTGATTTATTGAAAGTAACGTGGACAAATTAATTGGAAGTTTGTATGGCTTTAAATGCATGAAAGGGTTACTGTTTGGGAGTTCATCAGACATGAAACATTTATCGAAAAATACTTAAGCTACTTTCAAAAGCTGCATTCATGAAAGAAATTAAATAATAGAAGTTTTATTTTTCATTTATCGTCTGGTTATTTTTAATCGAAGATACCATAACATACCATCACGCCTGTTTTCCCCGAAGGGTTAGGCAGAGGTGTACTTAATGTATGCTTAAGGTATGTTTAGGTCCCATGTAATAGGGGGCGAGCCTATTGCCATTCACCGGGCACAAATCCAGACACCGAGCTGTTACTGAGAATTTCATAGAAAAACCCAATAACACTGCTCGACCTGGGGATCGAACCCAAGACCTAGACTAACGAGGCAGTCAATTTAATCGAATCAAATTATCGCATTATCGATTAAATTTAACAAATTTAATCGAAGATAATTCGATTCTGAAATAAATAAATAAATAACAGAACTAAATAATTCTGAAATAACAGAAAAGTACTCCATCGTCCTAGCCACTTCCCAATTATGTGTATTATGTATAGGGATCGGTTTGCAATAGAACCAGATGCGGTTAATTATCAGTATTTTACACGAAGTGACAATCAGACCTCGACTTGAAGCCTGATGCATGCAATTATGATCTCAGGCATGCAAGTTTCCTCAAGATGTTGTCCTTAAGTATAAATACGCACACGATGTCGAAAAGTCAGAGGTGCGTGCCTTGGGTCCGAATTCAAAAAATTTGACTTGGCAGTCCGATAGTTTTATTACAAAATCATACCCCAATATCAGGGCCATAACAAAAAGAAACAAAAGTTGTTACGAAAAAAAAAACAAGTTCAAAGATACCACAGGCCAGAAATTATATCGCTATTTAGATCTGACATAAGGCTATACATTATTCACATACCCGCCCTAATAATTTTATCCCGGGCTATTAATAAAACCTTGTTTTTACAGAGTGACATATTTTATAACACCATCATTCACGTTACACGTGCGGCCGAAAAAAGTAAATACTTTTTTTGTAATCAATTTTAATTTGTGTGATGTTGAGTTTGGTTTAAAACGTATATATATTTTAATTTTTTTATGGAACGTGTGCGACACATTGGAATATTAAGTACGAACGTATATCGCAGTCAAAAGGAAACTTTTTGCGGTAGAAAACATTTAACTTATCGGATTTTAATTATTTTTCCAATCGTTTTATACATATTTGGACATTCTTATAGTATATTTTTTCTCCTCTCATGTCATACTATTGGAGTACCAGTCATACTGGACTTTCCAAGTATATATATTTTTTTCATAAACACATATTTTGATAGGACCTAAAAGTAAATTGAATGTTTTGTTATTATTGACCATCAAATTGTGTGTAAACAGAAAGATATATCATTACAAATGTTTTTCTTTTGTACTAATATAAACAGACTGTGTAATTGATTGACCCATTTATGATGTGTTTGTTATCTTACGTTATATTTTACTTCATTCAAGATATGAATTAAATAAACAACGACGTTATTATTTTTACTTACTGAATGTATATAAACAAACAGAAATTGTTCTATTTAATGTAGGCCAATTTAATTTTAATTTAAATGAAAAAAATCGATGTATGTTTGCTAATGCTATAAATAATTTAATAGGTCAGTTGAGGCATTATTAAACTAGTATTCACCGCTAATTATGGCCGCCATTGTATTGCGCCCGACAATGTGTGGGCCAATAATAATAAATGCCTACAAAAAAAACTATAATAATTACGTGGGACATTCGTCCCAATCGTAAAATATTACTTCATATAATTTTAGTAATCAATGATAATTTTAATTTTAGTTCATATTGTAAAACATTAACGGCCTGTTCAATAATAAACTGCCATTTTGATATAAATAATATCGATCTGAATTTTGACATAAAAACGTACAAGTAATGTCAATTTCCTATATATAATAAGTTAATCTACTTACAGTTTTTTTATTGAAGTTTTTAAATTTTAATTATTGTCTTGAGGACGTCTGCTTTCGACCCAGAGGCCACAGTATAGTCCAAAAGGATACTAACCAATCTACAGGATAATATTTTGGAGTGTGACAATTTGGCGATGTACAATATATTAAAAAATTCCTAGTTAGCGGTCTGAAAGTAAGTCAATTGTTTCCAATTCCGTTTCGTATTCTTTGTATAATGGTTTCAAATAAACTTCTTTACGAATTTTATCGCCTTGTTTTGATATAATTTAATTCCCGATGTTTTATACAGCATCTACGTTAAAGTATATTTGTACAACAGGTTAAGCTAACACTTAAACGGCGTTGTCCCCAAAGTCCTGCAATCAATACTTAACCCTGCACAGCAAGGAACAAATTCGATAACTTACGGTCAGACTAGACGGGTCGAAATTGATAGTCTGTGGGCGGATGTGGACGTTAGCGCCGATCTACGGCGCCGGTCATGATTTATGGCCCGGTTTTGTCCTACTGAGTTGTTGATGAACAGGACATTCGGTTAGCTAGGGTTATGATCGTATTCGTACTGCGGTAGCAAGGATTTCATTTTACAGAATTTGATTTACCGATTTACTATATAAATTTTTTTTATGTTAAGTACGAGGCTCGTTTATTCCGCGAAATTCAAAATATATTTAAGTTCGTCAAAAATTTTAGATCAGTTACATCGTGGGTTAATGGCATAACCTTTGCAATTTGCATAAACTATTATGTTATAGACAACATAACATATATAACATACCATCACGCCTGTATTCCCCGAAGGGTTAGGCAGCGGTGTACTTAATGTACACCCACAGTTCGCCAGTATGTTTAGGTCCCATGTAATAGGGGGCGAGCCTATTGCCATTCACCGGGCACAAATCCAGACTCTGAGCTGCTACTGAGAATTTCATAGAAAAACCCAAATAACACTTTGATCGACCTGGGGATCGAACCCAAGACCTCAAGCGTAGCAGTCGTGGTTGGGACCACTAGACTAACGAGGCAGTCGCAAAATATATTATAATACCTAAATTAACACACTTTTAAAAGGTCAAAATCTATGTTATAGAACTACAATATACGAAGTATCGATGAACTGACTCTTAACACATTACCTAGCTTAATAACCGGGGCCTTGCATTGCGGAAAACTATTTCAAATAAAATTCGAATTATGTCGGGTTGAGACACGAAGTTATTTTTCTCTGAAGTCATAATATATCATTGTAAGTGTAATATAAATATGTATGTCGCTAGTACTTGATTTGAATTACTCTAGTAACTAGTTACATGTTGGTTAAGAACGCAGGTGCGTAATTATTAACAGGTTTTGATTTGCTTACAATACATTAGAAATATTACAATCAAAATTCCCAGCGGTCTCCGGGTTAATATATAATAGTACCCATGTACGCACAGCTACGAATCAAGCTATACATTACCAGTTTACGGTGGCCTCTTACTGTATAGGAAGCCTATACAATGCGAGATCAGCTTAAACTAGACCGTATACAACACAAGTTTCGTTAACATCTTTGGAACATATTGTTACGCCGAGTAACTAATAGAAAAACGTGGATAGGCCACGAAGGTTCTAGATCCGTCATAGAAGCACGTCGAAACACAAAAGAATGTACCCGACTGCACCGCGCGCAAATAATAACCGTTCAAGGCCAAGGTCACGGGTCAACGCCCGGAAACAATAGGCGGTTAGGTACCTACGCGATATTTATCGACTTATCGCGACCATTCGACTCTGGAATCTTCATTGCGCGTATAAATACCGGTCGTGAGGGCTAGGCAGAGTAGTCTTGTGTTGGAAGCGAACAAGTGAAGATCGAAGTGATTTAACAAGTGATTAATTGTGCGATATTGTTGAGTATAGTGTACAACTATAGTGACGTTGTGGTGATTTCTGTTGTGTTTTAGTGTATTTAATTAAAGTGTTTGTTTGTGTGTTGGTAAATTGGTTTAGTTAATTTATCCCGAACCCCAGCTCGTAACAATATATTATATGTATGTAACTACTGCGATATGTCAATATTGAATGACAGGTACAATGACCCGGCGCGTGTTGGACCAATCTAGTGTATCTACTTGGATAGGGTATTGGGCCCTAGTGTTAACGTTACATAACATACCATCACGCCAGTATTCCCCGAAAGGTAAGCAGATGTACTAATTTACACCCACACTTCGCCGGTATGTTTAAGTCCCATGTAGGGCGAGCCTATTGCCATTAACCGGGCACAAATCCAGACTCCGAGCTTTTAACGTTTCATTGACCTATTCAATACATATGGTAGTAGGTATACCTACATGTTAGTTTTTCGTGGGATAAAACCGTAAAAGAATAACATTGGAAGATTAAATGCGAAATTTGGTGGTTTTCAAGATTTGATGGCCACTTTGGCGTAGTGGCTGAACGATCTAGTTCTGTGCCATGCAAGAAACAATTATTTGTATGACCAGGCAGTTCCTGAAGTTTTTAAATGTAAAAAAATGTGTCGTTAAACATTACCACGATACAGTAAGGCGGAGGGGCTTTGGTTATAAAAAAAAACTTTTAACAAAAAGTAAAACCTCCTTCAAAAACTAATTTTATGTCTAAAACACTGGGAAGTCGGTGGCGAAAACAAGGCACCACTCAAATTGATGTCACTAACTTCCCAAAGTGTTTTATACATAAAAATATTTTTATTATTTTTTGAAGGCGGTTTTAGATACTTCTTTTTTTTTATCAGCCTGGTTGATCCCACTGCTGGGCAAAGGCCTCCCTACCTTCCTGCCATTCCTCACGGTTTAAGGCTTTTACGGCCCAATCTCTTAAATAGGAGTCCAGTTCGTCCCGCCATCTCCGCCTGGGCCTCCCGCGTCGTCTAACGCCTTGTGGGCTCCACTCTGTAGCAAGTCTAGCCCACGATCTAAGCCCAAGTATCTGTGGGCTAGATACTTCTTTGTAAAAAGTAATTTTATATACTATATAAAGAAGTGTGATTCGTGAGACAATACTACTTTACTTTGTCGCTACAAGGTTAAGCCGCACTTGTCACGGTCTTTCTATGGATGGGATCCATAACATTGAGACTCCTCAATGCAACCTTGCAAGGGGAGGTCTTGCAGTCTCCAAACTTTTACCAAAAAGCAAGACAGATAAGTTTTATAATGTTAGGGTTGCGTCCGCCTCACTAAACGATTTGGTTCCCCCATTCTGTTTATTCGTGCAAAAAGTGAAGATAACATTGTCGAATTTTATAGTTTGCTTGCATTGTGTGTGGTCTGTGGAGACATTGAGATATTATTGTGGTGGGGAATAGTTTATTTTTATTTTATAGACTACTAGTTTCTGAGATAAGCTCGAACTAATACAAATTCAGTGCATTCATTCAAAGTGCAGTGATAGCCTAGTGATATGACCATTGGACTGCCAAGTCAAAGGTCTCGAGTTCGAATCCAAGGCACGCACCTCTGACTTTTCGAAGTCATGTGCGTATTAATAATTAACTATCACGCGCTTAAACGGTGAAGGAAAACATCGTGAGGAAACCTGCATGCTTGAGAGATTTTCTTGACGGTGTGTGAAGTCTGCCAACCTAGGCTAGCGTGGTGGACTATAGCCTAATCCCTCTCGTACTGAGAGGAGACCCGTGCCCAGCAGTGGGACAATGTAATGGGTTGATGATGATGATGATAATGAATACAAATTCAGGGCAGCGGCGCGGAAGGAACTTTAATTTATAATGTGTGATGTAGAAAATGGTGTCGCATGACAAACGCAGACAAGAGTTTATCAAGTTTTTAATTAACATAATCATTTCTAACCCCACGTTTCCACTGACGACAAATCATCTATGTATTTAGAAGCGGTGGTAGCCTAATGTTAAGGGTCTCGGAGTTGCGATTATGTGGTTGCCGCTGATTAACCCACTCATTGCACTACCGACGTAAACCCACTCGTAATGCCAGCATTTAGCTTAGTACGAAGAGTTAACAAGAATATATATAGGAATAGTACGAAATGTGCGACCCAAATTTCTAGTAAGCATTTTTTTAAACTAACTAAGTGGGAGCTGTTTACAACATGTTTAGTCGTGGAAACGCAGGGTTTTGCATATTTTATAACAGAACCCATGTTTTCAGTTGTCGTGTTGAAAGATAACCAGTCCACTTTCTGATAACATTTAATTACACAATCATAATAATCTTATTATTTTCATAATCGTGTATCAAATAAGCATATTTGTGTTATGCAAACATTTTTTTCCAATACACTAAGCGATAATGGGTTCAATACCCGAGTATAGTAAATATGTAAATAGAGGGTCCCGTAGGCGCGCGAAGGGTTATGCGTGGGTGACATTTTGTTACGAAATAATGTTAACAATGTTATGGGATTTTTTTCTTTTTTTTTTGGAACAAAATTGTTGAGGGAATTGTGTTATTCTGCGTTGGCCATATAAGAATGTCGAGTAATTTCCATGCATTTTTATGGTAGGAATTTGTTTTTTTTTTTATTATCGTACCAGCTTGGTTGCCTTAACAACCTGGTTACCATGACGACTTGCATAATTTTGGATATTTTTTTTTAGGTTATGGTTTTAGAACAGATTTGACATAAATACTGAGAAAATAAAATCTTGCAAATGGTAAGTTACTGTCACAAATACTACATATTAAACTTTTTAAAACTAAGCTAAAATTCTATGAAATTCTCAGAAGTAGTTCAGAGTCTAGATTTGTGTTCCATTGATGGCAATAGGCTCGCCCCCTATTACATGGGACCTAAACATACCGGCGAATTGAGGGTGTACATTAGTATACATCAGCCTACCCCTTCGCAAAAACAGGCGTGATGTTTAAGCTTAAAAGGGTGAACTTGAGTGAAAATTTCGTTTAAAAAGAAGGCAGTAAAGACATGTTTACTTGCCTAGTAGACATGGAAACGCTACATTTATTCATATTACTACAATAATATTGGGGTTCTGTCTACTGGGGTACAACAGGGTGTGCTATAGGATTCTCACCCTCACCCTTACCTGTGGATAGCGGCTTAAGACATAAGAGGTAGCGATAGCGAGTCAAGATGAAATAAAATTATTATTTTGATCTAGTGAACTTGACAAACATTGTCCTTCCCGAATTCGATCGCAGCCCCATCTACCAGGTCTAATTGTGAATGTATACCACCCCTGTATTAAAGCGAACAAAACAAAATAAAAATTATTCAAATCGGTCAAGCCATTCTTGAGTTTTAGCGAGAGTAACGATCAGCAATTGATTTTTATATATAAGTGACGAAGAATGAAGATAAGAAGAAGAAGAAAAAGAAGATAAATAACGCATTATCATCATCATCTCCGCCAGAACAGGTAAACAAAGGTCAAAGGCTTCCACAACGCGTGGACCGAGCAGCGGCTATTCTTGAATGTTGAAATGAGACCTATATTTTCATTGGATACATTTTTGTATAAAATAGCAGATAATTTTTCTATTTGAGGTTTATAATAATCAGTACTGTTACAGTCTTACTCTTTCAGAAGAAAAATTAACCTCCTACAAGCTTAAAAGTGTATTAAAAATCATGTATTTGTCTGAAGGTAAATTATGTAGTTCTTGGAAATTCCCGAAAGTAATTTTCAGTGTTAAAGATAACGTACGCTATTTACGAGCATAGAATGCACCACTTACAAAATATTTGAGGATACAACGAGGTATATTGAATGCACAAATTGCGCCCGGTAGGTCACGTAATAAGCAAATTGACGAGCAACGTGCGAATTGTTAATAGTAGTGGCACTAGTCATAAGCGGTCGCGTTTTTAGAATGGTAATAACATTTTGGGGTTAAGGCCTCATTTTATTCGAGCTGGTTGATGTCTGTGGACTGTGACAGGGTTAGAACTCGGAACTTGTGAATAACCGTGCGAGATGTAAGCGAAAGCGATCTACAATATAAAAATTCTAGTTTGTTATACGAACCTGTGTTTATTTAGTAAAACTTTCTATGTATTCTTATCTAAGTGTTATAATGTTTTTTTTAAAGCGTCTAAAGAAAAAAAAACACTTAATAACAACAATTTAGTTTTAATTTTATAACTGCAATATGGGACAGACAGACATGGAAATGGAAATAAAAATGGTAGTGTTATGCTACTGTAGACCCAAAACACAAGAAAACAAGTATTTTTTTATGTTTAGATGTTCTACGTAAATTCTTTCATAATCATCGAGTAGAATAAAACCATCATTTTATACTGTTTTTTTTTTTCAATTCATATTGTCGCTTAACCCTTGCACCACGCAGTCAGGTGTATCGAGCTTAAAATGAAATGCACAGTGTGGGACACGGACGCACCTGTTTTTGGGAAATATTTTCTCAATTTATACCTAGTCGTGTACCTAGGAAAACATCTCCATCTTTAGTATTTTCAGTTTTATATTATTAAGTTGAATAAGATTATTTTACAAAATAGTTTTATATTATTCTTATACATATATAGGAAGTTCATTCATTGAAAATGTACTCAATGAATCTACTTAGGAGAAATCGCAGATCACAAAAAGGTTGCCCAACCTATGTTTTTAAAACCGTGTTTAATGTGTATGTTTTTTATCAATTTACAATAAAATATTTACAAAGAACTGCTTTTTTAGTAAGTTTTAGTGACACCAATTTACCAACGTGTAAAGACTGATCTAGTAACTAGCTTAGCCAGGCAGTTTAATAGACTCAGATGTAAATGTTTATAAATATTATTAAGCTACGAGCCCCTTTTTAATCTCAGGATCATGTAAATTAATGTATTTTGTCTAACAATAAGTACATACAAATTTGTTAAAACCAAAACAAATGGATGTTTTTAAGGGATTCTATTATTGGAGGGGATCTTTGTAATCTGGCAGTCAGTCAGACAGAGGAGAAGCAGTGATTGATCCAAAGCGTTTAGTATGCGTTGCTCTTTAAGCTTCTAAATTTAAATATTTTTACGTAAATATTGCGTTTTTTATAAGTCATCATGACGTAATTTTGCGTTTGATTTTTATTTTATCACAATTTTGTAGTGATAAATATACTTCTATTTTCATAAATATGTATACACATTGTACAATAATATACACATGTAATTATAATTTTATATACAGTGTGTTACAAAAAATTCTACGATTGTGAACACCTTTTTTTGTAAAGTCGTCTACGTCTGCTTGTGTTGGTTGGATGTTTTTTTATAATCTTGAGTAAGTCAATTAAATCGTCAATCTACCTACCCCCTGAAACTATATTGCACCTTCATATTACAAACTTTATATAGAAACAATACTCCTCCTCTTCTTCACCCAATAAAGAGTTCCCCCAAAGATTATAAATGACTTAAATTGTTGAAATATTGAATAATATTCATTATGAGATTGTGCGTAATCACGTTTCGCCGTAGAGGGTTAGAGAGGGGAGGATTTTAAATTAATATCTAATTTGGGGGACACACGCCCCCCATCTCCGTTAGTTGCAGGTACGATAGGGCTAATTGCCATCAATCTTGTTTGGCGTATTATGGCCGCCGCCGCTTGGCAGAGTTTGTGTAGAATTTGAATTTGTTTAAATGTAAAAAGTTTTTTTAATTTCTTCTGATGTTACATTTAAGTTTGAGAAATCTAAAGCACCTAAGTTATATAGGGAGGCAGGAATTTGGCATAGTTGCGGAAGCAGAGTTAATTTGAGGTTGTATTTTAAATTTATAATAACTTTTATCCGACCAAATTAATACAAAAAATATTTTGACCATAAACCACTGAACAGATTTTAGTTTTGTTTTCACTGTTCGAAAACATAAATGCTCCAACTTAAATACTGCAATTTCATGACTGCCTCGTTGGTCTAGTGGTCCCAATAGTGACTGTTACGCTAGAGGTCTTAGGTTCGATCCCCAGGTCGAGCAAAGTGTTATTGGGTTTTTCTATGAAATTCTCAGTAGCAGCTCGGAGTCTGGATTTGTGCCCGGTGAATGGCAATAGGCTCGACCCCCTATTACATGGGACCTAAAACATACCGGCGAACTGTGGGTGTACATTAAGTACACCTCTGCCTAACCCTTCGGGGAATACAGGCGTGATGGTATGTTATGTTATGTATGAACAGATTTTAATTTTGTTTTCACTGTTAGAAAATATGAATGCTCCAACTTAAATACTGCATTATATCTAATATCGTTTAGTTGATTCTGAGATAGAGTTTGACCTATCTGTTGTAGATCTACCTATAGATAGAAGAGATCATCATTGTTGGTTTCTCTTTTTTTTTCTATTCGTCAATTGGAAAGAATCCACGGGCAACTACATTTTTTTTTAATAAAGCTTTTTCTTTAAAAGTCTAGGTCACGACGGTCATTTTCAACTTAATTAATTTAGTCTTACCTTAAGATCAAGCGAAAAATAAAGTAAATTAATTATATTATAGCTATCAGATTCGTTGTTAAGTACCTCAAATATTATCATAAATCTAGAATACCTTTTTATATTATAATTTGGGCTCATTCTGTAATTATTCCAAGAAATTTTGTATTTAAAAATATTTTCTTTACCCGAAATCGCCTCTGGTATTTACCTGGAACGAAAAAGAAATTATTAATTAGAATATTCGTTTTAATATTAATTGGAGCTGACTGCCTCATTAGTCTAGTGGTCCTAAGTGCTACGCTAGAGGTCCCGGTTTCGATCCCAGGTCGACCAGCGTATTGTTTATTTTTTTATGAAATTCTCAGTAGCAGCTCGGGGTCTGGTTTTGTGCCCAATTCATGGCATAAGGCTCTAGTGTCATAAGTGCCCAATTAATGACCTAAACATTCGGCGAAATGTTGGTGTACAGTATTACACCTCTGCTCAACCTTTCAGGGAATACATGCGTGATGGTATGGATTTTTTTTCCGTCACTCCTCACAGCAAGATAAGTGCGTTACAAAGTGCCTACCCACCGAAGTTTGCGACGCCCGCGTCTGTCACCGTCAGTTTGCGTCGCCGACTCGCGCTTGTCAAAACTCGTGGCGCGAACATAAATCACGAATGACAAACAAACAATAAGGACCAACACAAATTTTGAGCGGGAAACTTTGAAAAATGAATCAGTGTGTGACAATTATGTATTGCGCGGATTTCTGTAACGCTATCGTGAACCCAATTTGTAAACAAATTGGTATCCAAGAGATGGTAAGAGATGTTGAGAACGACAACAAATTCGCTAGGAAGATGAGCTGAAACTTACTGCGAGACCCAAATGGAGAAGAGTTGCTCAAGACAGGAAGCAATGGAAACTACTGGAGGAGGCCTTTGCCAAAAGGCAAACTGAGTTGAGAGACATCCTATAACCAAAGGAATGTAACAATACAGTAATTAAGATTAATCTCACCCAGTTTAAAGGGATAAATAAAAAAAATAAAAAATTTGGAACCCGCAGTAGGCTAGCGTAGTGGACAATATAGCCTAGCCCATTGACGGCGCGCCAATGGCACGCCATCGTTGGCACGTGAAAAAATATTTTGTGCGCTTTGCCAAATCAAAATAATTTATTTTGGCGCCTGTCAGTCGCAAGGTAATTTTAAAGACAAAGAAAACAGATTGCGAGCCTGAAATACCATACTTAGATTTCGGATATAATTTTTATTAATCGTTTTTTTTTTCTTTACCATACTAAAGTGGGCGAAAAATTTTAGGTTACTGAGGGAGTGTGGTTGATGTTATAATTGGTAAAGAGATTGTTTTAGGCGTGTCATTTTGAAAAACGTGTACGTTTTTAAGGCGTACGTTTTTTGTCATAGGGGAAGGAAAGTTATTCTAAGATTGTCGTAAAGTAGTCTAGTAGCAGATAATAATAAAATAGCAAGGCACATTCGCCACGATTGATTCATTTTAGACCTCTTGTAGCAAAGTCCTTCCATCAATGGGAATGCGATCAATTGAATATAATAAATAATAGGAACTAACTACTGTATCCAATAACTCATTAATTGCTTAGTAATATTGCAGAATAGCATCGATTTCACAATATTAGGTTGAACCAATCGGTAAATTCAAATTGATCAATCATTGTTCTGTTGTTGTCAATTGTCGACAAAATGACGTAACTTGTCTGACAGATAATAATGACAGATCGTTGAAATAAACACTCCACTCTATTGAGTACTTAAAAAAGGAACACGAATTTTTATGCTCGTTAAATGACCGATTGATTGATTGAATGAATGTTTTGACATTATGGTTACTAATGATATGCTGGAACATGAAACAAATTATGTCAGGTATTAAAATATAATTTATTAAAATATACACTGCTTTGTTGATCGGAAGATCGGGTGCTGAGCGTGAGGTCCCGGCTTCGATTCTAAGGTCCAGTAAAGCGTTTTTAAGATTTCTTAAGAAATTCTCAGAAGCAGGTCAAAGTTCGGATGTGTCCAGTTGGCAATAGGCTAGCCCTCTATTTATCACAGGGCAGTTCAGGAGGGAACTTCCGAAGGATATTCTACATACATGCACTCACGCTTGCTACGCTCTTGCAATAACTCTTTCGCTTGTTCCACATTTAAACATCTTTTCATACACCCGTGACGGTTGCGAGTACTACGCACCTGACCTTTTTGAAGGACCTAACCGATAAGATCGGTGTATGTCTTTCTAGGGCGACCTCTCCCGACGCTGCCCCTTCAAATTCCATTACGATATTCTACCTAAATGCTGCTTTTTATAATGTCCAAATCTTTGCATACAAAGTTGGACGCAATACTACTGCACAAGTAACATCAAAACGAGTGCATGACTAGATTAATCAAACAAGCAAGAGGTCATATAAGTTCCCTTCTCTATTGCAATAGATATTATAATAGACATCAGTGTTACTTATTGAGTCTTGGGTAACCATTGCCTATGAATAGCTCTGAATTGATTCTTAAATAGTTGTTACACTCGAATATATGCCCTGCATGATAAATGCGTTTAAGAGGCAGATATCGGCCCAAAAGTCATAACGGAATTGGTAGAACCCTATCTCAGAGACGGAAAGAAGGACCACACGCAACAATAAAGCTGGTCCTTTGAGACATAACATTATAATAGTTCCAACGAACGAAAACGAAAATCTATTCTAATGAACCTCAGGAGATGTTAGTAACTAACTCTAGTGGTTTCCCTTCTGGGGATCACAAGCGATACTAAAACGTTTGTAATTCTCTGCAAGGGAAATAATATGCCACTTTACCATTTAAATCCCTCGCATAAGGTCTCCCTAGGGAATAGGAAATGCTAAGATAGTCACGGAGTAGTCGGAGAGCCTGTAGACCCAATTTAAGTCATTGGAAATTCACATGAATTAAGAATAGCTAGCCGACTAGCCGCACAAAAATAAATATATTTTTGCCTTTTATCTTCTCACCTCATCTCACCTCAAATGTTTGTAATGAGTTTTTTTTATTTAACTGAGGAAACGTATGCTTTACTACTATTTTATGTACCACAACTACTTCAGGCTTATCAAAAATCCGGAGAATACAACATTCACATCATTCCGCTATTCTTTTGCTGTCGGCTTCCAGTTGCGGCTGAATATCTGTATAGTAATACCAATATCTTAAGGATAAACTGCTTACCAGGTGTTTGTACAACAATATTCTTATACTAAACAACATTTCCGTGGTCTAAAATTCTGTATATTTTACGCTTCTACTTATGTTTAAAACATTAAGAAAAATATGATAAACACAGCGTATCATATAAAATAAACGTCAGTGTTGCCATAGAATGACGTGTAATTTTTCGCTCGCCCAACACCCTGCCGTATTTCCCGCGCTTCCTGCCACGTCAATCAAGCCACTACCCGCCATTTCTCACTGACAGACGGCGGAAGGAGGTAACTTTTAAAAAAATAGAGTGCAAATGTAAACCGCTATCAGGTTCGTTTTGATTTTGGCGTATTGGGGGGAATAAGTGAATAGGGTTTCGAATTGTCCGGGGGTATTGTTTGTGTGAAAGGCAAATAAATTGATAAACTTTTCTTGCGATTTGAATGTTGTTGGTTTTGATAGATTGTTTATTTTTTCGAGGTTTTATTCAGAAATGACAGCTTAAGGGCTGCCAACGATATCCTTAAGTGATAAAGAGGACCAAGGCTTGAAATAAACAAACATCTTGGATACGAGCGCGAATAAAAGGACCAGAAGACTACGTAAAAATACAAATGCTTCCAGGTCAAAACAAAACGTTCTCCGCTAGTCTTATTAAACAAACACGATGCACTAATGCATAAGTTAGATTTTTTCTTACGTTTCAAGTAGATACAAAGTGAAATACCAGAAAGCTGCAACTTTAAAAATAAGGCTATGTACTGCATCATGATTTATTTTAAATACATATGATCTACGTCATGGGGTGTTCGGGTGTTCTAAGCGTAACAAACCTGCGATTGAAGTGCGGTGTCGACGTGTCATGTATAATTAAAAACGAGTCGGAAATATTCATAGAGCATTTTTATACGTCGAAGGTTTTCAAGGGTGGCTGTGAATGTAAAATGTCATGATCTAAACATTAGGTTGTTGGTTTATACCCTGGCATGTCTACCAGAGCGAAAGCTTTGATAGAAATACATACCTCGTGCATACATGTACTGTTAAAACTACGTATATTTTAAATAGCGTTTGCATTTGATATAAATACACTCAATCATCAATGAGACAATGACACAAGTGACTAAAATCAGGATCGCTTAAACTTACCCACACTATAAACAACGTAATGCTTTATTTTGAGGGTAAAAGCACCATCAACTCACAGAGATTCGTCACACAGTATTTAAAACAAAAAGATGTCGGAAACGGAAACGCGAACGTTCGGATTTCGAATCGGGAGTGCTAATTCGTGCGCGGCGAGATCAAAGGCGGCGGCCAACCAATTACCACGCGGCGTGTGCGCAGCGAAACGCACCAGTTTGAATTACGTTTAGTTAAGTTTGCGGCTTGAGTTAAAAGATTAATAATCTGGAGAAAGGAGAAATAGTGTGATTGAGTGAGGGATAATTACAATGATTTCTAAATTATAAATAAGATCACCGAAAAACATTTTCTTTGATAATGTAGGATTCACCATTAAAAAAAGAATTTCGCAACGTTTGCAGTTTCTACCTATCGACAATATCTATAACAGATCACAATAATCGCCTTGTAAAATGCTACTATTTTATAAGTTTACAAAATAGATATGAATAGCTTCGCATCCCATCATCTCGCCTACTCCTATGTTTTAAACCGCAACAGTTTACTTATTGGTTGACTGTTATGGTGCAAGTCTGGCCGAAGAATATTACGCAACGGGAGGTGGTTATGCGGTAGATTACAGATTTAACAGAATCTGACGCAACACAAAATTAGCGGCCGGACGATAAATGGTCACTTCACCTTACCTTTGATCAACTTCCTTGGTCTCATTATTAAATTTATATAATACGGGAAGTAGGATCGTTATTATGCTGCTGTTCCGTAGAGAAGGAGGGTAAAGTCGGACTTATGATAAAACGTGTTGCATTTTTAGCTACTTCTTGCCGTTTTCGTTCGGGGTTCGGGATACCGAAACTTCAGAAATTCATAAGGCATTTTTTTTATGAATGAAGTTGGTAAATAACTCTCTGCTTTCATGGGAATAGAGAAAGACCAACTGCAATCTACACCTCAGTTCAGCTTTGTGCAATCCTCACAGAAATTTTGCAAACATGAGTTCTGACTCTGTCTTTAAATCAATTGACATAGTATATCCCAAGTGACTGTCATTACATTAAAGGAATTTCAGAAAGAAGAATTAAAAGTAAACGAAAGAAGAAGGTGACCTGGTGGACGCTTTATACAACATGTGACGGAGAAAGTAGGAAACTTATCAAGAGGATAAAAAGACGACGGAAGATAGAGAGCAATGGATATTACTTTGGCGTCTCTACGCCTGTATTTTGCCTGTAGGGCCTGTATGTAGGGCCTGAATTGTAGAGCTTATAAAGAAGAAAAATACAGGCCCTGCTAGACTAAAAAGGCCCATTTTGATTAATCATGATTCTAATCAGAAAAACTAAGGAGCTACTGTGGGGTTTTAAGAATTAATTAATTTCAGATAGTGACTAATTGTCTGGTTCACCAAGGAAGTTAACAAATGTACCTTTATAGAAATGGTTAACTCAGCAAATCTTCTTGATTCAACTGCATCAGCGTTTTGAGTTGGCTCAAAATTGCACCATGGCACAGTAGAATTACGCTAAGAGATTCATGCAAATGTATGAAAATTGTTTACCTCAACACTCTGTTGGCGCAGAAAATTGAGATAGCGCAATGGTGCTGTATAGCTCAGTGTTATCCATCTCTATTATTAAGCGTTTAAGATATGACGGTGGTGCAATGTGAGCTCCATATTCCCAGCTATCTTACAGAAAACACTGCTTTAACTGCATCACTAAAATAATACTATTTTGAAGCCCCATAAAAACCATAATACGTCATCGTTCCACATCAGTGCAGAACGCCATGCGGTCCTTATTGCTCCCGTGGGGTGACACCAAAATAGCTTATGCGCCCTAACTTGCAAGTACTGTCGCCACTTATTTATTAGTGTTGGTAAAAAGGCGACATTTTGAAATACGGTCGCGTCAGATTAGATTTAGTGAGGGTAGGTGTCAAGGCTTGGCGTTGGATGGGTGGGCGTTCGCATGATGGGCTTTGATGTACTTCTTTGAGATGGTAATTTTATTGTAAATGCTAGTTTTTTAATTGATGGTGGCATGTAACGTTAAAAAAATAAGTTTAGTATATAAACTTGACGTTGTTTTTCTAATTTAAGTATAAGACCCGGGTATTTGCCGATTGTAAAAGCTATCTACGAGTAATGAAGGATTATAAATAAATATCTTTAACATAGAAACAGTCGGTAGAGATAGAGTAAATAATGAATGAAGGGCCGTAAGTAGCCGCCTATAGACATCTGCAATACCAAAAGTGCTGCAGATGCATTGCCAAGCATAATTACAGCAAAGGAAGGGAAAAAGAGAAGGAAGGGGACTGAGGGAGGAATTGGCCTCCAGCGCTGCAAAATCACCGCACGAAACGCAACAGTATGCATACTGCTACTTGGTAGTATTTCCCCGGTCGTGCCGACCCATTACTATTAAAATATACTTGTGAAAACGAAAAGAGAGCTTCTTGTTACGAAGTCGGTTAAAATGATACGTAAGTTAAGTTTAGCATTCAATCTGTAATGAGTTATCAGAGAGGACTGGAGGTTAGGTCAGGCTGGCAGGAAATACTGATGATAACCTTGTAATTAATCAATTACAATCACAAATAGTAGGCGCCTCCAGTTCTTTAAGTACGAATTTGATGGCAATTTCTACTATCTTGGTATGTTTATTTTTAGATGGAGGGAGAATGTTACAAAATTGGTTATCAACGGTGTTTTTTTTTTGCTGTAGGAACATAAAGCAGTAATAATAACTCCTACATAGAATAAACTTACTGCTGTCATGTTTCACACAGGAAAACGTAGTGTGGGACGACCTCTAACAAGATGGACAGACGACCTGGTAAAGGTCGCTGGGAGTCGTTGGATGCAGGCGTCGTCGGATGCATGCAAGTCTATGGGGGAGGCCTTCGTTCAGCAGGGCACTTCAATTGGCTGATATAATGATGGTGATGTAGACAACATGTTTAAAAAAATTAAACATGATAGCAATTTAAATATTGAAAAAAAAAACAGTCGAATTGAGAACCGCCGCCTTTTTGAAGTTAGTTGAAAAGAGCTAGCGGTCCTAAGCGCTAACCCGTCGGGGAATACAGACGTGATGGTATGGTTCATGTTTTATGTAAGTACTTACAACTCAACACACACGCACGAACAGTATCAAACAGTAAAATAATGACGTAATTTCAAATTGTTACATTTTATTGTGATTGAATTTACTTCCTGTAAGATAACATTTGACTTGCACTGACATAACGCATCAGTCACGTCACGATATCATGGGTTTTGCTTGATATGGGGTTCGTGAGCGAAACGATAAGGTCGTTACACAACTTTGATCTCTTGACTTTTAAAACAAAAAAAAAACAATTTTGCTTTTGCAAGCGTATAATTTAGTAACTGATAGAACATGCTAAATTATTTCTAAATAAATTATAATAGCAAAGTATTATTTTCAAATTTTTAAGCAACTGAAGTCCGGTTCCTAAGCATGTACGGTATCAATATTAAACAAAATTTTGGTCCTTCGATCCAATACAATACTAAATAAATTACCGTGAATAATTCAAATATTATAAATTCATTTAAAATGCCATTGAAGTATAAATCCGCCTGCCGAGTTCTAAAGTTGGGGGGAGTCCCCCCGTCTACAAACTTCAGACTGCGTCTGTCCGGATTTAGGACCGGCTTGTTTTAACAGTACAAGACTAACGCATTTGCGATCAAGTACTCTCTTATATTAATACTTTGTCTCAATATTCATAGATTTAATTTCCATTACCATATTTGAAATGGAAAGAAAACAGTCTGGATAAATTATTTTTAATTAAACCCAGAATGTTTCGCTCGCTGTTAGACTTTAGGTTTGTTTTTGTAGGTTTATTTTTATATCTGTCGCAGGGTAAGATGATACCGACGTATTTTATGAAATAATATTTAACTTATACCAATTCAATCTGTCTCGACAGACGAGAAAAAGAGAAGCTGAAGCCATTTATTCAGTACTAGCTTCTATCCGCGTAGTTGGTAAAAAGTCCCATTCCATGTGTTAATAAACGATCTGTGTGCTTATGTCCATCCAAAGCCATTCAGCAGTTTTCGCGTCATTTAGCAACAAACATCCATCCACACTTTATTTATTACAATATAATGAGATAGGCATAAGTTAAAATTACCACAGCGTCCAAGCGTGATTATTCGTCAAATAAAATACTTAATCCTGTTACATTACCCACTATTTCTACTGCACTAATCAAAATAAAACAGGAGAAAGACAGTAAGTACAATAGTATAAATAGACAACTGAACATGTTTTAGCATCCGACTGTGTCTGTAGGATTTATTAGTGCTAAATGTAGTCGCCGTCGTTCCACACTGGCGGAATACTTGAGTGCTCTTAGTTTTCTTTGTTACCCTAAAATAGAGTAGTGTGGTGGCGCTGCAGATCTTTAAATACAGTCTACTTAAATCTTGCCGTTCATTTAGTGAGTCCGGTTGTAAGATTTTGAATGGTTATGGAATGACAGATTTAATGTTACAAAAATATACGATATTATGCTATTTCGCAAATAGGCTAGTTAACTAATACTTTTTTATGGACCCATAAAAAAGTTGAACATACAGAGCCCAACAAAAAAAACTAAATTAAAATTGGTTAAAAAATAAGGAAATTATAATAATTTTAATATTTTTTTGAATGCGCGCGCATTATATCGGGTTGTGACATCACAATCCGATGTGCCTTACAAGTTCTTTACTAATACTCTCTTGCAAGAAAGGGACAGACCATCCCCTCTCAATCCACATCAAAGCATTAAACGCTTATATCTTAGAATTTTATTAGTCGATTTAAATATTTTCTTCAGTATACGTCTTATATTTCATTGTATTTTTATTTAATGTATGTATGTAATTGTAATTACATTACTTTATTCTGATATCTTGTAGGTATACGGTGCTAGAGAAGGCTCCATACATTTCTAGAACATATCTTTTGTCTCGAATTCAAACCTTTTTATTGAACAGAACGTTTCGGTCGTCATAACAAATGACATCACTTGTTATTATGGTCGCTACTCGCCAGTGTGCGTTTTGTTTCTCGTGTTATTGTTTTATTGTTATGCGATATTGTTATATAACACAATTGTGCCTCGACCCTTCAAAATGTAACGATTGGGGAAAAAATTTGGTACCTCTTTTGTTTGCGTTTTGTTTTGATTACTTTTGTGCAAACATTTAGAAATTGAAGTACAAATGATGAATTAAATATTTATTGTCAAATTGCAACTAGCGACGCGTTGTTGTAAAAAATTTAAAGTAAGTAATCGGTAAAGAAGTTACGTAGATTTTAAACAAACAAACGCACATTGATATTTTTATATTTTTTCTATGTATAAGTCTTGAGTTGATTTATACTGGTATTGACAGACAATTTGGTTTTCATAGATTCTCAAATTATGACCAAATTCAGTTAATATGGTTTAAATTTTCTGATAATGACATTAGATATTTTAAACGAGGTTTCTGAGACTCCGTAATAATAACTATATTTATTACATGAATGACTTCTTAACATTTTTTTATTGGATTGTTCATGAACCTATTTACTTTGACGTTTCTAATAAGTTGTTCATAAATTAATTCCTTGTTTTCTAAGAAAAGTAATAATAACATAACTTAGCAATCTTTTTTCTATTGTGTCTGGTAATTAACTTGTTTCTTGACGATTTAATTACTTAATTGACGGTTTGATTACTGCATTCTTACCTTGTTTTTACAACACACGGTTACCGCTAAAGCTTTTCAATTCTAGTTTAAGCGGATCTCGCATTGTTTAGGCTTTGCTTACAATAAGAGGTCAGATGTACACAATATGACGTGTGCATTTTTATTTTTTCCTGGGTAAAAATTTTGCGAATTATTAAACGTCATCAGTGGTACCCAAGACCTAGGCTCGTCACACTAAAAATCTTGTGTTATTGAAGCAATATTTACTTATATTCATAATAACATATTTCTTTTTACTATATACAAAATTATATTTCAAATCAAATATTTACTTGCAATAAAATTAGGTCAAAATTAATTGCACAGTTCCAAATAGTGGGTCTCATGAAAAACCGGAAAGAAACTTCAGAGATACTCTTTAACATAAAAATGTTCAAAATGTCATCTGTTTACAATTTAGTATCAATGAGAGAATTATGCATTTATTTCTGTATATTATTGTATCACTTTCTTAAGTACCTTACTGCGATGAAAATGAACTTAAACAATAGTAATAGATAGACGAGAGAACACAGACAAACACACAAATGTTCATACATGCATCTAGTCTAGCCGATGCATTGAAGACATTGCTCACTCGACATCCGGGACCGCAGAGATATCAACTTGTGCAAGAAACACTGCTCAAGTAATGTAGTGTTTACTTACATCTATTATATAGCACATTCAATTTAGGTATCCATGCTATGAGGCCGGTATTCCCCGAAGGATTAGGCAGGGTGTACTGTACACCCACATTTCCCGGTATGTTTAGGTCCCATGTAATAGGCGAGCCTATTGCCATTCACCGGGCACAAATCCAGACTCCGAGCTGCTTATGAGTGTACACCCACATTTCGCCGGTATGTTTAAGTCCTATGTAATGGGGAGCTGAACCTATTGTCACTTACTAGGCACAAATCCAAACGTCTCGATACTGAGAATGTCATAGAAAAACTCAATAACACTTTGTTCGACCTGAGAATCCAATCCAGGATCTCTAGCGTAGTATTCGCGCACGCCACAAGACTAATGAGGCAGCTATTCAAACTATTCAGAACACATTACATAGGTACTTACTTCCCTAGTTTACTGAAAGAACTAAAACAGTGATTTCGCAATGGATGGCGGTGCGTTACCGAATGAGGTGAACGTACCGAATGCCAGCTATAAACTATTTCCGCTCGATTGGATCGCGGGCCCGTGACGGAAGAATTGTTTTTGCAGCGTTTTCGATACCCGATATTTTGGGCAGCTCACCCTGTTAGTAGAGCTAGGAATTTAGACGTTTGTACATATATTAAATGGTTTTATAAATTTTTATTTGGTTTGGAGTTGAAAAGACTCGTTATATCAATTGCCTCATTAGAAAATAGTTAGTTAGGTCGATTACTACGCTAGAGTAGTCCTAGGTTTGATTTGTCGGTCAAACTGGGTAATTGGATTTTTCTGTGAAATTATCCGTAACAGCTTAGAGTTTGGATTTGTACAGTCAGCAATTAAAGTCGCTGAACACGATGAAATCTTCAAAACGCTTAAACATATTTATTATCTATAACTTACTGACCCGAGATGTGGTAAATAGTACGAATTTCTACATAGTAGACCGTTATTTTTTACCTAAGTGAATCTATTGAAAAGTATTGGTGCTATGATGTTTTTAAAACTTGGCGGTGTTCAGCGACTTTCGTTGCCGTGACCGTACCTAATTAATAGCAAATTGGCGACCTTAAGACGTATATTGGTACCTATACCTCTACCTAACCGTTCGGGAAATACGTGATGAGTAGTAATTAGCTTGGGAAGCTATTTTATGATTTTATACTCAGAAGACACTGTGATATTTGTCGTCAGTATTTTTTATAAGTGTTTTAATTATTTTGTGATAGTGTTGTTACTTATTGATAGTGTAGGTACCTTACTGTTAGAAGTACCCTCACCACCCAATGCGCGTGACTCTTATGTAGCCACGAGCCCCTCAAAACGAATCCAGCCCCTCTATTTCTATACAAAGTACTAGCATGCCTCTATTTTTACAGTAGTTAGTTTTTACGAAGCGATCTTCTGTTACCAAATTCCATTGCTCTACCCACCATGAAAACGTTCATAAAATGTTGTGCAGGTTCTGAAACGACCCCAAATGGGATTACAATCACGAATTCGATGGTTTTTTTCATACATAGGTACTTATAGAACATTTTCCGAGCGGACGAAATAAGAAGGGAGAAAGAAAATTTATTATTTGGATACACCAAAACAGAGACACTAAATTTGCTGGGCTGGGTTATTGGGTTAACCCATAGAAATATTTATTATTTATACTTTTCAATATTGTAAGTATATATAAATATGATACATTTATTAGATATGCAGATGGGTCAAATTCAAGACGATGAATCAGCCAAAGTATAGTAGGTAATAGCTGTTACCTGACCCACCCTAGGTGGGATCACCCTAGGTAGCCCACTGTACAGTCGTTAAGGTATTTTCGTAGCTTCTGTTTAAAAGAAGCCAAGTGTTTGCCATCCTTATTAATATTAATTGGTGAATATTACTGGTAATATTAGAAATCTCTCTCAGAGACCCAAAGGATTGATCAACATTGTTATTTCTTAGCCGCAAAACCTCCGATGAAGTTAAATTAATTTTCAGCTTTATATTTGTAAATAAATCTACCCCAAACGCCTTGATATTATACATGAAGCAAACATTATATTATATCTCTAAATAATGACGTTATTAACACAATACCTCCATTTAATTACATCGTAATTAGATATTGTTGTTCCGTGTACTGATTTATGTTTGTTAACAAAAGGAGTAATAATATCGTTTCATATAAAATATTAATCATATTGTAACCATACTTAGTAAACTTACAGTATAATTTCTTAGAATCGAAAAGAATATTATTTTTGGGGCTATAAGTTTTGCCCAGTGGGAAAAATTTAGTTTCCGTAAGACAAAGACATTTTCTCATGTTTCTAATGTTTGTGTTTCTCAAATATAACAGAAATTATCTTAACGATTTTCTACTTAGGACTAACAAAACGTAACTTTATCTAATATAAAATTTACGCGTCCATTGCGAAAGCTCGTAAACACGGGAAACGCTTCGTGTTTTATTGGCTGTTTCCGGATCTGCCCGAGTCTTGCCGAAAGTAGCCGAAATCCATATTGATGCAATCAAATCTTTTACTGCTGCTATTGAAAATACGGTTGTCGTCAAATCCAACTTTATTTTCTCCAACTATGATAGAATTGAAACGAGACTTATATTTTCATATTTATATTTTTTTTCACTAGCGAGCCTCCTTTTACTTTTATTGCCAATTAATGGCGTGTGTGACCAATTTAAGTTGAATTTCTAACCTCTTCTCTTAAAAAGTTCTCGTAAGGATTTACGAAAACAAACAATATAACAATTGGAATAATTCAAAATAGAGCACGTCGCCAGAACATTATTTTTATTTCCATTTAGTTAAACAAATGATTGAGAATAAATTTATGCTAAAATCGTCAGACATAAAGACACACAGCGGAAGAACAATTCCAATCGAAATTATTTTTCCCACGACGCAACAAATTACTGTATTAGGACGTCCAATGGTACAATTTCATAGGCACAAAGAGCCAATGTCAAAATAACCAGAGATATTTAAGAAAAAATCACGGCAAAGATACTTCTTCAAAATTCTCTAATCAGATATCGCTAAATTGCCAGCGCCCGTTCCAAATTTGAATAACACATTCATTCCACGTTCATACATGATGAATGAACTGAATGAACGGCAGCTGAATATTTTTTCCAGGATTTGTCAGTCGATAATGACGTGAAGAAATTTATTCATAGTCCATGCTTCGAAAAAAACCTTTTTGGATGGTTAATAGTGTTTACCGAGGTCGAAGTGGACGGAAATCTAGTAGCTTGAGGATGTTGTCTAGTCTATCGTTGTTTTTTCGTACAAAATAAGAACAATAAATAGGAGAAGGAGGAAGCCTATAGTTTTCTGCGTCACCATACATATAAATACAAATAAATCCGATATGAATTCGTGAAGTATAGAGTAGGTAAATAAAATAATTACAAATGAAACAGCTCAAACCACATGTTTTATTATGAAAAAGGTTAGATGTTCAGAAGAGGCGAAAATTCATGTTTAACGCGTCAATTTGTCCCTTGTGTTGTCGTCCAAAACGACTCATTGTAAGAATATGGCCAGAACCGAGTGGGGTTTAAAACAATAGGGACAGTCAGAAAAGGTTTCGAGCGGACGGCATTATCCAAGGAGTTTTTATCGCTCTAGCTTGACGGTAATTACTTTTTTCCGTATCGCCATTATTGATTGGACTATGTACTTTATTGAGGAAAATCTGCCTTTTGTATTGCCAGATAAGGGTTTTTTATTCGAACCTTTTTCTTACCAATCGTATTTTGTACTAAGGTAAGTTTTTGTGCGCTATTTATAAATTGTGTTTTGACAGAGATTGTAAATTAGATAATTTATTTTAATTTGTTCAATTCATATTTTTTTTATAATATTTTTTATTGGTATTTTGTAGGAGTCCAAAGTAAAATCGAATCGAAGTTCGATAAAACTCGTATAAAAGCGCTTAACGTACTTATAAATAGCAAGAGCCAGCTCGGTCCACTACGAAGCAATAATAATGTTATTATAATGGTAATGAAAATCAATTTCAATTGCCATTTTCCGTCTTGGATGTTCAATAATGGGTTCGATTTGCATATAAATTACTTTATTAACATCCTTTTTTTCACGAATGTTATTATCAGTCCTACAAATGAAATAATTGAATTGAAAATATTTTTTTACATTGTGTGTGTAGGTACCTATTACTTATTTTCCGTACCGATACTTTGGAGCGCCGGAGGCCCAATTCCGCCCTCAATCCCCTTCCTTCTCCTTTTCTCCGTCCTCTTCCTACTCCTTTTCTCCGTCCCTCTCTTTTATACACGGCAACGCATCTGCTACTCTTTTGGTATTGCAGATTTCCATGGGCGGCGATGACTACTAACCATCAGGTTGCTTGCTCGTTTTCCGAATTGTACAAAAAAAAACTGATTATTTTATAAACTAGTAAGAATACTCAAGAATAATGTACGTTCAAAATTAATTACAGTCTCAGAATTTAGTCACTGACGACAGAAGTCGTTCGACCTTTTTACGATTAAATAAAAATTACAATACAATAGAATTGAATCGTCCTTTTTTCGACCTTACAATTAACCTTAATCCAAGGGTAACGATTTAGTCGCAAAGTTGAAAACGCGATTTTAGATTTCCTTGTAACGAAAAAGGAAGGTAAAGAATTGTCAATGTCTGCTCTGAATATTAAATCCAATTGTTTGTAATGATGAATAATGGGTCACCATTTGAACCTTTTTGTCTACGATTTCGAAAATTGAGAGCACTAAACACTCGTTAAGAAGAATTTTGTGAAGTAAGATAAAATTATGTTTTAATAAAATTATGATGAGTTGATTTCTGTCGTCATTTGATATGAGAGTATGGCTAAAATAGGTCAAAAAGTAGAAAATTTGTTTATTCGGTGCTGTAATTTGTATGAAAGCTTTTATTATAGATTTGAACAAGTCTTATTTTATGACATACTCGCTTTTGCGCGCGAATTCGTCCGCGTGGAATAGATTTTTCCCAATCCTGAGTGAATTTCCCAAAAAATCGTCATAAATTAAGGTCGTCATCGTCATTCATCAAAATCCGATCAGTAGATTTTTCGTGAAAGAGTTAAAAACATCCATCCATCCATCCTCACAAACTTTCACATTTATAATATTAGTATGAAGTATGATTCAGTTTACAAACAGAAAGTGAAATTCACTGTACTACTAAAACAAATAAATATTGTTACCAACTGTACACAGTGCGCCAAATCAGCGCGGTCACAGACACAAATTATGACAAATCTTTACTTTCTTGACGAAAAATGACCAAACGGCTCACGTCGACTAAAGTAATGTTTATCTAGGACGAAATTAGCATCACACTAGGTTTGTTCGTAAAGACAATAATAGTGGGTCCGCCCTACATGCCTCTCAATGGTCATTTACATATCAATAGGAACGTATTCGCATGTAGATGGTCGGTGTTGACCTCATTCATGCTGTTTTGTGGCTGGTAATATCTTATTTTCCTTTAATAGATACAGTTTAGCTCTTAATACCTCATTAAACGTTAGCCTCGTAATATCACACTTATTCTATTAAGTAACAGATTTATAGACTTGCTTTGTAATGGAATAAGCGGCAAATGATCAAAGCATAAAGGGTCGAGAGTTCGAAGTTCAACTCGTTGTATTTCCAATATAAGCTGACCTCGCTTTGCATAGACTTTATGTGCGATAATAGGTCAAATTATACTGAAAATTTATATCTTGATATATAACCATTCATATTACTAACGTGAGACTCTTTGAATGAATACGCAATAAGCAAGCGTAGATTCTGATTCCCTTTTTTGGACAGTGATCAGTCAGTATATTCCATCTTCTTCTATTTCTAGGGTTATTAGCTTACATATGACTAAATGTAATTCACGCCGTGGTATAAGACGAGCTAAGACTTCAGGTAATAGCCGATTTGACGGCCCAGGATCCATTCATTGAATGGATTATTTACAGAGGCTTTTTTAATACTAAAAAACGCATTATGATATCATTCTATTCCTATTTATGTTGGAGTCAGCTTTCAGTCGAGCTAGATGCAGCTGAAATCAGTATTGTAAACGATGCGTTTCTAGCAGACCGTTATCCAATTTCTTGATACTAGCGATAACCTGACAATATATTCGATTAGATTGCTTGTGTGAAGAGCGCCTGTGAAGTTTAAAGAGCAACAATTTACTAATCGTTCTTAGACTGTTCATTATGATAATTAGTTAACATAACAAGTAACCTATTTTGTTCGTAATTTGTAGTCTCATACTCAATTAGACGCCATTCTTACATTTAACTATATCCGGAGCTTTTTGGGCGTTCTGACATCGACTAACGATTGTCATATGTGTTTCTGTGCAACAAACACCGATAGTTTTACGTTCTCTGAACCACGGAGGTGTCTTGGTGTGTTAAGAATGGTTCACAATACGCAAAATACAGCTTAACTATGCAGATCGGTAGATCAGCATAGTTATTACTTAGACATGGGCCCTAAGCATGTATTTATAATTTAAATCCTAATCCTACAAAAGAGCCTTAGGTAATGTGACATGGTCCGCGCTCGCCGCTCCTTCCCGCACGTCAAGCCTCACCCCGCGCGTCACTATAAATACCTCTGCAGACGACGCGCGGCCTTCTTCTTCTTCTCCTCGCTGCAGCTCACAAGTTAAGTGCCGCCCTCTACCGGTCGGACCTCGCCTTGGAGCCTTCGCCGAACCCTCCCTGAGCTTAACTCACTACTTTGAAGTATTTGTACTTTAAATCTTTAAAACTAGTGTAAATAAATGTGTATATTTTGTGTTCCGAGTGTAATTTATCTCCACTACTTAGTTCCCGGTCGGCCACGTTCCTAAAACGTGTCCACCACGTCACAGTAAATATAGCCTTTTTGTTATTCTGAGAGAACGTCATTGCCTGTAGGATAGTAATGAGTATGTTATTTTCAACTCACTCACTGTGAAGGCTCAAAATCTTTATAGTTGATATCATCTTTAAAGATTTTAAGTGAAAGACGTATACAATATTGTTTGCTTTGATCTATCTCATAAACTACAAACGCTTGCGACGCGACATGATAAGTAGAGTATTGAATATCAAAGAGCGCTTTCTAAGTGACTTTTTATTGGATCATAAGTACTTAGTGAAGAAACAAATATTTTATTTGTGCAGTCTACGGTGTACTACATAATTTCTACTATAGTCACGAGCGCTTCCGTTGAGCGTGAATTCTTAATTTGTTTTCTCGGTTTAAAAATGACCATGGGTTTTTCTTTGAGAAATTCTAAGTGGGACATAGTTCAGTTTAGATTTTTGCCCGGACATTCCGAATTCAAATTTTGCGGTGAACAATACATACAAAAGTAACACCAAAAAAATACAATGCGATATGTACTAAATAACTTTACTTGTAGAAATTAGGATTTGGGGATAAAAAAAAACAATGAAAACACGACTGCTTTAGTTCTCATTGTAATTAGTGCTCAAATGTTGTATATAATTAAGACATATACGATGGGTTTTAATGACTCTTAATGAGAGTAAAACACGAAGCTTCAAAACTACTTGTTATTTTTAAATACCCATTGTTCATCCAAGTAGGTAAAAGCGGAAAGTAAATTGAAAGTAAATATATGAAAACAATGTTAGTTCTTTCTAGATCACGATTTTAAAAAGATCTCTTATTTAGTATACCTAATACGACAGTGTAGTGTCATTACCAGAGACACCGAAACGCCTACAGAATTTTTTGGTTCCATAATTTTTTTTTGTCCAGCCCATAAACGCACAGGCACACTGTGCAACACTTCCCAAAAATAACTTTTAACTACAAACAGTGAAGTTGCCCTTTGATGACTGTTTAAAGTCAGTTATGGAGGTGTTAAAATAGTTGTATGTTTGTTTATCCCGCAGGTTTCCGAGTTGTAAAGGTTTTGTTTGATGTTGAGGGCGCGTCATTACTGTAAGTGGGGGCTTGCTTGTTTAAAAAAGATAATTATGTGTTAATTATGTGTAGTATAAGTAACGCTTTTTTGAAGACATGTTTTTTTTTTAAATCCTTGTTGTAACGTTACAAGTGTGCCTACTGAGCGTAGTGTTTTAGGTTTCATTCTTAGCTCAGGCAAAATGTGAGTATTAATTATAATTAATTAATAGATTCGCCTCGTATTGTGTGACACGTGGTATATACGTTTTTAAAAATGGCCATTACTTATAATAAAAAAACTGTCACGCACCGCGGTCAGTATCCGCGCCGCGCATTGGATCGAAAATCCAAAAAAAGGTCGGATACGGCCGGACAAGCCGTAAAATCCGAACAAGTAGCAACATAACAGTTAACTAATTAATCATGTCGTGTATTTAATCTGTGGCATTCATCTACTTTAGCCTTTATTTGTAATGTCGTGACTTGGTCCTAGGTATTTCTAAGCTACTGCAATTGTGTTAAATACGGCCACAATAGTAAACGTGACGGTAATTAAATCAGAGTTATGTAAGATGGACGGTAGATGTGTTTTCTCGTGGCGTGATTCAAACATTACCGCCTCTACACGTTGGGCCCAACGGTTCCACCAACGTTGGAGCTAAGCGATTTGACCTAATCAAAATGCGTCAGCTTGGAGCTAATCAAAATGCGTCAGCTTGCTACAAGGTGTTGGCGCCGACGCTACTTTATTTTACACGTATGTAGTCTGAATAGCATTGGCGACGTTGTGGCCAATGTGAGGAGCAGGTGTAGCAATAGTGCGCGTCGTTTAAATTTTAAGGACATCGGTCCAAATTTAAATGATTAACGCGAATTACTTATATGCAACGACTATTTAATTCATGTAGTATCACTATGTTTTTTAGCTGGCTCGTGGTGCTACTTGCATTATTCTTGTTTATCTGATCCGGGAATTCCCCTTAACAACTGAAGTGTAAGTGGTATACTTGGGACGACCAGCTTTGCCCACACCCATTCTCCGCGAAGTTTGTTCTATGTAACGCGGACTTCATGCTGATGAGCTGCGTCTGCGACCACGAGAACAGACCAAAAATACATAAAGTACTTTCAAAATTTGAATGACAAACGCATATGGAATGCCCAATGCATCCACAATTCCACACGCAATCGGTAGACCGGCCAGTGAGGGGTTAAATCTGCCTTTTACTGTCATAATCTACCTAATGCCTTAATAGTTTATATAACGTGCAGTGTTTAGATACTATCGAACTCCTTTGAAACGTCTCGACCGATCTTTATGTTTTTTTTTTGTGTAAGTATTAGTAGTAGTAGGTCTGAGAATAGTTCTAGGCTATTTTTTATAACCCTACCCTTAACCCTAATTTTTATGTGACGCAGACGAAGGCTTGCGTGGCTCAGCTAGTTTTTGAGTAAAAGTCGGTTTTAAAATAATTTTATATTTTTAAATTCCTAATATGGGCCACTACATTGGTTCGACCATGATCCTATCATTAAAAAGTCGTTAATTTGTTTGTAAACACAAAACACGTTGGCCTCACATACACATACTATATCATATATTATGTATGTACATTTTATTAGACTTACATAAGGTGACCTTGTGCAAACGACACGAGGTGCGCGCGCGCCGAGAAAGGCAATTACTTGTGAGAATAAGGCGTTGCTGGATTAAATTAGGAATCGCGGAAAACCGTGTTGCAAGGACAGTTGCAAAATGCTCACTTCTTATCAATACATATATGTATTAAAATTGTTACGATGTCTGTACATTATAGATTGAAGAAAAAACTAATAGGAGGGTCTTTATTAGAGCAACAGAAGCCAAGACAACATTTAGAAGCGGCGGTAGCCTAACGGCTAGGGCCTCGGACTTGCGATCATGTGGTTGCCGGTTCGAAACCCACCCATTGCACTACCGACGTGGACCCACTCGTAACATTTAGCTTAACAACAAGCATTTAGCTTAGCACGACGTTAACTAGAGGTCCAGGGTTCGATCCCCAGGTCGAGCAAAGTGGTATTGTGTTTTTCTAAGGAGTCCGGATTTATGCCCGGTTAATGGTAATAGGCTCGCCCACTATTACATGGGACCTAAACATAACGCCGAAGTGTGGGTTTACGTTAGTACAGCTCGCCTAACCCTTCGGGAAATACAGGCGTGATGGTATGTATACAATACTATGAAATATCGCACACTTCATCATCATCATCAACCCATTACATTGTCCCACTGCTGGTCACGGGTCTCCTCTCAGAACGAGAGGGATTAGGCTATAGTCTGCCACGCTAGCCTACTGCGGGTTGGCAGACTTCACACGCCGTCAAGTAAATCTCTCAGGCATGCAGGTTTCCTCACGATGTTTTCCTTCACCGTTTAAGCGCGTGATAATTAATTATTAATACGCACATGACTTCGAAAAGTCAGAGGTGCGTGCCTTGGATCCAAACTCGAGACTTTTGACTTGGCAGTCCAATGGTCATATCACTAGGCTATCACTGCTATCGCACACTTATTCACGCCGAAACGGACGAATCGCCGAAACGGACGAATCGCCGGAAGAATTCTGAACGTACCCAAATTGTTCGGCTCTTTCGCTTACTTTGGCTCTTGTGTGTGCACCTTTATTTGGCAAAATAAATGTCAACTCGTTCCAAAACAGTGTGTAGTAAAACACTTTTAAAAGTTTTTTATGAAGTAACTAGCCTTGTTTTTATTTACTTATCAAAGTCAACTAAATGTGGACGGTTTTATGATGAACTTCCGAGGGTATTGTTTTATTTATTTTTTTGTATTCTGATAGTTAAACTTATAACTACTTGAAATGTATAACTGTGTGTACACCACCCTTATCTTACAGGCGTGCCCTATGGCCTGCAAAGAATTCTGACCTTCAAACCTTCAAAGACTTCTAGCTTGATCAAACATATTTTTTTAAACAATGTTTCCCCCTAGGATGTTCTCCTGTGATGCGTTGAAAAAGTCAAATTCGTATGTACACACAACACTTCAAGCTGATATCCAATATAGGCAGACCTGCCATTGTAAAGCATTTTCTTCCAAAGAGGGGTCAGCTTATCGTGGTCTTATTTATCTTTTACCATTCTCCCAGGCACCCTGCGCGGATCCCGTGCATATCTTAGCGCTATTAAAATAAAGGCACAAGGAACAAGACGAGTTGAAACAGGTCCGGACGTGTAACCGAACAGGTGCCAACCGGAGGCTGCAAGTGCTGACATATGCCCCGAGGCCAGGGTTCCGCAGGCGTTAAAAATAGTTTGATGGAACCTGTTATATCGAGCTTTAGGAATAAGAATTTAGTAAGATTTTTAAGAGGAGTGTCCCTCGAGAACGCAACAATATTGCACTGTTGTCGTTGTCTCTATCCCTCACGATGTGAACGCGTGCCCGAAAGGGGAAACACAATACATTTGCAACAGTTTCGCGCGTATTTCTGAAATTTGGAGATTACTCTTTTAATATACTTACTACGTAGATTTTTATTTTTGAAAAAGGATAGTCACTATATTGTCTGGGTTCCCCATGAGTCAAAATGGTTCTGTATTGATACATTATCTTGAAAAACTAGCATAAAGTTGAGTCGATTTCATCGAAAATTACCAATTCTTGAGCTCGTGTAACTTGTCAACCGTGTATTGAAATGATGTTTTACGTTCAGGGAACACGTGATTTTAATGATATGATTGTTACTGCATAATTTCAAAGACTTAAAAGGTTAAAAATCAAGATATGACCAAACTACTTTATTTTCTACTTACATGGAGCACGGAGCGGATCCTATTCTCTTAAGAGTTGTTATTAAGTTAGTCTAGGTAGAAACCACCGCACTGCCAAATATTCTGCCTCTAAGCTATGTGCTAATATTTTGTTCCTGTTTGAATATAGGGTAATATAGCTACCGAAATTACAAATCACGGCAAATGAGATAAAACAAACAGCGGTTTCAAGATGACAACGCGCAAGTGATTAAACGAATGTTGCTGATGTCTAAAAAGACTGTCAATGTTTGTGTCAGTGGACGACTACTAAACTACTACTACTGAAATAGTAAAACTATCCAAAGAAATAATGTAACCGCTGTCCATGTAAAAAAGGTACTAATACTTATTCAAGGTTATTGAAACTTAATTCAGTCACACAAAAGCTATGGACCGTCCAATCTCATTTTGAATTGAGATAATATCCATTCACTCAAGTCTAGACGACTTATTTTACCTTCACTATATTTTTTCTGGCCTAATGAAATTCAACAATGCCTAAAAACTCTAGACGTTGTTGAATAGAAAAAAAAGAAAGAACAATGACAGCCTATTAAGGCATGACGTTTGTTCTTAATTTGAATTGAAATTGTATAAAAAGGGAACAAAATAACCTAGAAATTTAAACAATGAACGGTATTTTTTTATTAGATGTCTCTCAACGAGACATTTTTTCACGAAAATGACAATTTACTTTGTCACTTTTTTATTCATTTTAGTTAGCTTTAATTCTTTTGGTTCACTTTGATAAAAAATATAAGTACGGAGACTACAAATACTAAGCATTTGAATAGTGTTAAGCAATAAAACACGATTTGCGAATACTTTTAGCAAATAAAATGAAAAATAAATATAAGCCTACGGAACCACAAACACGTAGGCCTCGACTTCATTCATTGCATATTGTGGCTGTATCAAATTATATCGCTACCACCAATCAATTCAAAACCAACCTTAAGACTTTCACTATACAGTTTATTCTCCGATAAAACATTATTATGTTAAAATCGACAGATGTTGATCGATGCAAATTGATGTGTCGACATGGAATTTTTAACCGACTTGCGAAATACGGGTTATTTCTTTGACACGTTAAAGCTACATTTTATTTACTGATCTGAATTTAAATAATGGTCTGAAAAGAAAATTGGGTAGGTATATTTGCCGCCGTTTCATGATTTTGTTTTTGAAAACTGTTTGACTTTTTAAGGCCAAGAGTTTTGAACATTCAGGAAAGCTGCGCTTGGGAGAGCGTTGAGAGAGAAAGGGGGGAAGACACAGCTCCTAATATTATTATTATGAGACTGTAGTGTCCCACTGCAGGGCAAAGGCCTCCCCACTCTTCTTCCACTTCTCTCTGTCCGTTGCTTTAAAGGACAAGTCTTTTTGGAAAGAGTCCAGCTCATCCCGCCATCTCCGTCTGGGCCTGCCGCGATTTCGTAAGCCGTTGTGCTCCCTAAAAAATGGTTGAGCTACACGATGACTGATGTATGCGTGCCGTCAGTTAGGAGAGGTCAACTCAAAACTGCTATGGCTCTTTCTTCAAAAGGCCTGTTCAGATTTGTACATTGTAAACTCGCATATCCTATAATATAACTATTGTCTGGAGTTTAAAAGAGACCGTGATTCTCTGAGACTGTTTCGGTTTCTTCTCAGAGGTCGTCAAATAGGAAAAGCCGGCGCCATCTAGATTTTTTTTTTTATACATTCACTTGTAAGAGTGTCTTTGAAGGATCTATTTACAGAAATTAAAATATCATAATTATAATCATCAAAGATATGAATTTTCTAGTGAAAGAAATAGAATAAGTATACCTACTGGGATTGAAGTAGGTACTTAGTGATTTTTAAGTATTGCCACATAATTTTGGTAATTAAAAATAGTGGTCATAGCATCATATATTTTGTGTACAAGCATTATTCGTAAACACGAACCTATTCAAATAAGTATATTTCATGATGTTAACAGCCTTGTACCATATTATTACAGCTTGAATATACAGTGTATCGTAAAATATTTATGACCAATGAAGTCGACCACACGCGGAGATTTACGAGATGTTTCCCGTTCAAGTAAAAGTTAAGGAATTAGACAGTTAAAGGTAATGGGCAACTAGTTTGTCGGCATCTTCATACTTATAAGTTAATTCAGTATAGTATTGTATTAAGTTGATAAACAAACATACGGGCAGCCTGATGGTAACCAGCAACCGTAGCCAATGATAAAATATATTTATTTCAGTAAATATAATCTTTTAAAAACACTTTGACAAGTCAATGTTTTACATGGTTTTTTAACTAAATGCCGTCAGCATGTTCCTAACTGACGACCTCTAAGCCCGCGTTTCTACTGATTACAAAACAACATGTTTGCAACATGTTCTGTCGTCAGTGGAAACGCGGGGTTAGAAGAAATACCCTAAACATATCAGCGAAATTTAGGTGAACAATAGTACGCCACTGTCTCACCCTTCAGGGAATATAAGCGCGATGGTATTGTTATTTTGCTTAAAATGAATTAATATGCTTACGAATAGGAAACACAGTACTGACGTGTAAATCCAAAACACTGTAACTAAACATACAGAGTTTTGCTAAAACAATCGTTAACATTTTCTTCAAGTTTTATAGAGGCAATACACGTTTACTTAGATTATTCTAATAGTTTGAATAGTATGGTTGTGAAATATATGTATATGGCTCGATAAAATGTAAAAATACCTTTAATTTGGTATATAACACATAATATAATGTTATAATAACATTACCAAAACATCAATCACATCACAAAAACTAAAAAAAGTTTTAAAAGCCCTTTTCACGAAATAGATATTTCTGAGATACAGTGTTTTGGATTTACACGTCAGAGTATGAGCCATAACTCACCAAAATTATGTTAAATCACTTTATATAGAACCCATACCTGTAACAAAAACAGACAATTTATTAGTTTGTAACGTAAAATATTTGAACATGGACGAGAACATGTATCCAATTATTTTAATGTAAATAAATGTATGATCGAATGAAATGTTTTTAGGGATCTGTGGAGTTGATGGCTTAGGATTTAGTGGAAAGTTTCTTTTGTATTTATAATACTATTAGATATAGTAGTAGTAGGGTCTTGCTGGCATGTCTATATGTCAGCATGAATAGGTCGGCCCGACCGAAGAAGTACTACCCTTCCACAGAATATCGACGTCAAGTAGCAGCATACTGATGCCATTCGCGCGGTAAGTGTGGGGCGCCGGAGGCCCAAAAGTTCTTCCTTCTTTTCTCCTTCCCCTCCGTTTTTATTGCAGATGTCCATGGGCGACGATGACTACTTACCATCAGGTGGATGGCCTACTCATTTGCCAAGTTATCTTATAAAAAAAGTATGGATAAGACCCACTCAAGAAAATACTAAACAAAAAAAGTCCTCCTATTTTTAGGTTGATTAAAATAGCAAAATAAAACATATATCAGAAAGAGCCAGTAAATATTTAGAAACATGACAAGAAACACTGTTTCTATTAACGTACAATAATTAAGTAAGTTGACAGACGAAGTCGATGCGCGCGCGCCGACGACGCGACGCCCCGCTCGTCGACAGCTTTGATTTTTATTTATAATTAAAAGATCGTTACATAGGCCTACCTCTATACGAAGGCCAGACGACGTTAAAATGTTGTTTCATCGGCCTATCAATAAAATATTTTAGTGGAACTAAGTTGTAACAAAGTTTAGTTGAGAATTTTAGTTTTTGTTTAAAAGAGTGCAAGTTCAAGTTCAAATGTTTTTATTTCAAATAAGCTTTTACAAGCGTTTATGAAACGTTATGACTCTAGTTGCACGGTTCCAAAAGGTTGATCTTATGGAGAAGAATCCGGCAAGAAACTCCATGGACACTCTCCACTCCAAGAAAGCTTGTTAGTCGTGCCATGTAGCTAACATGTGTACTTCCTAAAACATTTATTTTTATTTAAATATAGATGTGATGGCCTAGTGATATGACCATTGGACTGCCAAGTTAAGTCTGAGTTTTTGAAGTCATGTGATTATCAATAATTGATTGGAGCTTGGCTTCACATTCTAGGTTGAAGGCAGTAGAAATTACAGTTTTTTTTTATAGGAGAACTCTGCAAACTATCAGGGCGAGGTAAGTAGTCATCGCCGCCCATGGACATCTGCAATACCAAAGGAGTTGCAGATACGTTGACAATCCTAGGAAAAGGGTGGGGAAAGAGAAGGAAAGGGCAGGAAAGCAGGGGTAGTGAACTATCTGCCAATCAATATAATTGTATACAATGAGAGATTCATCCTCATCATATAAGCCTATTGCCATTAACTGCTGAACGTAGACATCCAAAGAACCAACCATCCCGAACGGGCAGACTCGCTCGGTCCATTGTGTCGCAGGGCGTCCCACACTACGTTTGCCCAAACGCGGTCTCCACTCTAACACTTGTCTGCTCCATCGTTCGTCTGTCCGTCTGCAGACATGGCCGGCCCCCTTCCACTTGATTTCATTTATCATCATCATCATCAACCCATTACACTGTCCCACTGCTGGGCACAGGTCTTCTCTCAGTAAGAGAGGGATAAGGCTATTGTCCGCCACGCTAGCCTTTTGCGTGTTGGCAGACTTAACACGCCATCAAGAAAATCTCTCAGGCATGCAGATTTCCTCACGGTGTTTTCCTTCACCGTTTCAGCGCGTGATAATTAATTATTAATACGCACATGACTTCGAAAAGTCAGAGATGCGTGCCTTGGAGTCGAACTCGAGACCTTTGACTTGGCAGTCCAATGGTCATATCACAAGGCTATCACTGCACTTGATTTCATTATTGTGGTGTAGATACTTATAAACATAATTATCCGTGACTGGATGGACATCGAACCTTTCATTAAAGTATGTGAATAAGAAACATACTTCTTCGTCTTGTTATGACTTTAATGGGTCAACTGACAGGTGTTTAGACTCACGCGCACGTGTTAACGGTTAACCAGGGTTGCAAGGGACCAGGGTTGTCAGTAATTAGATGTCATCTGACGTCAGATGAAATTAAGGAAAATTCGTATGTCTAGTAATTTGGAGCGGCTAAATTAACAAGTCACATTTGTAGATTTTTATTTTATTAAAAACATAAAAAGGCAATGTAATGCAAAATGAGCTCCGTTTTAATTAATTATTAATGTGTCTTTGAGTCCAAGTTGAGATATATGAGATTCCAATTCAGTTGTCCTACGGTTTCCAGAATAACATGCTTATGCATCATTTATTCAATTATGCCATAACTGCCTCAATAGTCTAATGGTTCCAAGACGACCGCTACGCTAGAGGTCCTGGGTTCGATCCCCAGGTCGAGCAGTCTTATTGGGTTTTTCTATGAAATTCTCAGTAGCTGGTTAATGGCAATAGGCTCGCCCCCTATTACATGGGACCCAAACATAACGGCGAAGTGTGAGTGTACAATAATTCACCTCTGCCTAACCCTTCACGGAATACAGGCGTGATGGTTACGATTACGTGACGGCCCTAAGTAGGTATTATAAAACTTTCTTCTCCAAATCCTGCCAACCCTACTCGTCAGTTGACTGTTTACAACAAATTGTCGCTTCCCAGTATATTTTAAGCCCAGTAATCTGTTCGTGACGGTATCTTCACGACTTAGCCTCGAGGAGGGCGGCGCAACTTTGTTATTCCATTAGCATAACCCTTAGGGTAAGCGCACATTGTCCGCAATCTATAACAAACAAAGTGGCAACGCAGAAAAAAATAAACCTGAACAATATTTATTGTTTTTTCAATTCTTCAATTGTGCAATTGATATTGCAACAGAGCCTGCAATTTTAATTAAGTAACTTAAAAATGTAACATTGTCCCAAGTCTGGCATAAAAATACCAATGGCATAATAAACATAATCATAAGAAGCGCAATAAGCTCTCCCTTATTACATAGAGAAACTCTTAAAAATATATGGCGGCGATCTAGTATAAGTCAGTAAACCTTTGCCTAGCAATTCAGGCATTCAGCTTTCATAGTGTGAGAGCTATGAGCGAGTTCGATTTATCAGTATTCAGTACAGAAACTAACAACTATCGCCTACTCTCAACAAGAGATCTCTCATCCAATCGGATGTCAACATTTTATATCGAGTAATCACTCCACATAAAATATTAACATTAGATACCTGTGGATGGACATAATGAATCACACAAATCTGCTGACGGATTTCTTACTCAGAACAGTCGTTAGCTGACTATCTTTGTATGCTTATTTTTTATTATTTTTTAGCATAAAATATTGCGAAATTTTACATTGAAATTTTACATGACATTGAACTACCTGTAAACGCAGTCGTGTTGGTTGAAAGACATAGTAATGTCTACAATAGATGGTGCTGATGTCGCGTCAAGACGTAGAATGTGGAAGAGAAATTCGACATCACAGGCAGTGGTCTCGGTGGCGAATCGTCTGGTGTACTTAACCAGAGAGAGGTTCAAACCCTGCCTGAGATCGAATTTTTCTTTCACTAGAAATTTTCTTTAATTAGAAAATTCAGTTCTTTGTGAAAATATCTTTGTATGGTTAAAATATCCTCATACAAAACATAACTGAATGATAAGCGCAAACCATCGAACGACTGCCATTTAATTATATATTCTTTGGGCACGCCTTAATGGCGTAAATAAAGATTTATGCAAAATTACACAATTTATGCAAGTTGTCGTGCCAGTTGCCAATTGCCACATAAAATGTACGAGTACGACAATGTGTACATACCCTAACATGTCGGAGAGTTGTAAAGTTGTTACAGAGTTCGGTAAACTGATGGCCAATTCTATTGTCCGTTTTACGTCTTGTCCAGTCAATTTGAATAACTATCGTGATGATAGTTTACTCAAAGATACTTATTGGCGAAAGCAGTAGTGTTTGTTTAAAACTGTTGGTAAAAAGACTGACTGCATTGATCGGTTGCTGAGCGTCATATTTGAGACCAATACCAAAACCGAAAGGTAATTTGATCGAGCCAATAATACAGCTCGGCGTAGGAATCGAACCCAAGACCTGTAGCGTACGGTACGTTGACTTTTGATCACCAGGAAAACAACCTCAAGAACCAAATTACAATATCAAATTGAGTCACCATGCCGCCTGTATTCCCCGAAGGGTTAGGCACAGGTGTAATAATGTACCCCCACATTACGCCGGCACAGGTAGCCAGCCTGTAGTCATTAACCGGGTCAAAAATCCAGACCACGAGCTCTCTCTCTCATTTAAGAGCTCAGCTTTTGTCGGTGGAGCAATCGCCACTGTTCTCTATTCTCGACCCCGAGCTACTACTGAGAATTTCATAGAAAAACTCAATAACATTGATCGATCTGTGAATCGAACCCAGGACTTCGAGCGTAGCAGTCACGCTTCGGACACCTAGACTAAGGACACAGACATCATTTTTAGTCATTTTTTAGGCATATAAAAACTGTCCGACCAAAATGACTACAAATATCGACTTGGGCACAAAAAAGTCCCCCTCTTTGTAATATTTCAGAGTGGTCAGGTCATCAGGCAGCTGTAAGGAAGAACAGGTGCGGAACAACCAGATCGTCTTGTCAGATTTTTTGCCCGACCCAACCAAATTGGTTGCATTGACAACTTATTGGAATTCTTGCGACTTCTTTCTAGAGGATCAGGGGTGTATTGAAAAGCAATCTGAGCTTTTAAAAGTTATTTGGCAGGAAAGAATGTTGTTTTTTTTTTCAGATCACTTTTTACCATAGTTGATATAATTAAAAAACTTGGAATTTTGAAAGGTCCGTGTCTCATAATAGGGCAGTTGACTGGTGTATTTATTAAAAATAACAGTAACATCCTTTCCTTTAGTGCATCTACCGTGATCGTCCCTTCACCACCAAAAGCTTGTCTGGTAGAAAATGACTACGGCATTAAGACCGCCTTGTACAGTTCTATACTACTTAAGTAAGTATAAATAAATCATCATCATCATCATCAACCCATTACATTGTCCCACTGCTGGGCACGGGTCTCTTCTCAGAACGAGAGGGATTAGGCTATAGTCCGCCACGCTAGCCTACTGCGGGTTGGCAGACTTCACACGCCGTCAAGAAAATCTTTTGGGCATGCAGGTTTCCTCACGATGTTTCTTGCTTCACCGTTAAAGCACGTGATAATTAATTATTAATATACAAGCTGTTACGGAAAGGGTATATACATATCAAGTGCACGGCTTCTTTGGATCATAATAAACTATATTGCAAAGGTTTTTAAATCCTATATCTGCATGTTAGGAAGATATGAGGAATGAAACCAAAAACCCAAACATTTCAACTTGAAATTTACACATCACTAGCAACCAAGTCAGCTGATCGGTGTAAGTAGGTCACTCACGATACATTCACCTGTGAAAACAAACCTCTTATGCTCTTACTCCTGGTATTTTTGGATAATGGGTTCTGGATATTTTATTTTGTTACTCACTTTTTCTGACAAAAACTGATTATGTTTGTGAACAAGCTAAAATACAAATCCTTTAAAAATTAACAAATCATCAATCAATCATCAGTAAATCATTTGTTAGCTTGAAAATGATATTGAATTTAGGTAGGTACTTTATGAAGGGATTAGTAGGGACTAGTAAATAATACTTAGTTACCTATCTACGTAAAACAATCTAATAACAAACATAACGGAGTATGTAATGTGTGAATCTACGTAATTATTGAAATTAAACCACAGACACAGAATTTGAGTATCCAACATGTCTTTTTTATGTTGGTTGACATACATAGGTACTCTACCAGAAATTAATTGCTTAGGTAAATACTGCGAAAGAACCTAATGGAACCTAGAACAGAAAAAGGATTTCGTAACATAATTTATTTTCAAATGAATCCTAAATAACTTTCCTCCGCAACTTATGTGTGTCCTGGTACATAAATAATGCTAAAGGGTTCTGTGTTTAGTTTAAATTAAATAATTAAAAAACTAGGATTGTTTGTAAACAAGTTCAAATGCAAATGCTTGTTTGCAGCTTGGAAAATTATTTTAAAACTTAGGCTGTAGGTAATAATAATAATACTTAAAGAAAAGTAACAAGAATTACGGAGTAGGTACCTAGTTCACGACTTTCGGTGAACGTGTAAATGTAGGTGCCTAATAATTATGCACATAGTAACTTTCTGCCACATTTTTTTACCTCACAATAACAACAAAACAGGATATAGGATAACGATACGAACGATCCGTTTAATGTTGTTTTTTTTATTACCGTAGTAAGTAACTAACTAAAAGATGATGCAATTAGAAATGTTACAGAAAAAATATTTTGTAACATAATTTATTCAAAATGAACCCTAAATAACTTTACTCTATGCAACTTATGTGCCTCCTGGTAGAAATAAAATGCCAGTGTGCAGTGGGTTCCGCTTTTATTTAAATAGGTAGGATTTTAAAATTAAATTATGTTGGTAGTTTTTGCCATTCCAACACGCACACGGCTAAACAACTCGCAGAAGGCCAGCGTGATGAACTAACCCTTAACCTTCTCATTCTGAGAAGAGGTCCGTGCCCAGCTGTGGGACAGTAATGAGTTGATAATTATGATGATAACAACACTAAATTACAACTGAAAACATTTAAAACGTATCAGAAGTTTACATTTTGTCGGCGGGCCCATTTGACTGAGACATGGGTTGGTGGTGAGTCTTTATTGTTTAGGTAATAAAACACAATAAAAAAATAGGCCGCAAAAATGTATTAAACTATGGAAATAAATTGTTAAAAGTACTAGGACCTCATGAGTAACGAGAGTTGTTCGGACAGCATTTGCGAACAATAATAACTGAACCCTAATTTCATCGGGGGTTACACACACAATGATATTAAGGGTAAATGAGCCAGTTGCAGGTAAATAGTCATAGTCGTAGTGATAGTCTTAGCTGGTAGCCTTCAATAAATAAATAAATCGAATCAATACTCAACTTATCTGTCGCTATTTTGATTAATCAATACTTACAAATTAAGACTATGTACTTATGTAGGTACCACCCCCACAGTCCACATCAAATTATCTTATCGGTTTCGTTTGTCAACTCAGCTCATAGGTTTTATTAATTAACAGATGCCCTGGCCTAACTCTTCTTTAATCGGTGTGCTTCAATGTATTCAATTTATCACAGTTTTCTTGAAATTATTATTAGGTAGCTGGGGGGAAAAGCGATACTGCGCGGCGCTACGATTACTGGATGCAAAAGGCGGGAAACCGTGTGTTGTTTGTGGCGCAATTTGAGAGAGGCCTATGTCTGCCTGACTTGATTAGTAAATTAAATTTGACAAAAAATCGAAAATAAATTCAAAATGTACAAAATAATTGGGCTAGCTACCCTATTACTAGGATAGTAGAAGAGTGGAAGTTTTATTTTTCGGTTCTTCGGTCAGTTGTTTAATAATACTCGTGTACTTCGGTCGCTCCCTCTATCCGATTCAGTGTACCTACCTAGTTGTGTTTTCGTGATTGTTAAAAAATGTCGTTCAGTAATAGTGAATATTACGAGATGATGATGTGTGTCGGAGCAGTGGACGGTAGTCTGCGAGCCGCCCGAGAGTTGTATCGTCATGTTTGGTCTCACACGAATCCACATGCTTCGACAGAGTCGTCCTTCCAACACCAATGGCGACTAAACGTGTGGGCTGGTATCATCGGAGATGTCGTAGGACCAGTTTTCTTTCCGCAAAGTTTAAAAGGCCAACATTATTTACTAGTAGTAAATAATTTAGTAGTAGGTACTCACTGCGCTACCCGTATCAAGTTACGTGGATCTCGTGATGGATAACAATATGGTATTCCAACACGACGGTGCACCGGCACACTTTGCACGTGATGTACGCGCGTACTTGGACGTGCGTTTCCCTCGGATGGATCGGGCGCGGTAGCAGGAGCGTGGCTTGACCTCCGCGGTCCCCAGACCTAACTCGGTTAGATTTTTTTTTATGGGGATTCATTAAAAACGTAGTGTATGCAGTGCAGTGTGATACAGTGCAAGAAATGCAAGTGCGGATCGAGGCCGCCTTTAGGACAGTAACACCTGACATGCTGCGAAATGTTCAGTTGTCCATGAACAAGCGCGCGGCCTTGTGCATACAATACCAAGGGCACCACATCGAACCCCATCTTTAAAAATGTAAGTTAATTTGCTAAATTAAGCATGGCTCTTAGATTTTATTGTTTACGTAATAAGGGATTAAAACAAGCTTAGTAGCTACCTACCTAAACCTTGGTGTGAATTTTTATGTACTTTTTTATTAACTTAGGGGATGGGTCGGAATAGTTGTTGCTCCACTGCAAGTCGACCAGCAGTCGGCAGCGTGGAGCCTTATTTCACTGCCATCCTTTGCTGGGCAAGAGTGTACCATCGTAGACCGCACCATCACTTAACATCAGGTCAGGTGGCGGTCAAACGCAAGCCCATTCCTTAATAAAAAATAAAAAAAAACTTTTTTACGTCAGTTTTTTTAGTTAAATTCGTAGGTTATTCTGGGTCCATATTAACGTGTATGTAAACCGTAAATAAGTAAATTACGTATTGCATTATTAGTTTTAAACCAAGGACTACCTAAATGCCTAAAGTATTTACAATTGCGCACACGCGCTCGCTTTGTCGGCTCGTGTGATCCTTTCAGCCCGCGCCGACACAGGGCGGCGCGGCGGCACACTACCTACAGCGTGTACTAGGCGCACAGATCGCGAAAGAGATTTAACTTCAATATTAAGAAATGACGTGAAAAGTTAATGACCCTCGTAGTGCAGGACACGTTTGTTATGGTTTGATTTCAATAAACTTACGAAACCAAAAGTTTGGTATGAATTCCTTGAGTAATTTATTTTGCGTGGAAACTTTGCATAGAGAATCTATACCTGATGTAATCATCACCCCTTTTGGATGAATATGGTCTTTCCGTAACACGTTGTATACGCACATGACTTCGAAAAGTCAGCCTTGGATTCAAACTCGAAACCTTTGACTTGGCAGCCCGATGGTCATTTCACTAGGCTATCACTGCGTAAGTCAGTATAAATAAATATTTTTTTTTATTTGGTAAATTTCGAACCTTCGACGTAGCAAAAATTACCTTTTACAAAAAAGTTAAACCGCCTCCAAAAAATAAAAAAATAATGTTATGTCTAAAACAGTTTGGGAACTCGGTGACTTCAAATTGAGTGGTTATTTTGTTTATGTCGAATCTGTAACATTACATTTCAGGCGCAAGTTCCAGGTGAGAGAGTAACTTAATATGCAACCAGCCAAAACATGTTTTGATTGATGTACACTACTGCAGTACATTGACTTGTATTCAGACTAATAGCATGCGTTTGCGCAAAAACACGGTGTTTACCAATAACAGCTACATTGGCGAGGTTTTCAATATTAATGCCGAAAGCATTATGTAAACAGAACGATGGAAAACAGTTGTTTACTGTGTCTTTTTAGACAATTTTCAGGTATTTCAGGTAATCTGGCAAGATGACAGTTTTTTTTATTATTGAATTTAAACAGTTTGCTAAGATTTGTATTGCCAAAGTGCATGGCAGTTTGTCGGCAGTAAATCCTCGTGGATTTTCGTAATCTATGCCTAAATAGGTACTAAGTAACTATAATTTAAACTGAGTTGTAAGTTAAGAATAAAATATCATATAGAACTTCTATAGATATTTAGCTGACATTGGTGCTGATTGGACTGCCTCATTAGTCTAGTGGTCCTAAGCGCGACTGCTACGCTAGAGGTCCTGGGTTCAATCCCCAGGTCGAGCAAACTGTTATTAGTTTTTTATATGAAATTCTCAGTAGCAGCTCGGAGTCTGGATTTGTGCCTGATAAATGGCAATAAGCTCGCCCCCTATTACATGGGACCTAAACACTTTGCCGGTAGCAAAGTGTGGGTGTACATTAAGTACACCTCTGCCTAACCCTTCAGGGATTACAGGCGTGATGGTATGTTATCTTGTCACCATATTCTTATTTAGAAAAGGGTTGGACCTGTATCTCGGGTGTCTTCACGTAAGCCTCCCTTGAGATTCAACCTTCATTTCCCTTTTAACAAAGGAGTTCCGTTATCTTCAAGAGATAAGTTTTTCCTCTCCTGTATTTTGAGTGCTTTAACACCACCACGGCTGTAATCTCTGAAGGATTAGGCAGAGATTTATCATGTACAACATTTCGGTGGTATGTATAATCCCTTTTTTTTATTCATGATAGGCCTACGCTTGTCGGCCAGTTCGCCTGATGTTAAGCGATACTGCGATCTACGATGGAGCGCGCTTGCCTAGGAGGAACCGATTCACAAGTGATTTAAAGACACCCAGATTATAACCATCGGAGAAGACCCACTCGACTAATGAGGCAGTTTGAAGATATGTACATAGAGTTATATTTAAAAAAAAAAAACAAATTCGATCAACATCGACATTTGCTTGCAGATCGTAGAATATCAAGCCAGGCGACCTTTCGAGCAACTCTAGCGTATTATAATCATAGCTATCGCTCGGGGGTGAGCAGAGAAAGCGCGCTGTTTGCTTTCACTATGTTTTCTTGACGTTGGTACGATCATGATGAGGAAAGATAATAATTATCATGTTGTAGAAAATGTCAAACATTGCTTCGTATACTTATAAATGGGAAAGTAACTTTTACTGTCTCACCTTTTCAAGACAATACCACTGAATTATATATCGATAAAATTTATAAGGATATAAATTGGACTCTGAGGAAGAATATAGGCTACCTGATGCCTAATTTTTTTAGTTATTTATAGGCCTTCAACAGTTATCGACTAGGCTAATAAGGACACGGTTACATATAGTACTACACCAGTATAAGTTGACCTCTTATTGAACGGGATTTTCATTTCATAAGATGTCAGTTTATATGGACTGCATTTCTCTGAAAGAGTATAATGACTTGAATTATAAGGTCGCTAGTACACGTACAAGATCATAGTTTTTAGTTTTTTAGAATTGTGGGTGCACATTAAGTACACCTCTGTCTTACCCCTCAGGGAGTGCAGGCGTGATGGTAATGTTTATTAAAAGGTCAATGAACATGTGACATTTCTCACGTACTCTCCTCGACAAAGTTATCAAGCAAACAGAACATTGCATATCTCTGATAAAATCGGCATGCATCTGTAAATAATGTTTTATCATGATGAATTCAAACAAGCGTTTATCTGGAGTGACAGGGGAAAATTTTGCAATGCATCGAATTCTGCGCAGATTGTAACAGCAGTTTCTAGAATATAAATTAGATCAAACTACGAATACCTTATCATCACGACCGTATTTTTTTTACGAGCAGACGAGTTACCTGATGATAAGTAGTCATCGCCACCCATGGAAATCCGCAACGCTTAAGGAGTTGCAAATTCGTTGCCGAGCCATCTTAAGGAAAAGGCAAGGGAAGGAGAAAATGAGAAGGGGACTGAGGGAGAAATTGGGGCTCCGGCGTTCACACTCACGGTACGAAACTTAACAGTACGCATACTGCTACTTGACGTCGATATTCTGTGGGAGGGTACACGGTAGCTATTTCTGATAATAATATACTACTAATACTACTGATACTACTGATACTGCTACCATCACGAATGTATATTGCAGACTGATCCTAAAGACGCAGTTTGCCAGTGGGTCAGGCACAAATCTAAAACCAAGAGCTGCGAATGAGAATTTCATTGAAAAATCCAATAACACTGCTGGACCTCGGGTTGATTCCACAGACTCCCACTTGTACATCGGGTTATAATATACCATCACGCCTGTATTCCCCGACGGGATAGGCAGAGATGTTACTGCCAATGTACACCCACAGATCGCTACAAAATAACTGTAATTCTTGACTTACTGAGATTAACTAAATCTCTACAAAGAAGGTTTATTGTATTTGAGATGAATAGAAAACCTGATTCCGTTAAATTATTTAAAAAAAGAGTTTAGATGAAATCTGTAACAAGCTTTAAAATATCTTTTCGTAACCAAACACCTTGATAATCACTTACTTTTAGTATTGAAAACGAACCACATTACATTTACCGTTAAATCGAGAGAAATTTAACATTATCGCTTTATGATAAGAACTATTTATGTAGCTATATATTTTTTTTAAATGTCTCACCTCAAATTCTTCGGGAAGTATGTTTTTTTATTTTGTTATAATGGATCGAACTCACGCGCCGATTGTTACAGATTATATTACACGATAAAATTATGATATCAGATGTCTGGAGGGAAGTATATCTTTTAAGTAATAGTTTTCTAGCAATAGACATATATCTATGTAGGTAGGGTTGTCAAACACAAAAATAGGAAAGCCGGTCACAAATTGTTATTTAGCCGGACTTTAAAAGAAAAAATATTTGATACTTTTATTTGTGTGTTTATAAGTAATTAACTTTTGGTTGCGCGCTTTTTTCAGCAGCTTTAGGCGGGGCGCTTTTGACCAAAAGCCAGTCAGGACGATCTTGAATACTTCGGCAGGACACGACTGTAAAAAACCGAGCGTATGTCCGTGTATAGCCGGAATCTGGCAACCCTATACGTAGTTAAGGCGACTACCTATCTTGATGGACTTCTAAGGAGACTTGTTAAATGGTGAACATTGGATTATTACGGGCCAATGCATGTCTCTTGATTAAATTAGGCTAACCGTTCGGAGATAACAGGCGTGATATGTAAAATCTAACCTGTTTTGCTCGGCAGTATTTTCTAGAGCCTATCCGGCTATGCCTCGTGATATTATCATTGGACTGCCAAGTCGAAGCTCTCTAATTCGAACCCAACCCCCCTTTGACCTTTCAAAGTCACGTAGTTAATTGTGACATGAAAGAAAACGTGAGGAAACCAAACATGCTGCTTGAGAGATTTTCTCGACGATGTGTGAAGTCTGCCAACCCGCAGTAGGCTAGCGTGGTGGACTACGTATGGCCTGTGAATAAGTATGCCTCTCATTCTGAGAGTAGACTAGAGTAGCCCAGCAATTGCAACGATAAAATGGGTTGATAATTAATGATGATCCGGCTCTGCAAAGTAAGGTTAAATTTTACCGTCCATTTTAACGTCTTTCTGTCTGTCTGAGGTTATTATCCAAAAAAGACTTGATGGATTTAATTAGCGAAGTACCGTTAGAATTGAGATTTGTGTTGATTTCGATACTGTTATGCCTCTGATAACTAAACTATGTACTTAACAAAATAGCGCGCGTTTGTTAGCGGCCATTATTGTTACTTTAGTGATGTTTTTATGAAAAAAAAGAGCCATAAATATAAAAATGCGAGTTGTAGTCTACTGAATCCAAAGACTACCGAGCGTAAGGTCTTGATTATATTCACAGGTAGAGCAAAGTTGTATTATGTTCTTAAATTGTTAGTAGCTCTGTGTTTGGATTTGTGCCCGATTGGCATTATGCTCGCCCCTTATTACGTACATGAGAAGCAAGAACATACTTCAGATCTGTGGATGTACAGAAACGACTCTGCCTTAACCTTTCTATACTTCAAGCATGATGGTATATTACGTCATAACAGGTCAGTATTTCTTTTACAATTATTAACAACAAAAAAGAACGCGTAAACGGGACTTTTCTTAAAGACTTTTTTACGAGACTTGTTGATCCGATAATCCTTGTGGACACAACAGGTTCCGTGGCCACCTGACGGTTAATCCGGTGCACATCCGGACCGCACACTGGGGGCCATTTCATAACGGGACTCCTTTGAAGAAAGAATGATCACTTTTTCATTTTGGTAACGATCATTTTTTAAAACTTCCCTCCTATTATGTAAGCTAGGAATTCAGTCACAAAGTTTACCATCACTCCTGTATACGAGAAGGGTGAGGCAGAGGTGTTCATAAGAATATATTCAGTTGTTATGTTCTATTCAATAGGGGGCGACCCATTTGCCATTAACCGGATAAAAATCAAATTCCAAACTGTCACAGAATTTCCAAACGAAAAAACCCAATAAGACTTTATTGACAACAGAAATATCTAATAGCACTTTGTTTACCCCAGAAAAACCCAACAGCACTGCTCTAGCAGGGAATTAACAAAATACTTATGTATTTAGCGATGTGCATCTTGACATACATTGCGTTATAAATAAATAAGTAAGTATCCGTAAAACTTAGTAACAAACTGTAGTGAACTGTAGTTAGTAAATAATACGTTTTGTTTTGTTAATGTCCCACTGCTGGGCAAAGGCCTCCCCCAATTCCTGCATGGCACTCTTTTCCTGCGCAACCTCGAACTAGCCCTCGCGGTACGCATCAATAGTAAGCTACATCATAACACAATTGTTATCAAAACACAGATGTCGCTAGCTGCCTGAACATCTAAATCTTTTGTTGAGTGTACACAGAAAATACACTATGTTATTACTACTGTTAATTAATCTAGTTTTAAAGGTCTTTCAGTCGTCTTAATTATTATTTAAAATTAGAAGTATGATCTTGCATGATGTGATCTCCTGTGAAAAAGAGCACAAAAACTAAATATTAAATTATTGTACATAGAATGTAAGATGCATTCCTTGTAGGAAATCCTAATAATAAAAAATACACTTTTTTCTTAGTTTGATTTAACCTACTCATCACGAGCTAAGCGCGTTAGGGGTAATGTCATTACATCAACATTATACAAAAAATAAATTTGGCACGGTTCCCGACCGGCGATAAAGCGGAGCCCAGGAGTGATAACCCTGTCATTAGGGGTATCAGCAGGCTTGATGAGCACCAGACGTGTGCAGATGGCTTTAATCAATACGTGGGTATTTGGAATATTCCGCATAGTGATAGTTAACAGCTAAATAGAAAATTAACAGGACAACAACGAACGTGGACGTTTTGTGAACGAATAATTTGATTGCAGCTAGCTACCTGTAAGTTTTAATGTATTTAAGTTTTTGTTTAACTTCACTATAATAATATGAACGTCATTATAGTTTGTTTTGTGTATACATATTTTTTCTTTTTGTTTAAATTCTGTGCTGTGGCAACACCTAACCGGTCCAATAGGAAGACCAGCTTCGTTTTTCGGCAATTTTGCTGAGTTTGGACCAATTTGTAAGGTTCACTTGAATGTTTTTTAGTTGTAGCTACTTAGATTTACTGTTTACAACTGCTACTGCAGCACTACTTATGTAATTCAGGTGTCCTATAAATAAATTTTCTTTTATTTCTTTCTGTCTCTTTCCATACAAATCCAGTTTTGACTGACCAGTGAGGCCAGCCTTTACTGGATTTGTATAGCTTGATGTGTACCGTGTGTACCATAAGTTGTCATGGTAACTGACATTTACGATGTATCATACTTTACCAGATGACTCGTGTGATAATATCTGATCAACTGTCAAAAAATGAAAAATTATCAAGCTACCAAAGACTGTGTGTGTGATGTCTAATTTATATTCCATATCTTTTGTTTCACATGAAATTAGTACGGACGGCTACACATTAAGCTATACAAATCCAGTATAGGTTGGCCTTTAATTGTACGGAGAGTCTTTACAAATGGAGGTCAGTCTAAACTGGATATGTATAGCTTGATGTGTAACCATGTGAATCTTGAATAAGGCTTAATGGAATCCGAGACAAATAAAATTATCTATTTATTGATAAACAAGCTGAATAACATTAAAAGCGTAATGACGTCAGTACTTTTATATAGCCTGTGACGTAAGTACGCTCGGCTACACGTTGAGCTATACAAATCCAGTTTACGCTGGACTCATATTGAATGGAAAGCCTTTACAACACGAGATTAGCTTAAACTGCAAATGTATAGGTTGATCTGTAGCCGTGTGTACTCATTTTAATGATTCAGTATTTGAATGCGTGTTTGATAACACCTTAGGACTGTACGAAATATTTAAATAAACCACTACACGACAGAAGAAACCGCTCTTAATCCCCAGGTCTTATACAAATAAGATATTTACACAAAAACGTTAATCTGTCTGTATGCTTGCGGAACACAAAAACTACGTCCTACATCGTTCCACCTGTCGACGAGTCAACAACACTATAACGTGTTTATATTGTCCTAGTGAGGTGACACATCGATGGATTGTTGTCGATGAACATCATAAAAACACAATACTTGTATTTTCGCGCGTAGTTAATTATTTATGGTCACGCAAAAGCTACTAACGGCCTAACGGCGAATTTAGAAAGTAGGTGTTCGGTATCGTAGAACGTAGGCTATATTGTATTGAAAGGGTATTACGCGGTGGCTTAGCGGTCATAGCGTCTGGTGTACTTAACCAGAAGACGCAGGTTCTGCCAATCCTGCCCGCCGTCGTATTTTTCCTTCACTAAAATAACAGGGTATTATTGTGTTTATTATTAATAAAGTAGGACTCGGGAAACGTTGTTCTGCCATAAAAATATTTGGATATTGTATACAAAAAGATTAAAATCGTGATAACAAATGAGGGGTGGGGGTGGTAGGGTGAAAAATACTTTCCGATCTATTCTCTTACCTACCAAATACACAAAAAAATATATTTAAATCGGTCGAGCTATTTCGAGGATTGCGACCACAAACACCGTGATATTTATATTATAATCAACTTAAGCCTCCCTTACGACACGAGAACAAAGTTAAACATATTTTGAAGATGTTTTTCAAACAGATATCTTTTCGGTAGTAATACAAAAAAATCTTGTTTGTATTGTGTTAGTAAAGCAACACGCTATAAATGTAGGTACTTCTAACTATTTTAGCAAAGATTAGCAAGAAAAAGTCGCAAACAAATTACTAAAATAACCTCCTTAATAATCAACCATCTAACATTTGACATTATCTAGCTAGTTTATAACACTTTCTCGGCTTCTTGAATACTAAAAAACAACTATACAAACTGGTATCGATAAACATCTGTATTGTCCCATCACTAGGCGAAGTTGTTATCATTTTAGGTTTCCGTGTGCGAATGTGAAACAAAAAGTCGTTAAAAATAATATATTACAAAAAATATCTTATTTCTGTCAAAATAAAGGTCGTATTGCACTGCTGAGGGTAGTTAAGCAAACATTTCGCGAATGTAGTTTGTATGTGGCATGAGTATTTTTGATGCCATTAAGTCAGCGAGATACGAGATAGTTTAGCAAATTATATTTGGGATTACAAGTTCAAAGCTATGTTGGCAATAAGCTAGAGTTTTTTTTTTCTTTACCATTATTTACATTTACATTGTTTTCATCAGAGCTAGGATTGACAAATAAAGGAGAGTCCCTTTGAGAAACTGTTGAATAGTCAAAAATGTCTCTGCAACGAAAAATAGAGAAAGCCATTTCCTTTGCTTTTTATGAAGGTCAAGCAATTTCCTTGGGATACCACAAAGCTCATGTGTCTGTAGGTCACAAGCGTGGTTGCTGATCATGAGACCTAGGGTTCAATTTCCAGGGCAAGCAAAGTTTATTTGGGTTTTTCTATGAAATTGTGAGTAGCACTTGGAGTTTGGATGTTTTGTGCCAATGGGACAACACAAAGGGACTAATAAATATTTCTTTTTTTAAATAATACGGTAGCCGGTATCCGCAGGATGCTATTCGCCAAATTTTATCGAAAACTGTTCAGCGGTCTAGTCCTGAAAAGGTTATAAACAAACTAAGTAACTTTTGCGTATAAAATATTAGTGATAATATTCGTGCTCGTAAAAAACCAGCTGTTTTCGTGGCCCCAACATGATTACATTACCGATAAACTTCAATTGCGGTGGCTTGCATTTATTTTTATAGTTACTGCGAGCCCTGAATATTTGTTAACTGGAAATTAAGATTATGAACGCGCTGTCAAAGTGTTCGTATTAACACGAGGGACGGGTTAAATGGATTATATACAGAATAACTAGCAGTTTCAGTCGGCTGCGTTTGCGGCCGAAGTTTTATGGCAGATGTAAATGATTTTTAACATAACATAACATACCATCACGGCTGTATTCCCCGAAGGGTTAAGCAGAGGTGTACTAATGTATGGACACCCACATTTCGCCGGTATGTTTAGGTCTCATGTAATAGGAGGCGAGCCTTTTGCTATTAACCGGTAACAAATCCAGACTCCGAGCTGCTACTAAGAATTTCAAAGAAAAACCCAATAACACTTCGCTCGACCTGAGGATCGAACCTAGGACCTCTAGCGTAGCAGTCGCGCTTAGGACCACTAGTGAAGGGTTAGCCCTTCGGGGAATACAGGCGTGATGGTATGTATGTAAATGGTTAAAAATTGGGCCTAACAGCAATGTTGTAGCAACGCAGTATTTGAGTACCAGCGACGATATAGCTATTCCTATATCCTTTCTTCCACAGACTAGGCCCAAAGTAGAATCTCAGTTATGTCCTAAATAATGTTCACACGGAAAACGATCGGATATCAACATCAGGAGCACGGAGAGCGAGTGGTATCTATCAAGCAGACAGACAGACAACGAGTGCATTCATTAGCGGTCGGTGCACTGCGCGAGCGCATTCGAGTGGACTGCCGCAACGGGAAGGATTTATAGAAGGTCTAGTTAGATATATGTAGTGAGAAATTTTAGGGCATCCGAGGTTAAAGTCATGTTTTGTCTTTTTGAAGCGGCGGTAGCCTAAAGGGCGTCGGATATGAGATCATGTGGTTGCCGGTTCGAAACTCACCCATTGCACTACCGACGTGAACCCACTCGTTTAGCCTAGCACGAGGGATTAACAAGAATACTAGTAATGTGCGACACACATTGCGAGTACCAAATGTTTTAAAAAAACTGCTTCATTAGTCTAGTGGATCCAAGCGCGACTGTAATGCTAATCTTTACCATAGAGCCTGGGTTCGATTTGAAACTTTTTTTATTGCATATATATTTTTTCAGGAAATCTATGTGAATGCTTGTTTTTAGAAATTAAGATGTCTTTACCTTCTGCATCACCTACTTCGTATAGCTCTAAATATTCTTGTCTGGTTCTCGCAAACGAAACGGATCGAAATATGTAAGCGTGTGATTGAACGGTTAAGTTGCGGTTTTGAGTTTTGTTATTATTTTGAAACGTCTTAGTAACTTGGACACACAAAATATAGCATCACGCCTGTATCACCCAAAGGGTTAGGCAGAGGTATACTAATGTACACCCACAGTTCGCCGGTATGTTAAGGTCCCATGTAATAGGCGGCGACCCTATTGCCATGGACACAAATCCAGACACCGAGCTGCTACTAATAATTTTATAGAAAAACTCAATAACACTGCTCGACCTGGGGATCGAACCCAGGACCTCTAGCGTATCAGTCGCGCTTAAGACCACTAAACTGAGGCATTGACTTGGAAATTGCAAAAAATCCGTATAAAAGTTGGTATACCACAGATACGTTTTGATATACTTGTGGTCCTAAGGGCCACTGCTACGCTAGAGGTCCAGGGTTCGGTTGGCCAAAGTGTTATTGGGTTTTTTGGCAATCGGGCTCTGTGGCGTTCACTTCAAAGAGGCCTACGACCAGCGGTGGAGGACTACGGGCTGATGATGATGATGATTGGGCTTTTCTATGATATTCTCAGTAAGCAATTGATATAGACTGTATGGCGTTGTAGTCGCAATAATTATAGTTATAATACCAAGCTGACCTGGTAATTATAAAGAGATAATTATAAAGAGATAATTATTAAGAGCACATCGCATGCATTCCAGAGATCAGATGTCGTCCACATGTCAACATGTTTATTATTTTTGCGTTTTTATATTACGAGGAGAAACTTTTAAATGTAAGTAATTAAAATTTATCTTCGAGATTTATGAGAGAAAAACAATAAAGAAATAGTACAATCGACAAAACAGTTAGGTATACAGGTCACGAAAGACATCAGATTTTGTTATAATTAACGAGCTGTTGGTACCCTAGGTTTATTTCAACAACGTCTAATCTATCATTGGTTCAGCGGTTTGGGTATTGACTCGTTACACACAGACAGAATTATTTATATAAGTAGGTATTAAGTATTAATGTTTATACTATTAACAAGGATTATGCGGATATTACATTTTTTTTATTATTGCGCGATACATTGTCTTCAAGAGTCGTCAAGATCTATTAACAGAAATAGATATCATTTGTCATTTCTTTTTATACCATCAGGCCTGTATTCCTGTGTTATTCGAAGGGTTAGGACACACCTATTGGCATGACATCTACATTGTGATGTTTGTCAGTATATTTAGGTCCCATGTAGAGGTGACCCTATAGCCATTCTGATTCACCAGGCATACCTACATTCAAACTTGGAGCTGCTTCTGAGAATTTCATAGAAAAACCCAATAACACTGCTCGACATGGGAATCGAAGATCTCTAGCGTAGCAGTCGCGCTTAGGACCACTACACTAATGAGGCAGTTAAAAAGAGAATTACACTGCTAATCCGTAGGGTAGTTGGCAAATGTGAATGTAACCATTTACGTTTGAATGTCACAGATACTCATGTAGTGATGTCAGCCATAATTCTACGTATTCATGGCCCATTAGATCATAGATTTGTTACCACAGATAGGATTAGGTAGAATTCTATAATTAGATTTCTGATCTTGATGCGTACCTGGTTAAGAACGGTTTAAAAACATTCGTATTTATAAGTTTATTTGGCCAAGGTTAATTTATGACAGTAGTATCAATATTTTTTTTACTGCCTCGTTAGTCTAGTGGTCCCAAGCGCGACTGTTACACAAGAGGTCTTGGGTTTGATTCCCAGGTCGAGAAAAGCGTTATTGGGGTTTTCTATGAAATTCCCAGTAGCAGCTCGGTCTGGATTTGTGCCCTGTAAATGGCAATAGGCTCGCCCCTTATAACATGGGACCTAAACATACAGGCGAAATTATATATCTCTGCCTAACCCTTCGGGGAATACAGGCGTGATGGTTTTACCAGCTTTTATGGGATCAATCGAATAGGATCAACCGGTCCTTGATGTTTAAGGGGAAGCAAAATTAGTTATTAAACTTTTAATATTAATTATATTATTATCTTTGAATTTGTTACTTTATTTTTGTGCCCTCCTGCATGATATTGCTCATTATCACTACATAGTATAAAACAAAGTCGCTTCCCGCTGTCTGTCTGTCCCTATGTATGCTTAGATCTTTAAAACTACGCAACGGATTTTGATGCGGTTTTTTTTAATAGATAGTGTGATTCAATAGGAAGGTTTATATGATAATACACACCGAGAAACCACGCGAGCGAAGCCGGAAAGCTAGTGTTATAATATATTAGGTACTAGCAATGTGGGTCGCACATTACTAGTATTCTTGTTAACCCATCGTGCTAAGCTAAATGCTTGCGTTACGAGTGGGTTCACGGCGGCAGTGGAATGGGTGGGTTTCGAACCGGCAACCATATCAACGAAATTCCTATGCCCTAGCCATTAGGCTACCGCCGCTTATTGTGTGTAGTAGGTATTACCTATTTAGATTTATTAAATGTAAGCGGTTAGAAAAAAAAACACATCGGAAATATTTTCTTACTCTATGCACGTCCGGTATGTGCGTGCAGATATAAATGTGTCAAGTGCGAGCGTCATTTTGTCCCTCCCTCCCCCCCCCTCGGTTGCGAAACGCGACGGTCGTGAAATGTCGCCGTTTATTTGTGTTGCAATTATCGGCTGTTGCACTTTCTACGCGACTTGACCCCGCTGGAAAACCACAATATTATAGGTATATGATGACAATGTACAATAATAAATTCTATTATTTTAAGTACATTAATTAATTTTATTAGTACGAAGACCACAAAGTGCCAAGGTCCGCGACATTATCTAGTAAAAACAAATGATGCATTGCCTTGTCATGCCAAACAAAGATGACGACCTTTTATAAAGAAAATAATAAATATTATTTTTATTATTAATTACACTATTATACAATAATTTATTATATAATTTATAAAGGAGTGATAACATAATGATATGACCATTGACTTAATTAATTTGTACTTATTATTAAAACAGGGTCAAGACTCAGGGATGAATTTCATCTTTATTTTCCACCACGGAACAAAATAATATTTGTATGGCCTACATATCATACAATTGTGCATGTAAGATTTCTTTTTTAAATAGAAAAGACTAGAAAATTACAAAAATACAGTGGCAATTTCTTTGATAAGTATACCTTTCACCTAATTTAATGCCTACCAACCTTTTTTTATCATACTCGCTTCCGTTAAACGTCACAAAACTCCTTAGTAAACATCAGTGTTCTTAAAAAATGAAACATTTAAATTTGGATTATCTTAAATTCTGTTCAAACATACCCGCATGTCGGATAGTCGCTGGTGCGACAACAAACAAGTTTTTGACGCGTCTGTTTGTACTGTAAATAAGAGGCGACGCGTACACACGACAACACATAATGTTATACAGTTGCAATGTACACCACATTAAGTGCACCTCTGCCTAACACTTCGGGGAATTCAGGCGTGATGGTATGTTATTGCGAGGTAATAAAGGTGGTCTGTACAGCTTGATGTTTCGTCGTGTGTACTCTTAGTGAAACGTCACGAGATGATGGATTCGTTCGCTGTTACGTTAATTAGGCACAAAACATAACATTGGCATGTCTGACGTCCGGTGGGCTCGTGATTAATCTGTGAGAAATATTTTTTTTATATTATTTACAACGTGCTCATGGCTAACTAATAAATAAACACTTGGATATTGCCTTCACCGAGGTTAACTACACTAACAAGCTATACTATTTATGTTTTTATAGCCGAGTATACATCCAAACTTAATATTTTTGGATACTTATGAAAATTTCAGACGAAAACTCAATAGACTTTTTTTTGACCTGGGAATCGAATTTCGACTTCACGCTTAGTGGTGGCGCTGGTAACATCCCTTTGTAGTGGGGTTTATAGCTGTATAAGAATACACGAATAAACAGTGTCCGAGCTTAAGTTGTACTAACCACGGTCAGTTCGAAGAGCGGTGACTGTTTGTTACTTATAAATTCTTGCTTAAAACCTACAATTTGCGAAGACAAATACCTCGTCAGTAGCGTGTTAAATGCATGATCCGTACTCGCATCTTCTGTAAAGAAAAGTAGGTTCAAATCCTGCTCGAGGCATATTTTCTCTTTCACAAAATTTATATGAACTTTAACTTAACCAAAACTTAAGAAAAAAACAGTGCAAGCTTATAAAGTCTCTGCCCAAAATTTTAATTACTAAAAAAACACGGTACTGAGCTCATCACACTAATTAAGGACAGTAAAGAAATGATTTCATTTAAACTTTTACGTTGATATGTATTTAAATTATTTGCGAAATTTTGGAGAGAAAGTCGGACGCGTCCTAGTTTTGTTTGGAAAGAAAATATAATAATTATGTTATTCCGTTAGTTAGTTTTATTCCTACTAAGCTGTTATTTCTTGGTACAAGTTTAAAAATAAGAATACCTTATACAAAAGTGTTATGATAGTCTACCCACAGTTTGCAGATAATAATATGATTTAAGTTCCATGTATAAAAAGTACTGTCTTACTAACTTTGCGTGTCATTTAAAAACAAAAACATTATAGTACAGTCGCCAGCAGGTCAAGGTATACAAAACTGTCAAATTTCTCCAAATGATTTTAAACCTTAAATTGTTGAAGATAACATTTAAAATCAACTGAGAAAATTTGACATTTTGTGATAACTTGATGTGCTTGCCACCGTACCTATACCTACGTGCTATCTGAGATCTGTGACATTTTTGGTATGTGCTAAGTGAATATATTATGATTATGAGATAGATAACAGATTATGTCAAAGCGACTAAGCTTAAAGTCTGCCCGGTTTACCTTGGATGTTTTCTTAGAAGTCTGAGAACTGCACCCGCATGACGTCACCGTTAGATGCGAACAACAAACAAAAGAAAAATACAGAAGGCCCACTATCTTGGCTTGTTCCAGGAAAAAATATTAGTGTTCTTTTTTTAAAGGTGTCAATGTCAAATGTTTATTTTAATTTCGAAAATTTATTTCAAGGAGTAAACATGTATTCTTGCACGTTTTTATTCATAAGATCTTGGAGCCGTGAACCTAAATTCATTGATGTTTTATGTGCTTGTCAAAGATTGAAGTGGAGTTCAAAGTTGTTTGTTATCTATTTGAAACTAATATAATAAAACGGAAGTGTGTTTGTTTGTTTGAACGCGCTAATCTCTGGAACTACCAGTCCGATTAAAATAATCTTTTTGCATTTGATAGCTACATTAATGAGGACGGTTATAGGCTATTTAACATCACGCTAAGGCCATTAGCAGCAGGGCAAAGCTAGTAAAACCGCGGGACGCAGCTAGAATTATTTAATTGTTTAACTATAAATGCTTTGAAATGCCTCTTTTTTTGTCTGATCCTTTTCGCTATTCGGATTTACAGATAATTGACTTGGCGAGATTATCGGTTCTAAAGAGACTGTGTAAATTCTGTTTTACATTGATAGCAAGTATTTTGTCACATTTACCTTGTTTCTTTGAGACTTTGATGGAGTTGATTTTCTGTTAATTACTTTTTTTATGGTAACACGTAGTTGTATTATTAGATATGCTAAATTGCGATTGTTTTTTTATATATAATTGGAGGCTGTCACTATTGTTACATACAGTTATTTATTTGATATGTTTACTCCAAGGTGGTACACAGTTTTGACACTAATTATAAATCTGATTAATCAATCAATGGTTGGTACTAAGTAGGGTCATGGCCATTTAAAAATATACCTAATAGCAACCTGCTTAAAATAAAATTTGATTTGTAATTTTGAGTGACTGCGTATATGCTAAAATGGTATAAGTAAGTGCCTCATTCGTCTAGAGGTCCTCGGTTCTATTCCCAGGTTGAGTTAAGTGTTATTGAGTTTTTCTATGAATTTCTCTGGTGGCTCTCTCGCGGAAACCCTTCGGAGACTACAGGGGTTAAGGCATGTTAATTGGTATAATTATGGATTAGTTGCTGTTGCGCTAGTAAAGACTAAGACTAGGAAATCTAATATCGAGGTTTCGTACGGTGAGTGTGGATCGCCGGGGGCCGAATTCCTCCCTCAATCCCCTTCCTTTTCCTCTTCTCATTCGCCCACCTTTTCCTTAAATAGGCTCGGCACGCATCTGCAACTCCTTTGGTTTTCAGATGTCCATAGTGATGACTCCTTATTTACCTAACATCAGGTAAGGTCGCTAAAAAGACCTCCATATTTGTTTTTCTTCAATATATTATATATATATATATATATATATATATATATATATATATATACTGACTGACTGACTTGACTGCCTCGTTGGTCTAGTGGTCCCAATCGCGACTGCTACGCTAGAGGACTTGGGTTCGATCCCCAGGTCGAGCAAAGTGTTATTGAGTTTTTCTATGAAATTCTCAGTAGCAGCTCGGAGTCTGGATTTGTGCCCGGTGAATGGCAATAGGCTCGCCCCCTATTACATGGGACCCAGACATACCGGCGAACTGTGGGTGTACATTAAGTGCACCTCTGCCTAACCCTTCGGGGAATACAGGCGTGATGGTATGTTATATATATATATATATATATATATATATATATATATTTAAAAGATTACTAACAAGATGTGTGTCACACATTACTAGTATTCTTGTTAACCCCTCGTACTAAGCTAAAATGCTTGTGTTACGAGTGGGTTCACGTCGGTAGTGCAATGGGTGGGGTTCGAACCGGCAACCACATGATCGCAAGTCCGACGCCCTTAGGCTACCGCCGCTTTTAAATGTACTGTACTGTATAATGTACAGACAACGGCATGTTAAAATTTGATTATATGATTCTATAAAAATCCGAATTAACCTTAGACCCATCCATCCGCTATCCAGTTCATTAATACAAGAAAGAGACAACAACACTTACAAGAATAGACAATGAATGGATATAATTTCCCCTCAATGACGCATCGATTCCATGGAAAAAATAGACATGCTATAATTAATATTCCGGATCAACCTTTATTGCTGACGGTACAAGGTTTAAATTAGCTTGTAGTTGTTTTAAGGCTGTCGACAGGTATGGAATAAAAAAGTGTCCTTGTAATGTCCCTGACAACTTCCTTTTGTAAAAGTTGGTTAGCAATGATAATTCTTGGAAAATAGTTGGGATTGCGTATTCAAATTCGCGTGCTCATGTTTAATGGCCTATGACTTCTAAGAATTATAATAAACGTGAAATAATAATTAGTTATTAGGTAAATCGCAATTGTTTCATTTCAACAAGACGAGGAGTTTGCGAAGCTTTGAAAAAAATATACGTAAGTACCTATTTAAAAAATTGTCGCTGAGCGGTCGCACAGTGTGCGTCATGACTTAGATTTCAATTTCAATTACAAAGTACGCGACTCATTTAAATATTTTGATACTTTCTTGATATCTTTCTCCTGATTCACTGATAAAAAGTTACAACTTTACTAAAAAAAAGGTAAGTATAACATTTTTGTAAACAAATATAAACGTGCAATGTCAAATAATAGGGTGTCTGTAATTTACCTGCTACTGGAGACAACTTCCGCATGACGCACCATCGCGATTTCCACTGTAAACAAAAAAAAAACACAGGTTAGTTATTTCTGGAGTCAATTAATACCACTTGGTACTCATTTTACTAGCTGTTCTCATGTTTGCCAATTTCGTCCATTTTCCAAATACCGTCTTAGTGCTTCGCTACGTTATTAGGGCACTCCTATGCATTTTTTTTATGGCATAACTCGGGCAGGTGAGCTACCTGATGGGAAGCAGTCATCGCCGCCCATGGACATTTGCAAATCCAAAGGAGTTGCAGATGCGTTACCGAGCCTATTTAAGGAAAAGGGAGGGGAAGGAGAAAAGGAGAAGGAAGGGACTGAGGGAGAAATTGGGCCTCCGGCGCTCCACACTCACCGTACGAAACGCAACAGTATGCATACTGGTACTTGACGTCGATATTCTGTGGGAGGGTAGTACTTCCCCGGTCGTGCGACCCATTCATGCTGGCATGTAGACATGCCAGCAGGCACTACTACTACTAAATAATAATAACTTTATTTCACTGAATAACTTTATTCAGTACAGTACAGTATTCAGTACGGTTTAGTAGATCCAGAGATAACCTTACAACTCACAAACTTTACCAAAATATATCATCGCGCCTGTATTCCCCGAAGGGTTAGGCAGAGGACGTGTACCTAATGTACACCCACAGGTAGCCGGTATGTTTTAGTTCCCATGTAATAGGGGGCGAGCCTAAAAAAACCCAATAGCCCTGCTCGACCTGGGGATCAAACCCAAGACCTCTAGCGTAGCAGTCTCGATTGGGACCACTAGACTAACGAGCCAATCTCTTGCTAATATTATAAGTTTGTATAGATTGAGTAATGATTGAGTATAAAAAACTGCATGCTTTTATACACCGGTTTGTTTCTCCCTTTATTGACATCAAAATGCCAAAGACAGGTACCCACATTATGAAAGAATAGAAGTTTACAAAACTTTGAATACGGTCCTAAGAATTTAATAAGCACCACGAGATTGGATCCAAGGATATCAAGTAGTTTATACCTTTGGCTAATTCATTAATATTTTATAACATTATAGACCCGTGATTTTAAATACATAATGACCGTATTGGCCATGTTGCTATCGGTGATTAATTAATAATTTATCGTGAAGTTATTGAATATTTATAACACACAACAGCACTGTGATAAACTCCACATTAATGCAAAAAGTGTAATAAAAGGGTCCTTAAAGGCGTATTATTATAGTTTAAATATCGTTGCTTAAAGGTGGCTTCATCAATATCCAGCGCCTACCGAAAGTCTTTCATTATTAAAACGTTAAATTAGGCCCAAGAGGATGTGGTGCAGACTAGGAAATAATTAGTGAGGAGTTTGAACCCCAGCCGTGCTATATTGACGGAAAACAAGGTACATATATAGCAATTTGAAATCATCTTCACCTTGAATTTTGGTAGGTACGTGGTCGGCCTAGCGAAACATGGTAACATTAAGCTCCCAAAAAAATTGTGGTAATTTTTAGTCCCAAGGTTGGGAGCATATAATATTACCTAACGCCGTTTAACAATTATTATATTATAGTTCGACAGAAACTTTTTTTTATCGCTCTAACATGTTGTATTTACTATAGATTTCAGTCGGTACACCGTAAGACCACATGTTGCCAACTGGACAGAATATTATCTGAAATGAACATATAAAAATATTTCTATCTCCCTTGCACTTTAGTGTTCGTGTATTTTCTGTTTCACTTAACCACAGCCAGTCATAACCGCAGCCGGTGAAATGGTTGTGTAGGGCGACCGTAAATAGGATTTCTGTGGATGTACGACTGTTTTATTCTAAACTTTGGCATTCATACTTATTAGTTGATTTATTTTGTGAGTTTACAGATTTATTACGATTAAGTATTTGAATAAAGCTTAAAAAAAAAAACAAAAAAAAAATGTAGTAGAACTTTATTATAATCTCTCGGAAGCGAATAAATTGTTGAAGATATATTATTGTTTTCTTTAATTTAGTAATAGTTTTCCGCTTGCGGCTTCGACCGTGTGTAGATACGTTTCTTGTCATTTTACGGGATAATAATATAGCCTATGTCAATCAGGAATAATGTAGCTTTCTATTGGTGGAAGAATTTTTCAAATCGGTCCATTACTTTCAGAGCCTATTCTATCCAAACAAAAAAACAAACAATCAAATCTTTCCACTTTATAATATTATTATTATAGTTAAGATTTTACAAAGGTTTGAAAATTTATCAATAATGTGATTGACCCTATATTTTTTTTTAACAAATTTATTATTATAAGGTGCTAAAAGAAGGTTCAATTAAATCTAAACATGCCAAAATAGACGGTACTGAAAATGACATAATTTTGACATTTCACTGCCAAGATAAACTGCTAATTCATCAAAATAATTGTTGTAAAATTTGTTACATAGACTGATCACAAAAAATCCTGCCAACCAAAAAATCATTGGCAGTCTAGTCGATGGAAGAATGTAATGCTCTGCCGCTGTTGCCAGACCGACGCGACGTTGCGCGACGGTCGCCCCACTGCGGCGCCCCGTGGCCCCTCAGTTGCCCGACGCGTTCCGCTAGTACCGCACGCCTGTCCTTGCCAGATATTGTCCGCAAAATGGCCGAAATCGACACAGAATCTCTCATAGCAGCAGTGAAAAGACGTCCGGCATTATACAATAGAGGTGATCCTAACTACTACAGCAATAAAAAACATAAAGCTAAGTTGTGGATTGAAGTTTGCAGAGAGGTGTATGACGTATGGGATACCTTCAAGCCACAAGACAAGGTTGAATGCGGTAAGCAATCACAACTGTAAATATTCTGCAAATATTTCACGCGATTTAGAAACTTTCTGTTATGAAATAAAAGTGATATTCGCTTGTATCGTTTTCGGTGAGTGGCGGTAACTTTTGTATCATTTACGCAGTAAAATGTGCTGTGTTAGTTTGAGATAAAGTTGTAAGTTTTCGGTACAAATTACAATGAAATTGTGATTGAAGTCGCTAAGAAAAACTACAAATGTTAACATAAATGCAGTACTATGAGTAGAATTGAGTTTAATTAGATTAGATAGATTTATTAAAAAGAAGCGTCGGTAGCCTAATGGCTAGGGCGTCGGACTTGCGATCATATGGTTGCCGGTTCGAACCCCACCCATTGCACTACCGACGTGAACCCACTCGTAACACTAGCATTTAGCTTAGCACGAGGGGTTAACAAGAATACTAGTAATGTGTGACCCACATCGCTAGTAAGAATTAAAAAAAAAAAAAAACTATAAAACATTGCATTTGTGGACAGAAGGACCAGTTCCGCAAATTCCGGGACATTTTCCCACATAAATATAATATTTGTAATATGGCCTCACTACAGCTAATTGTTTCGGTTCTGAGTAGAGATGGGCGTCTACCCGGTAAGAATACGAACTTTGGGTAAATAATAATTAATACCAATTTTTACCTTCCCAATTATAATTTATACCGGGTAGAAATTAAAAAAAAAAACAAATAACATTATAATTTTCACATGTTTGCCAGCAGTTTCAGTGTTGCCATTTGTTGTACGGCTATTCTGTACTATCTTAAAATAGTACTTGGCAATACATTTATTAAAGTAAAATAATTATGCAATTCTAATGTTCCAATATTAGTTTTCCAATACAGTTTTATCAAAAATATACTGTACCTACATATAAAAATAATAATTAAATGTACAGTGGGTTATAGCTCTTACCTGACCCACCGAGACCCCGCCGTCCCACCTAGGGCGGGTCAGGTTACAGCTATAACCCACTGTACATGTAGAGATAATAATATATTAAATTATTTATTTATTAAAAATATTGTTTACCTACCTACCTACGAATAAAATACCCAAACATCGGGTTTTTACCGGGTAGACGCCCATCTCTAGTTCTGAGTGATTGTAAATGTGAGCATTTTGTTTGTTAGCGCTTCCATGAAAAAAGGTTCATCAAAAAATAAAAAAATGACTCACATTTTTTATTCTAAAGGTAGGTCTCATCAGGTACAGAAAGACTACTTTCTTAAATAGGTTTAAAAATGTTAATACCTAGGTACTTAAATTAAAATTCTTTCCATCGATGTAATAATACCTATTTTTTGGTTTTGTCACAAATAATCTCGAATTAGCTAGTGATACCTACCTACTATATAACCATCATATTTTCTTCTTAGTAATAAAATGCACATAATTCAGTATTGATGAAATCCATTAGACCCATGTTCCCGCCGTTTCCCTAATGAGACAGCTCCGACACATTTGAGACGGGTAGCTGGTTCGATCTCCGGTCCGGCAAAGTTTTTAAACACGGAAATGTTTGAACAAATACTTTTGGTCTTTATGTTCAGAATTGAATGGTGTTTGTTTAGTCATTCTGATAATAAATGTGGAAAGGAGAGTAATTGAACTCGACGCCTACAGGCTTTGTTTGCGATTTAATTAAATAGCATTTTACGTCTGAACATGTGACCGTCCATTAAGAATGGACATCACGACTTTATTGTTATACATGCAAAAGAGGACAGAGAGGGCACGCAGAGGGCATAGACTGAAGGTAGTCTAAATTCGTTTATTGGCCTAATTGGTACAATGCCTAGATGTTTCAAGGTATTACCTAGAACTGCGAAACATTGAACTAAATTGGCTGGTTTATGAAGAAGTAATTCAATGATTGCGATATTAATCAAAATGTTTACTGTTGCGACAAACTGTAGAGGAAAATAAAGTGATATTACTAAGAAATCAAGTCTGAAACATAAATAAGATTGATATAGTTTAACAAGTGCTGGGCAATTTAATTAAATCTTTCGTTAGCCCTTAATAAAGATTGACTCTAATATTATATCGATACATTCTAAATTCTTTTTCGTTTTTCAGTTCACGAGCTGCAAAGACGGTGGAAGAGTCTTCGAACATGCTTCACGAGAGAACTCGGTCTCCAAAAGAAAGAGCAGCTCAAAAGAGAGCGGAACGAAGGACCATGCAAAAGAAGAAAAAGATACGAGTACTTCAATTTGATGGCTTTCCTTCTAGAACCCGATGATGATAATACAGAAAACACAGCCAGGGATTCAGATGACGATTCTTCTGATCCTCTAGAAAGTATTAAGAATGAACCTGTAGCTTATGAAGAAGCGAATGTTAGCAACTCTTCTCGGTTCAATCGGCACAGTTTTGAAGTGGAGCCCCTAGTACCTGAACCAGAGCAAGCACCGGTGACAGGAACACTTGTTCGGCCAACGTTTGACAAAAGTGAAAATTTAGATGATAAAGTATTGGAAATGCTAAAAGAAATTAAGAAGGACGAAGAAGATGAAGATCGGCAGTTCATGCTGTCCCTAGTCCCGAGTTTTAGAAAGCTGAAGGCAAAACAGAAATTTGAAGCAAGAATTGAAATTTTAAGAGTGTTAAAAGATATCACTTTTAAAGAGGACGATGAAGCGAAAAAGGACTGACAGTCAATTTGGGTTTCTAAAAATTAGGTTTGAAAACGACTGAAATTTTTATTGGAACAATTACATTTGAAATATGTTTTTTTTTTTAAGTAAATTGACTGAGATTTCGTTGGTTTAATAGTAATTTAATGTTTGTCATCGTGAAAGGATATGAAGCACGTAAGGGGATAAAGGTAGTATTAAATTTGCGCAAACTTAGGAGGCATATTCCCAGCAATGGGTTAAGAAATTGAAATTTTGAAGCGAGACAATCTAAGATAACGATCGTTACTTATATCTAAAACTCATGTTTGATTTTTGGATTTATAACAGTTACAGAGGTTGCAAAAATTAAGTTATCCAGCGGTAAAAATCTAAAATCTTTGATGTGAATTAGTTATTATGGTAATGTATCTTTATCATACTGATTCAGCTCAATCGATGTCGCTGCACTGCCTGACTTACCGCGTAATTCCCGTTTTTTAATTTGTAAGTAATAAGTTTTTCTCTCTTTTCGAAGTGAAATTCTTTTTTGGAGAGAGTTTGATCGGTTTTGCTTACCAGTTGGATGCTGTTTTTGTTCGAAATATTGATTGTTCTAAAGATAAACTAATTTGTACTCTTTTGTACTCAGTATTTTATGTATTAATCTATAAAAGTTAAGTGTCATAATAAAAGAGAGATGTTATTGTAACTCTGTTTTCATGATTCCACTAACAACCTCGACACAACCCCTAAAACAATGTATTTTAATGCAACAGTTTATTATTTCCTGTAATTTACGAAATGCATAGTAGACACGAGTTTAAATTATGCTACCTATGATAATTTTGCACGCGATGCAGTTCAGTAGTAATAAAAACGTCGAATAATCCAATTTGGAGATTAGCTAGTTACACTCAAAATTTTGGTGCCAAAAGTTGTGTTGGTCCTTGCAGTCGCTGAAGAAATTCTTGCTACACCTTGACTTATATACGCAATAAAATTAAATAAAAATACATATACTACATAGGGTGAAATAAAAAAATATATTATACGGTTTCATGGTAGAATGTGGTTAAATCGATATAAAAATTTAATTAAAGTGAAACCATTGGGTTCACTCAACTAGAAGAGCTATTTATCTGCGATACTATTTTAATTTATTCATAGAACTGCAGTCAAAGAATACTCGGAGATCTTTTATACTTTAAAATTAGTTTTCTGCAGTTAATTAAATCAAGGTTTTATTAACTAACCATCATCCTTGCATTCCGATGGGTTTGGCAGAGGTGTGGCACTGATGATCACCACAGTTTGCCAGTGTGTCTTTAGTGTCCATATAATAGGAGGGGTTTTACCGGTACTCGAATTTCATAGAAAAATACAATAACAACTTTGATCTACTTGGAAATTGAAACTCGGCAGTCACGCTTGCGACCAAAAGACCATGGAGGTAGTTTAAGGTTTAATATTTTTAAAAAATGATAAATGAAATGAAATCACATTTAGTGTCGCATTTTAATATTTTCCCATTATTTTATTTTTTTAAAGTTGGAATGATTGTTTTAAGTTAGATATGATGGAAAAGGGAGAGAGACCGACTGAGAATGAAATTACCAACAGGGATGAAAATAGAAGAAAAGGATAGGCTGCGCCGACCCCAAATTTATTGGGGAAAGGGCAGGAAGATGATGATGATTTTATTATTTTTTCGACCATATTTGAATAGGCTTCAGTTTATTTCATAAAAAAAACAACACTTATTCCTTGATGATCTCAAATGAATTAGATATGGAAGGAGAAGGATCATGACAACATAACAATTGATATAATAGAAATTATTTCCTTACTCGATTAACTCGAAGCTTATCCCTCAGTGTTATATGCGCTATTAACTAACGTTCCCCTCTGTCAGTCGTCACGTCGTCACGTCGTCGCTTAGTGCGCTCAGCGTGACAATTACACACTGCTGTGCGTTTCCATTTGCTTTAACTCTTTGTGGTGTCATGTTAACACAATTGCATTGATCGCGTGTTAGTTGATACAGTACTATGCAAACGGTGTTTTATAGACTTGTAATTTGTTTTATCTTTTATTTTTCTTTCAGTAAATAAGAACTAATTTATTTAATTTGCCACCATTTTTTTATACAAACTCTATATCTATTAGTCTTAGATTATATTTCAATTCGATTAACGCAACAGCAGTTTTTGAGAAAAGAAACGCCAGAAACGCCATAGTAATACCTGCCCTTTTTTTAAAGTTTTTCTTTAATTTTGACTCATTAGTCTAGGGGAGTAAGGGGAGAACGGACATAACATCTTATCCGACCCAATAGTCAACCTCACCTGCACGCGCTGGTTATTCACAGAAAAGCTGGCGGCGGTGGCCCTCGGGCTGCCGTGGTGCTCCCTGCCAGACAACGAACGAGGCTCTGGCGACCGAGAATAGGCGGTATACCCTAACACCTAGGTGGGCGACCACCTGGAAGAGGCTACAGCGGCCTGAGGAGTCAAATGCTCCCCAAAACGTCTGGTGCAGAAGGCAACGGGAAACCACTGCACTATTTTCCCTAGTAATCAGCCTCATATGAATAAAGTTCAGAAAGCAATGGCCCCGAGTGCCCGGCGTCACTTCAATGGGACAGGGGTGCGAAGAATCCCCGGGCGGAAACCATTTAGAATTACAACTTGGAACGTTAGAAGTCTCAAGAACCCTGAAAAAATGTACAATGTGACGAAGGAGATGATACGATTGAACATTGATGTTTTGGGAATTAGTGATGTGAGATGGAAAGGGTGTGGAAGCCACCAAATTGATAAAGACCATATCTTGTATTACTCCGGATCAGAAGAGTCTTCCAATAAACATGGAGTGGGTATCATCTGTACTAGAAAAATTAGCACATCCCTTACCTTCGTGCCGAAGTCTAACCGTGCCATGATGATCCAAATTCAGGCTAAACCAAGAAACATAAATGTCATCCAGGTCTATGCACCAACTCAAGATGGAACGCCTCAGGAAATGGAAGATTTTTATAAGGAAGTGGGGCAGCTAATGGACAGCACTAAGAAGCACGAAATCAATATAGTTATGGGGGATCTAAATGCTAAGGTAGGAGAGGGGGAAGTTCAAGGAGTCGTAGGCAAATTTGGCCTAGGGGAAAGGAATGACAGGGGCGACATGCTGGTAGAATTTTGCCAAGATAAGGACCTTGTCATTATGAACACATTTTTCCAACTACCGCCGAGAAGACTGTATACCTGGACTTCGCCTAGACACAAACCTGACCATATTATAAGAAATCAAATTGATTTCATTATGGTGAACAGTCGTTTTAAGAACTGCTTTAAGAGCGTGAAGACTTATCCTGGGTCTGATATAAGGTCTGACCACAACCCCGTAGTTGCTGACTTGTCATGCACACTTAAGAAAATTAAGAAAAAACAGAAGACCGAAATTGACATTAGATTAATTCATGACGAGAAAATAAGAGCTAAAGTGGTGGAGGAGATAAATGAGTGGGCGTTGTGTGATGGGAGAAGGATACCAGAAACTGTGGAAGATACATGGCATGATTTAAAGAGCAAGGTTTCTGAAATAAGTAGAAATTTTCTTAGGCCTAGAAATTGGGAAGGGAAGCAAAATTGGATGACTGATAAAATTTATAAACTTATGGAAGAACGGCGACTCTACAAAACCACAGATTTGGAGAAATATAATAGCTTGGACAAGAAAATACGGAGGGAAGTGCGATTTGCCCGAAATTCCTGGTACGAGAAGAGATGTGAATATGTAGAGAATCTTCACGCAAAACATGACGCATTCAATTTGCATAAAGAAATCAAGTTAATGATTGGACAAAGAAAACACACACATCATCAATTAGTGGATGAAAACAACTTGCCCATTTTGGATAACGCCAAGAAGAAAACACTATGGGAACAATACATTGAAGGTCTATTTGCAGACGATTCTAGGACTGGCAATGTGGCAATCCCTGACGCATCCACAGTTGCTTTCCAAACTGATGACACCCGTTTATTCTTAAAAGAAGAAGTGGTAAAAATGATGCGGAGAGCTAAAACTGGAAAAGCTGCTGGACCAGACGATGTCCACATAGAGATTCTGAAACTTATTGATGAAGAATACCTTGCCATACTATTGAACCTATTCAACCTCATTTACAAAACGGGTCACATACCGGAGGACTGGCTGAAATCTACTTTTGTCGCACTACCCAAAAAGAAAAACGCTAATAAATGTAAAGAGTTTCGAACGATAAGCCTAATGAGCCAAGTCCTGAAGCTTTTTCTCTCACTAATTCACGAACGCATTAGGACAAAATGTGATGAACAACTTAGCGATAGCCAATTTGGATTCCGCGCCGGAGTGGGCACGAGAGAGGCCTTGTTTGCAGTACAGGTTTTGGTGCAAAAATGTAGAGACATGCAGCAGGACGTCTTTCTATGCTTCATAGATTATGAGAAAGCGTTCGACAGAGTTCAGCATAACCGTCTAATTAGACTCCTCAGTGATATCGGATTGGACGAGAAAGACATTCGAGTAATACAGAACCTGTACTGGAACCAACGTGCTACTGTCAGAATTGAAGGGGAGGAATCTAAAGAGATCGACATCAAAAGGGGGGTGCGACAGGGTTGCATTTTATCGCCAACTCTATTTAACATTTACTCGGAAGCAATCATGGCAGAAGCTCTGGAAGAACTAGATTGTGGCGTTAAGGTGAATGGACGTCTCATCAACAACTTGAGATATGCCGACGACACAGTTCTCATTGCGTCTTCAGAAGCTGATCTACAGAAAATTGTCGATCGAGTTAACGAGTGTAGTGTTAAAGCTGGCCTCAATATGAATGTATCCAAAACAAAGTTCATGACCATTTCCAACGATCCAAATCTCCAACCAAGCATATTCGTGGCAGGCCAAAAGCTGGAGCAGGTGAAGAAATACAAGTACCTCGGAACCTGGCTTATGCAAAACTGGGATAGCGATGTAGAGATCAAAACGCGAATTGAAATCGCGCGCAGTGCCTTTGGAAAAATGAAAAAGGTACTCTGCAATCGAAATCTCAGAATCTCACTTCGGGTTCGCCTGCTTCAGTGTTACATCTGGCCTATACTTCTGTACGGATGTGAGGCTTGGACTATAAAGGAAGATCTCAGGAAACGAATAGAAGCTTTCGAAATGTGGGCCTACAGACGGATGATGTCTATATCCTGGACACAAAAAGTAACCAACGAGGAAGTACTACGTCGGGTTCACCAGGATCGCAAACTTTTGAAAACCGTCAAACAGCGCAAAGTTGCATACCTGGGGCATGTGCTTAGGCACGGCAGATATGAGCTCCTGCAACTTATTATGATGGGAAAAGTTGCCGGAGGAAGGAAGCCCGGGCGCAGAAAAAAGTCTTGGTTGAGGAACATCAGGGAATGGACCGGAATTCGGAGTGCCGTCGAACTCTTTCGCATTGCTCGGGACAGGATCAAGTATGCGGAGCTGACTGCCAACCTCCATTAACTGGAGAGGCACTTGAAGAAGAAGAAGAGTCTAGTGGTCTCAACCGCGACTGCTACAGTAGAAGTCCTAAGTTCGATTCTGAGGTCGAGTAGTATAATTGAGGTTTTCTATGAAATTCTCAGAGTAGCTCAGAATCCGGATTAGTGCCCGGTTAATGACAATTATAGGTTCGTCCCCTATTTCATGTGGGAACGCTTACAATGCCTAACCCTTCAGGAAATACAGGCGTGATGGTAGTTCTTTCTTTTTAGCTTATTCTCCGATAACAAAATGAATAGCCGACCTCGTATTGACCGCTCGGCGTATCGGCGTATTGCTCACTGGCGTTTTAATTAACGCGATGACAACGGGGTACTGTTGCGCTCGTGTTTGGTATCGCCACAAATTGGCTACCATTAAACTTTTTTGTTGAAATAATTTGCTGTGGGAAATGGCCCGATAATACTGTCGGAATTTTAGGAATATGAGAATATTAAAAGTTTTAAGCAATATTATTTTTGTGGGGCTTTTGGTGAAATAACAATGTGCATCGAGTAAATTTGAGCGCTAAAGCTGCATGCACCACCTACGGTTTATTTTCGGTTGAGTGTCACCAAAGAATGCCCAAGAACGTGTCAAATAATCTTAGATACTGATTTGATTTACCAAGAAATGAACAATAGTTCTGATTCGGAATCCGGAAATGATATCACTGAAACTCTTCAACTAGAACTTCCGGAAATACATACCTTCTAAATTTAAACCGTCTATATAAATCGTATTTAGGTCAGTGCTAAGCCATTCATTACAAGGGATTGTTCAGTTATACCATGGTCAACCATGACACTCACTTTTTTAAAGGTCCAGATAACCAGGTAGTTCCAGAGATTAGCGCGTTCAAACAAACAAACTCTTCAGCTTTATTAAATTAGTATTAATAGATGTTGATAGTTACTTAGTCTGAGTTGAATGTCTCTAGACAAGTGAGTGCTAAGCCGGCACTTAGAACTATTTTCCTAATCAGTTTAAATGAGTGTTTAACCTACCGAGTTAAAGCTAAATACACTCGTTAAACTCTCGAGCCGCTATCGTACTGTTGAACGCACGGAAGAGATAAATAAGGTTGGAAAGGCCCTAGCTGCTGTTTTATACTAGGACCAGTGTCGCCGCTTTACTCCCACTATTTCAATTCCCAAACATACGCAACATTATCTTTACAAGTTTTTCGCACACAATCAAATCACACACACATAAATCAGTGGGCAGCAATTTGTTCACACACTAGCACCAAGCTCTCGTAGGCATTAGACACACACACGCAACACGCATACGCTAGTGCTTGAAAAGCCGACTGAGAATTTATCGATATTTTTATCGATACATTCTGTCTGTTATGTATTTTTATATTGAATGGGGAAAAGGGGAACATAACAATCAAGAACTATTTTCATTTAATTTAAAAGAATTACTGTCCTTGGAACAAAACGTAATCATTAAGCAATTAGGGGAAATCTAACATAACATAATAGAGTTATAACATAACATTATTATAATTAATTGCATAATATTTCGAATAGAATCAAATATTAAAACGTATAAAATAGGTAGGTACCTATAGTATTTGACTTAGATTTGACTAGACTATATTGTATCTATTCAGTATTAAAATCTAAGTAAAATAAAATGGTCTACATGCCGCTTTATCTTCATTCATTCAATGATTAATATAATATAAAATACATCTAACTAAAAATATACTCTCATCAATTAAATATATATTATTTCATAAATAATCTTTGCCAACCGTAAATATAGTTGAGAATTCCATCGATGCTTTTATTTAACTACACGGTCACCTCGATATCGATAGATGTACGCCGTGCATCACTCACGGCGAACCCCGGCAAACGACGAACAACCGTCGGCCATGGTTGAAGTGTAGAGAACGCAATGCATGCAGTACATTGCAAACGGACTAGGACATCGCGTTGATTAAGCGAGAACACATCGGGCAATGTATTTTATTTGTTACTAGTTGCAATAATATGATTGATGTTTCGAATTTCATAGTGATCAGTATATTTTTATGTTTTTTATCAATTATTGTGTAAATAAATGTTATTTTTGACTTACAGACGGAAAGATATACCTCCTCGCTATATACTGGAGGTCTGACAATTTGTCTATCACGTAAGAATAACACAACACGGCATTTTAAAGGGGAACTCTGTTCTCTGAAGTAGTCCTAAGCACACTAAACGCGGCGAATGTATGATTCGGGCGAGTTATGATTGCCTAATCATAACTGTGGCGCGCCTGCCCCGCCCACATGGCCATTCCAATCTTATATATCTCTTCCGTGGTTGAACGCGTCAAGATGTATAACTACGAAAATCACCACTATTGTGACTGAATACGCCTGATCCAAGGGGACAGACTGAATAGCTTGGTGTCGTCGTGTGTACCATTAACAGCATAGCCATTGAAGTGATGAATATTTATATGTAGGACGTTGATAACATGTTATCTACAAGCGCTATTGATTGATACTGATATGAAAATGTTTTCCAATGATAAAATACCATACCATTAAGTAACGAATATTCTAGTAGCTCGGTTAAAACTTGAGGCCGCAATAATGATGGCGGATCTAAAGACCAGAATTTTATATGGGTAGAACGTCCTCCATAAAATCACGGCAGTTCTCAGCTACTTCTTGCTATTATATAGAAACGTAAAAATTCATGGGGGGGGGGGTTAAGGTCTTTATAAATAACTTTAAATATTATTAATTAACGAAATCTCACTTTTAAATATTAAAATTATGTTTGTTGCTATAGTTTTATTGAGGCAAAAATATTGCAAAATCAATAAGTGTTTAAATTTTTTTATGGTAAGTCTGGTGTATTAAGTATGGTGTCAAATTTAAAGGTTCAAACTTTTGGTTCTTTTACTTACACTAATAATAACACTTTCCAAATTAATGTAATTACAAAAAGAATAATGACACATAGTTATAAAATCGCACTTAAGCCAGGAAGTTATGACGCCTATGACTCACAGTTTTGCATAAAGATATGTTCGACCAAAGGGCGCTATTTGAACTAATATGACTAATGACAATAGAACGTCAAAACAACATGTATCGTATAATAATAATTTGTAGGATTCCCATAACATTTAATTCACGAGGACCTAGATAGAACTATAGGCCATACAAATATTTGGACACTTAGACATTGTTATGTATATTAAGAATGGCTAGTTGATTTCTTTTTCAGTTCCATAAAAAAGTTGAACATAAATATAGCCGAACAACAAAAACAATATTAAAATTGGGCCCAAAAATAAGGCAGCTAAACATTTTAACTTTATGCTAGACAGAGAGCGCAATGTTGTGACGTAACACCGTGCGTTCGCCATATTAATTCTATACTGACTTGTAGGAAAGGGACAATAATACTCTCTCAGTCCCCCCTAAAAACTTTAAGTGCCTATATCTTGGAACTTTGCAATTCGATTTCAATATTATTTTTCAGTATACGTTTTTTTTTCATAAATCAAACACCAGCTAACTATTTTTATTATTTCTGATGAATAAGCTACCCTAACTAAAAGGTCTTGTTGGCTTGGTGCCACCGTCCGCGCATGTTAAGCATGCGCGGACTGTCTCTTATCTGTACTCATTAGTTAAGAGCAAGCTGAGGAAGTTATGAAGTACTTCACAATTCCTACGCGTTGGCAGCTTCTGACTAAAGAACTAAATTGAAAAAATAACCATCCTTGTCATTCTTATAGTATCAAAATGAAACGGCGTTAGCAATGATACCAAGTCAACTAATCAATTATACCACATTTTATACAAAATATAATGCTATTAATGAATCCAGAAATAATGACTAAGATACGGCATATCGGTCACTCCCATACATTACACTTTTAAAATCACCGTTAATTTAATCACGGATATCCGTCTAGAGATTCCCAGAAACTACCGTCGTAGTAACGTATCGACTATCTATCGCTATCGACATGACACATTTCTGGCTATCGATAAGATAGGTGCGTCTCTATTAGCTACTTTAGTTTGAACGTGATAGATAAGTTTTGGTAGAATCTAATATTTGATTTCAATATAACGGCAGAATATACACGTTTGTGACCATTTCTTCTGAATTTATACGTTTTAAGAAAAACTCGCCCACTGCTTTAGCTGGTCGAAGAAAGGAACATCCCTAAGGGACAATATCCCCAGTACAAAAGGACCACTTCAGGTCACTTTGCTGGTCTTTTGATACTAACCGCAAACAACCAACCTACCCGAGGTTGGGATTAACAAGATTTTAAGACTATTAATAAGCCTTTCTGTAGTACTTATATTGAAAGTAAAACTTTGTGAATAAATTTATATTTCTTCTCTAGCAACTATTCACAACGACTACTAGTATTGTAATAGAAGCACTCCATAAAATAAAGCGAAAAAGTAAGATTGGACTGACAGTGATTTGATTACTTAGCTCACCTTTTTGCCATCGCGAAACTTTACAGTTCCCTCGATGATAGAATTGGCGGGACCCGAGTCCGCCATCTTGGATTCCAAATGTCACGTGATGCGACCGCAGCGCCGCCGTTGCGACATCATGAAGTAACTAACACATTTTTCACACTTTACTAACAATAAATTAAATTTCCTTCGGCTATAACTTTTTTTCACTGTACACTGAGCTCACTTTATCTGCAACAAAGAAAAAGTTAAAATTAATTAAAACTAAATTAATAGAAGAGAAGTTTCAATAAGGTTTTTAATTAATAATCAAGTAATTGACTAGCATATTATGATTACAGGTTGTTGAGTACAGTCAACAGAGAAAGTGCGTTTTACGAAAATTGGTATTGGAAACGAAAATAGATCTTATTTTATATGATTGTGTGTTATTTACTTATGACGTATAACTTGAAGAGACCTACGTCATTTAAACACTTGAATAAAGTACAGTGGTGTCTTTGTCTAGGGTTGGGAGACAAACAATAAGTTCTTGACCATAATTTAAGGGGTTTTTGTAACAAAGTTGTGTACATATTTGACTTGATAACGGTGCGTCGCAGTTCTGTTTGCGTACCTTAGCATTGATGCCGAAATGTAGCCATTTTGTCAATTGACAGAATGAAGTCTATAATAGACAATAGGAATACAAACGGAATGCAGACATACTCCGCGGGAAAAAATCCAGCCCAGTAGCTAGAGGAGCTTAGGCGTTCCGGTAATTTTTTTATTGGGGTAAAAGGACCATTTTTTAATCAAATCCAAAAATTACAACAGTCGTGATTCGTTTCTTGTATGTAGGTTCGAGCATAGCTTTGTTGTTTATTAACCTAATTTACTATTTTGTCATTTGAAAGTACTAAGATACTTTCGAGGTAGGCCTATATACATTTAATTAGCAATTGATTATCAGGTCTGATGATACACCCAAAGGTTTTTAACGCTCGATAAAAAGATGTCCGTGAAATAGCAATTTCTAAACGGGTCAACCCATTTCAACGTGTTTTTAAATGATAGTGGAAAAGTTCTAAGTTTGAGTGAAGATTTGGAAAATGGCAAGACATTTTTTTAATTTAAATTGTTATTAATAAAGGCTACAATTTACTAAACGAATATACATTTGGATCAGCTAATAAATTAAGTCTGATTGTACTTAAGTTAATTACATATTATTGTATAAAATCAAGGATCCAATTAATGTTATCAAAATGTTCCCTACCAAATCGAGTCGGTCACTGTACCGATAATAATAACAAGTTCTGCCACGCAATTCTACACTTTAACACCTGATAATATGAGCTAAATAAATTATGACGCCATACTAGCTGACCTTCAACAGCCATTGGTCACGTCTAGATATTTTAGTTCTGCCTTATTCTAAACGATTTTACGTTCAAAACTGCCAAATTGTTAAAACGACAAAAAATCTGAGGAATTTTGTTGAAAAAGAATAGCTAACGAGTTTTATAGCCTTGATGTTGATTATAAATGTGAACTGTTGAAAATTATCATTCCCTCCACCCAAATTTCCAAGTACTGTCAATTTCAACTATATCTGAATGTACCAACAACAAAATAAAAGTATTATCTCAATGATACAAGAGATATTTCAGAGTCTTTGTGACGTGAAGTCTGTTATAATATTGTCAAAATCAATGACAGAATATTTTTTTTTACAGATTTGACTACGAAATCTGTCAGCTCTTATGTTGCTATTAAATAAATAGTTTGATACACGTGAAATATCATGGGTGGGCCATTGGTTAGGAATCAGTACAAGGTAAGGCGCATATTAAAAAAAATACCCAATTAAAAACCCCTTTTTAATTCTACAGAACTTTACAAAACCTATGTAGCACACGTGTACCACAGAACCTCGAATATCCTAAGTAAGCTTTTACTTAGAAGAGTTAGGAGTTACTTAGAGACGACGGCAAAGGTTCCGTAAAGTTTTGACTTCGACTTATTTATTTCCAGTTCATGCGGGCAACATTTTAGGAAACTTTTTAATAATCTGTTAGGAAGTTGAAGGAGTTCTGTTTAGGATAAGCCATGCCTTAGGTCCTTTGATACATAACATAATTCCTATGCAAGGCAGCACAAGTAATTCAATTATATTATCAAAAGTTAAGCTACTGGGGTTACTTATAATCATTATAAAAATATTATCAAAAGTTTAAATCATACTGCTACTGGGGGACCCATAATACTTACATATATTATGAAAATTCAAGTTAAGAACAAAGCCATTAAAACACTTTCTAAATTCAAAACAGCGAAAGATTCGAGCTTACGTGTTGACCTGGGGTGCGGTTAAGTTCGAAATTAAAAAACTTTTTGCGGATTATCGACGGAGGTAGAGAGAAACAAAAAACCTTTTTTGATTAAAATAAAGTCAAAAGTGTGTTTATATTGTGCTTTCAAAATCTATGTAACATAAGTTGTTCAACTAGTTGGGATGGAATTAGTGAATAATTTTATTATGTCTAGACGTTTTTAGACTGTTGCATGGAAAATTAACCAGCGAATAAGCAAACAAGTATTTTACATAGATCTGCCGCATTGTGGTTCATTCACACATGCCGCATGCCGCAAACTTTGTGTCAGACTCCATTTCAAACCGCAAGCGAACCTAGGAACGGGGACAGAGGCCTAGCCAGTAGTCCAGCTGCCGGCTGAACCGCCGGGCATGTGTGAGTGCGCTGTTAGTCTAGCTAGTGGTTGCAAACCGACTGCTTAGCTAGAGGTCTTGGTTTCCCAATTCGAGCAAGTTATTGAGTTTTTTATTTTTTCAGTAGCTCTGTTTGGTTTGGTCTTGGTTAATGAAAATATACTTGCCCAACGAGCTGTAAAATACAGTAATGTAAATTGCCATGAAAATTGTTTCATGGTAAACCGTACCGTGTTTTTCTTCCCAATTCAATATTTACCCAATAAACACAAAATAGCCCCAAAAAGGGCACGAAAAAAATTAATCCACGTACTCCCCACGTGGTACCTAAAGTGCCGGGGATTGAATAACATACACAAATGGCACCCATGTGGACAATAAAATGTATTGCAGATGCGGATCGTGGATACAGGGGGATTTCCATCATTAATACACTTTGTAAATATTGCTTTTATTGATTGTACGCTGGACGAATACCTACAGGTTGTTTTATTGGCAATAAAAAATATGCGATGTTTACATTGTAGGTTTAATTACTCACGGAATTATAGTCATCTGGCATTTATCAGAATTGGTATAAATGTGACACTATAGTATCACGTGTCTACGAAGCTATAATATATATATTTTTTATTGGTAATTAGATTTTGTTAACCCTATGAAAATATATCATTTGGTTTACTTGATTGGTCTTATGGCGAAGAAAATACACTATGGCCATATTTGGCGAATGAAAAGAATCAAAATGTTGTGTTCATAAAATAAATGTAATTTCTATACATGTATTTTGCTTCGATTCAAAGAATGCTGCCCAAAGAAGTACCTATGAAGAGAGTAGTAATATTTTTTTTATCTATACTAGTGACACAAGTAAGTATTATAATATTATATAAGTAATTTATGGAACCGATAATATAAAATTGCACTGAAAGAACATTGTCTTGAAAGTGGAATTTTATTAATGTTTTTAAAGTCACGATTGCTATGCATTTACAATAATATCATATGAACGAATAAAGTATGATAATTGATAATCTACATAGATAATACTAACTTTCTCTTGTCAGGGAAATTGTAAAAAGTCCAGCATTTGCGTGCATCACGCATTCAAGCAAAGAGGGAAATAATTTGTGTTTATGGGACCGGGAACTCGAAACATGATCATAAAAATATGAAAGATTGGCTTATTTTGTTGTAGAACAGATATTTTATAATAAACGCTGCATTTTTATAAATATGTTAAAATAAGGAACTATTACTATTTTTAGTTTTAAGTTCAGCTTATTATCTACTTTTTTTTTTTATTAAAACAAAATGATGTAGGTCGATTGTACGGTATACATTCCTCTCAACATTACTCTCCTTACCTGCAGAAATTGTGAACCGTCAAAAGGGTCAGAAAATCGAGAATACCGAACTCTCGATTTTCCTAATTTGATATAAAATTAATTTTTATACATATAATATTTAGTCACTAACGACTATTTTAGTTTAGATTTTCTGGTCCTTCTGAACGGAAAATAAACACGCTGTATAAAATATTTAATACTTTATATCCGGCTAAAGTTTTCGACAAAATCGTTAATATCTGCCCCAATATCATTTATAATATTAATTTTTCCCCTAATGTAAGGCCATTAAGAAGTAGGGTAACGAGAAGCTGACGTTTATTATAATTATTTTTTTGCCTTAGCAGATCATTTTAGACGAGAGGCTATAAAGGCCATATGCTTAAAGCATTATAAGGTCACGTAATACATTAATGATTGAAGATCCTGAAGGCCGTAGAATTTAAATAATTTATTTATGTATTTAAAAAGTAATTTCAGTTCAATTTAACACAATCTTATTAAGTAACCTTTGTGTTATGCTTTTTAGTTATACTATGTTAAGTATAAGTAAATAAAGACTTTCTAAATAATTAAAAAAATGTGACAAGTATGCATAGTTTGTTTCTTTAGCAGTTTATTAGAGGAACCTTCTTAAAAAAATCAAACACAAAACCAAATTGAAAGCAAATAGCCGTTTATTTTCCTTCACACATAATTGGCCAGCCAATCTTTTTTTGCTATTTCAGAATTCGAACATCTGCTTGACACAAGAGGTAAATTTTTTTTGAGACACTGTTAACTTCGCACCCACTTTTGGAACAAAGATACTATTATACTTGCAAGCTTCCTTGCAACTGTGCAAGCAGGCAGATGGCCAGGGCTGTCACGGCTCAGTTACGGAAAATAATGTTTCTTTTTTGTGCGATTTTATATCGGTCGACTGATGATTAATAGAGCGAAACGTTGCAGTAATTGTTATTTTTGCGTGTTGGAATTGTTTTTAGTAAAAGTGAGATTAAATTCCGAAGCAAGAGTGCAAATAGATTTAAAAGACACTAGAAACAAGTATCATACTGATTAGCTGCTACGTAAAAAAACAGAAGTATTGATCACAAGTATCAATGTCAAAACCCTATTGTTCTTTCAATGTTTATAGGATCTTCACCTTTCAAGAATCATTCATACATCTACTCGACTATGGCAAAGAACTTAATATATACAATGACCTTCATTGTATATAAAAGAAACAATCTTTATTAAAATGCCACGTGGCTCTTAGTACATTCAAAAGGTTTGAGTGACAACCCTACAATGGTATCTGCCGTACTCAATACGGTTTACAGTCGCAAAGACCACCTGCCCGACGCGTGGTCGCTCTTTTAATATTATTCAAAACATATTCGTTTCAATAAGATTGTCATACAAATAAATAACATAATACTTTATTATTGACATAGTATTAGCATAAATTATGTTGTCTGGGTTTTAAATAAGACTGTCAAACTGAGACGAAAAAATTAAAATAAATACGAGATATTTCTACATTTCTAAGTATAAATATATATATTATATTATGCCTGATTGGTCTTATGGTCTCAAGCACAGGCGCTGAGCGTCACGTATTGTGATACTGAGGTTCTAATGTTTTCATTCTGTCAATGAATCAAACATTATTAAATCGTTTTTCTATTTTAATTAAGCTCCCTAAATAATAAGTCAACCATCGTAAAAATAGCACTGGCAACATATTTAGCGTTGATATATCAAGAACTCAAGATAACATCTAAGAAATTATTCTAATGATAATCGTAAGAATGTCCACGGAGTTTTTGTCCAGATTCTTTACACTAGGATCCACGTTTTGTACTCACAAATGCTAAAAATAGCTTACTTAATAGCGTTGTGAATGTTTCATAAAAAATATTTGATATATAACATAGGCTGTTTGTGCTGTTTCATGATAATTTCCCGACATAAGTTAAGCCCCAATATGTAGCTTAACATCTTTGCTGCCCACCTACGTTATTCAGAAGCTTATGATGTTATCCGTTGTGCTCGTCACTCAGTAACTCAGCACTGCGGTCGCAAAGACCACCTGCCATGCGTGCCGGTTTATTATTATTTGATGATTGAATCCCGCTTTATAATAAAATAGCCGCACGCAGAGAGAAATATTTCAAATTCTAACATGTTGGTGAATTATTAAGAGGTATTTTAATTATCATAAAAATGAGGTCTCGACAGCCCTGTATGTGTGCCCTAGTTTATCCTGCTTCATAAAAAATATAGAATTCAAATTACTACAAATAATTTGTCCGATTCTGTGGTTTAAAAGACTACTCCGAATTAAGGTCATGTAAAGGAAAAAAAAATGGTCTTACCACCCGCAAAGAAAACTAAGGAAGATCGTTAAACTGTAATATACAGAACACATACTCTTCTTACATAACAGGATCAATTACCTAATGAACCTTGAAAATAATGTGCACATTTTATTCAGATAAGCTAAGAAAGTGAACAGTAATATTCAAGCATACAACAAGTAACTACGTAATTCACCACAAAAGGACCGCCCATAACTATCAAGACACATAATACGACGGCCTAAATATGATTCTGTAATCATAAACCGAAACCCGTACAAAAACCGCTCCATCCCGGAACAGCCATATGTTGCCCAGAGATCAAATTGTTTTGCGGTCACGTTTAGGAAGGTTTGTGGTAAGATGAACTTAGTTTCACAGCAGTTAGAGTTGGTTTTCTTTTGATTCAGGGAGATGAGGCGATGAATTTGTATGTAATCTATTAATGTTGGTCATTCAGATGTAATGCCTTGTCCGCTAATCATATTTTGTCAAATATCGACAACCTTCAGGAAATATTGATACAATTTATAAAATCTTGGTGTAAGAAATATTTGCGTGACCTGAACATTTAACAGGCGAAAACTAAAAGATGATGTGACGAAATTGGCACCCACATTAGGAATCTTCACTATTTTGCTAGAGATGTCAAAATTTTTAGTCCGACATAACCCTCTACATTATCTTCCGAGAGGCGTAGGACGCCCATGAGAATTTTCATGAGGAATAGGCGTATAAAACCAAGGAATATATCACAAGTTTAGTAGATTGGTGAGTATATTTTGGTGATTACGTACCATATTTTAATAATTGGCATAATGGAATCCCTTCATTCAACAATACACAAGATCATTATTATACCGCAAACAAAAACTCAGAATTGTAGTAATGACGCTGTGTATCGTCGACTGCGTACAATAAAATTAAGTTGGCAATTCGCGTTACACCTCATTAACTGACAGACACTGTAGAAACATGTCTGTGCACAGTGTGTGGCTTAACCCATAGGAGAAAAGCCGTTTTCGGAATTCATTAGAAGACCAACACTGCCGGCAAGAACATATTCAGTATCACATTTATATCTACTAAAACCAACTTTTAAATAGATCTTATATCCTACTAAGACGATAAACAAGCATACGAGCTGCAGATAAGCACTCGGTCTGTAAGCAGCAACCACAAGCCATTGATGCCTGCAATACCAATGATGATGCCCGAGCATTGTCCTATTGAGACGTAAGATATTACTAATTCGCCCGGTAATTTCATCAATACTTCATCAATACATCGGATACATTGCCTTTGTATGCGGAATACAATAACCTTAACACATTATTAAGTAGCATAATGGTAAATAAGTATATTATATGCTACTAGGTACTACATATGTGGAATAATAATTATTTTTTAAGTCATTGTTCTTCATTGGTCCTTGTGTCCGTGGTCCTTCAATCGCTCAGCGCTTATGACTAACACCATACAAATGTTTCGAAGCGTGATTTGGCAAGCGCGCCAAGCCACGGGAAAATTAGAGTGCATTTTAATGGACACTAGCGTTTGAAAGTGGGGGTTAGAACAATTACGTGTTCTAAAACATATGAGAAAGGGTACCTACTTATAGATAAGACTCAAACTTGATTAAGGAATGCACTTGTTAGTGATGTAGTGCATAGATATTTATTATCAATTTGTATTATTTGTAATTTATATGATATGGTCATTGGTGTAGTGGTCGCAAGCTTCGGTTGGTCATGAGGTCGCTTCCCAGGTCGTCGAGCGTAATGTTTAATTAAGAATAAGAATGTATTTATTTGCTTAAAACATGGTATACAATTCATACATACAGCTCGGAGTTTGGAGCCTGGTTAATGGTAATAGGTTAACCTTTTTCCATGAGATCTAAAACTGGCAAATTGTAGATGAGACTCAATTACAACTTCGGCGCCTTCTTACGCCTTCAGCGAATAGAAGCGTGATGGTAGGTTATGTCCCTTAAAAGTTTTCTGGAACCAGTTTTGTAGCGCTAAATTTTGAAGGCATAAGTTCTTTAAACAAAAGATCAAAAACATCGAAGATATTCAAAATGCAAGAAAACTTTTAACCTTAGAAACTTTTGCAATGTCTAAACGAGGCAATCATGCGAAACGGTGGAGCAGTTTTGAAGATTACGTGAACAACACAAACTTTCATGCAAAAAGTAATATTCGAGGTTGTTATTGTTACGAAGGCGATTTGGCAACTGCTCTGCACCCAATGGCCGAGTCGTTATGTTTCAAATAACGTGCAATGATCATTTTAAGTGCTTCGTTCTACGATGTTTTTGTTCGTAAAAAAGATATAATTTTTATGGGTTTTTTTATAGTTGAATTTTGTTGGGTTGTTTTAAAATTGATGGGTGTTCAAGGTGTGGCGAGGGATCAAATTAGAATGATTCGTAGTTACTTAAATTGAAAGTTAATACCTTGGTATCTTAAGAAAAGTACAGTAGCTCAGAAGCTTGGAAAGCCTATCAATTTATTGCCCAGAAATTGGATTGCGGAGGTCGGATGACAATCATTTCATGTATAATACTGGCTGATACTACTACTACTACTACTACCGATATAAATCCACATCTGGTTAGAATAGAAGCTAAATGCGATATAGTTATGAAAATCCTAGGATGATAATGATGAGTCTAGCTAGAAGATGGTTTGACTCGTTGCCCAAAGGACTTTTACACCAAAAGTAGGTTATACATCCTTTTCCGAGGTCCAATCTATCTCTATACCAAATTTCATCAATATTAAATCAGCGGTTTAGGCTTGAAAGCGCAAAAACAAAAAGACAGATAAAGTTATGAGTGTTATTGTATGGATTGCTAACTGAACTGAAATAATTATTGGGAGAATACACTGGCTCTTGTAAAACAGTAACTAGCCCAAGAGTCAATGCCTCACTATTTTGTAATGAATTTTATTTTATGCAAAAAAAATCTTTGCTACATAAAAAAAAAATCATGAGGTATGGTATGTACTGTTATTTCACAATCGCACAATCAAATAGTCTAAACAACATAAATAAATTGTCAGCTATCTTAAGTAAGGCTGACATTAATTTAACCCTTCATCGCTGTTAAGTGCCCTGTAAACGATCAAATTTGCTTGACAAATTTGTTGGTCAAACTTTACGTTTTCATCAAAAACTGATAGTAGACTGATTGACAAACGCGTCAAACAAAGCTGCACACTACCCAATAATTTGATAAACACGTAAATTTGTCAAACAAATTTGATCGTTTACAGGGCGCTTAAGATTTCAATAGTTGCGTCAAACGGCTGACGCAACGGATGCTGCCATCACGATCGTGTTAATACAGCAATACGTGCGTCGATACGGTTGTGTATCACGATTCTGTTCGCAACATTTATTTCAATTTGATTTGATTATTAGCAAAAAACACGCGTGTGAAAATATCAAGCACGCGTTGTAATCAAACTGCCCTCAGTTTCACTCGCAAAACATAACATACCATCACGCCTGTATTCCCCGAAGGGTTAGGCAGCGGCGTACTAATTGTACACACACACATCACCGGTATGTTTAGATCCTATGTAATAGGGGGCGAGCCATTAATCGGGCACAAATCCAGACTCCGAGCTGCTACTGGGAATTTTTTCACTTTGCTCGACCTAGGGATCAAACCCGGTCCTGAGCGCGACTGCTATGCTAGAGGTCGAGCAAACTGTAACAAAAGTGCTCGGAGTTCGGTATGTGGCCGAAGAATGGTAATTAGATCGCCCTATATTATAAGGGACGTAAACATCGCCGACATGTCACTTTAAGTATCCCTCTGCTTGACTCTTAGGGGATGATGTAACTAACTGCCTAACTCTTTGGGGGATACAGGCGCAATGTTATGTTTCATGCTTTATTTTTACGTTCTGAATGAGATATTGGTTAAAAAAACAATATTGTATTGATTATATATATTTTTAATCTAAAAAAAACAAGGAGCTTATATATCTCGAAAGCTTGCTTCATATCACAAGTTTAATAACACGCCTGTAGATAAATTCTATCGTATCATTCTATTCATTCTGACCTTAATGAATATATAATGAAAGCTTAGAAATACATTTTATGACGACTCTCTCCTGAATATAATCAGTAGCTAATGTTGTCCATTGTTACTCACATACAATCTACAAATTAAATGCTTATAATAGCTGTCCGAGCTACTACATACTATATTATAAAATAAAAATCCCCGCTGCGCTGATTTCGTATTTGTTCGGGCTTATCTCAGAAACGACTGTACGGATTTACATACGGTTTTCACTAGTAGAAAGAGGAATTTTATATTAGGATGGTTATAGGTTATAATTTATGAACACCTCTGTGTGAAGCACTGGTCCCTACTAGTATTCTATACTTACCCGCGGATTCGCCCGCATTGGATCCCGAAAACACTCGGGAAAATAAATTAATCGGGAATAATGTAGCTTCCTACTAATGATAAAAGAATTCTTAAAATCGGTGCATTCGTTTCAGAGTTTATCGATTACAAACAAATCTTTCCTTTTGATATAGTAGGATAAAGTTGAGACTATATTATCTAAGATTATGTAACAATAAGCTGTAACATTACTAAAAAAATCCCTTCTTTAAAATCTTTTTAGAGTCGTAATATTTTTTGGTGCCCAATGTGCATATCGAAGGGTTAATTAAAGGTATAATTAGTAGGAAGGGGTTATTAGTAGGTGTTTATGTAAGAATTTCTGTTTGTAACCACGATGCAAAGGTTATCCAAGTGTGCGCCAACGTTTTTTCAAATAAAATAAAAAAATCATGGTACATAGACGCTGTATAAAAGCATCATAACTTGTTTTGAACTTGGCTATTAACCTTATAGCGAATTATTGCATAAAAAAACTTGTTCAACCTGATCATCTTACATGTTACGTTAATATACGTTGCAGGCACTATTATTTATATCTGTTCTGTGATATTCTATTGACTGGTTCTATTCCCAGGGCGAACAGTGTTATTGAGCTTTTCTATGAACTTCTCAGTAGCAGTTCCGAGGCTGGATTTGTGCCCGGTGTCATTTTTGGGGTCGAGAACTCAGATCAAATAAAAAAAGTTAAGATGGAACTCTGCGAACAAAGAAGTGAGGCCGGCTAAAACTACGCCTTGTCGTGTACAACACACAATTACAAGCAAATATGTATTAGTTAACTACGCCTTATCTTGTCAGTCGAGCTTTCGATACCTAGATAGCTCGACTGAAAAGATAAGGCGTAGTTTCGGTATACGTGTGTGCGTGTAATTGTGTGTTGTACACCGTTAGGCGTAGTTTTAGCCGGCCTCACTTCTTTGTTCGCAAAGTTCCATCTTATCTTTTTATTTGATCTGAGTTCGAGAAGTATTTTTGGGGTTCTGAAATAATTTCTGAGCAGCAGCTCGGAGTTTGCATATTTGTTTGTCTTCCGCAGTTATTAAGTATTTGGCTTCTGTGCATATAGCAGTACACCTATTTAACATTTAACAATAAGAGCCCTCTTTCAAGCAAGTATTATATAGATCAGGTTAGAGTGTAAAAGTACACTTCTGCCTATCCTTTCAAAGAATACAGTCGTGATGGCAAAATATTCTATTAATTAAACTATGCTAACACCACTAGGCCACTGCACAGCGCACATCTATCACCACTTAACTTCAAATGCAAAGCGACAATCTCCCGGTTAAAAGTTAATAGAATTTAACTTTAACAGCGAAGTTAACTGTGGGAGACACAGATTAACCACCGGCTAACCGGTTGGTGTGACCAGGTGTAAAGGTTTTTTTTGCGATAAACTCGATACTACACAACACCTGCTCATTTTATTGGTTTCCCCTTTTTTAGATACGACAGGTGGTGAGTGATTGAAGTTAAGATATTCTTTCTCCAGAATATATTTAACAGACTTAATTAAAAAAAATGACTGCCTCGTTAGTCTAGTGGTCCTAACCGCGGCTGCTACGCTAGAGGTCCTGGATTCGATCCTCAGGTCGAGCAAAGTATTATTGGGTTTTTCTATAAATTTCTCAGTAGCAGCGTTGAGTTTGGATTTGTGCCCGGTAAATGGAAATAGGCTCGCCTCCTATTACATAGGACATTAACATACCGGCAAACTGTGGGTGTACAGTAAGTACACCTCTACCTTACCTTTTGGGGAATACAAGCGTGATGGTATTTTGTTGTTAAAAAAATATGCCTTACTTTCTAATGTCATACAAAGAGGTTAGTTTTAAAAACCTTGGTTTTTCTTAGAATATGTTTGTAATATGCATTGGGTTCATATTATTATAATATATTCAGTTATAATGTGATATTTATGAGAAGCAAGCTTTGAGCCTTGGGCTAAGATGTTTGGGTCAGATAGCAAGGTTAAAGGTTCAAATCCGATTAGGTACGTTGAATTATAAGGCCCAGGCGAATATAATATAGAGACTGAATTTAAATTATGTTACTAGTAAATTATTGTAAACTGAATAATGACTAGTGCAGGGATAGCCTTGTGATATGACCACTGGACTGCCAAGTCAAAGGTCTCGACTTCGAATCCAGGGCACGCACCTCTGTCTTTTCGAAGTCATGTGCGTATTAATAATTATTATCACACGCTTAAACGGTGAAGGAAAACATCGTGAGGAAACCTGCATGCCTGAGAGATTTTCTTGACGGCATGTGAAGTCTGCCAACCCGCAGTAGGCTAGCGTGGTGGACTATAGCCTAATCCCTCTCTTTCTGAGAGGAGACCCGTGCTCAGCAGTGGGATAATGTAATGGGTTCATGATGATGATGAATAATGACTAAGTTAGTATTTTTTTTTTGTACGGAAAATTCTCATGAATCTTTTGCCACCGGGGGAGGAGACAGGGTATGTCGGACTAAAAACCTCACTTGCCTTCGCTTACCCTATAGTCAAGGCCATGGGATTCGTGACATTCGCTATAACCATGACAGGCTATGGTCTAACGTTCGCTGGGCCCTTTCAAAGGGTAGGACAGTCATCTGGGATTTTTGGGTGAAAATACCCTTCCAGGATGTTCTCAAGACTTATCTTGGTCATTGAAATCTTATCCGTAAAGCCGTTTAGGGTTCCGTACCCAAAGGGTAAAAACGGAACCTATTACTAAGACTCCGCTGTCCGTCCGTCTGTCTATCTGCCACCAGGCTGTATCTCATGAAACTGTAATATTAAAACAGGTAAAATTTTCACAGATGATGTATTTCTGTTGCCGCTATAACAACAAATACTAAAAAACAGGAAAAAAAATAAGTGGGGCTCCCATAAAAAACAGACGTGATTTCTTTGCTGTTTTTATCATCACCATCATCATCATCATCAGCCTATACTAGTCCACTGTTGGACGTAGGCCTCCCCAAGTGTGTGCCATTTCACCCTGTCCTCCGCTTTTCGCATCCAGCTTCTGCCAGCAACCTTTGCAAATCATCACTCCATCTTGCCGGTGGGCGTCCTACACAACGTTTGCCGTTTTTATAGATAATGATAACTCGCGCACGAAGAGTTCCGTAACCCTTCGTGCGCGAATCCGACTCGCACTTGGCCGGTTTTTATTCCATAGTTGTTTTGTATTATTATTCTATACAGCCTATTTGACTTAAATCATTCTAATTTTAAACATTAAGATAATTACAGGTTGAGAATTATTATTATTAATTCACGTCGCAATTAGATTTTTCTGTGAGGCAACTCCGAAGCAGGTTGTGTCCGGAACTTGGATTTATGACCGGCAATTTTTTCATATTAGGTAGATCTATCTATAATCAAGATGTAAAATTTGTCGAATGCGCGGGCGACGTTGTCAAATAAGGTAAAAATTTCCTTAACAAGAACTGTTATTGTTAATCTCTTTTTCCTGGTTTATTTAGCAAGGCCTTCTAAGAAACTCATTGGTTTAAAACGAAGTTGGTACCAGAAAAAAAGTTCTACGTACCTACACCTACCTACTTAGTTTAACATGACGAAATTCAAGGGTTGCTTGGTTAAGCCATTTATAAAATGCTGTAGAATCATATTTTTAGGCTTTGTCTCATTTATCACTTGGAGAGTCGTCAGCAGAAATGTACACCCATAGTTCGCCTATTTGTTCTAACTGGGCACCCTCTTTTGCATAGGACCTAAACATACCGGCAGACTTTGGATGTACATTACACCTCTGCCTAAACCTTCGGAGAATACAGGCATGATGATATGTTAGATATTTTATTTGGCAATGGGTTCTAGACCTGGGTTCTGGGGTGTCTAGACCAGGGATTCCCAAAGTGGACGAGGTCTAAAAATCGACCCCTATTAAATTAACACAAGTTTAAAACTTTCAAGATAGGTAGGTAGGTATGAAGTCAACTTTACTCACTTAAGCAAGTGCAAAGTTTTCCAATTGGTACCTTAGTACCTAGGTATTTTGTATCAATAGAAAAAAACTAAAGATAGGCCCCCTTATTCATAATAGTCTGCTAACTTAAAGCATTGCTAATTCTCACTCTTTCTTCTAATGACCTAAGTCAGAATGAAAAATAACACTCTGTAGCAGCTGTTTTAAGTTAGCGGACCATTATGAATAAGGGGGTTGATCCTAAAAGTTGGTCATTTGGCCAAGGGGGTCTGAGGTAACAGTTCATTTTGGAAAAGGGGTCACTTGACCAAAATAGTTTGGGGATCTCTGGTCTAGACGAACCGAAATCAGTCCTAGCACTTCAAAAATATTTAACGATATGCTTCTACGGTCATTTAAGAGGGGACTCTAGTCCTAAGGAATTTGAAAAATAGGTATTTGAAGAAACTATTGCCGTCGCGCTGCACCTCCATTCTCTTCCTGTACAGTGCGAAAAGAACAACTGCAGCTTAGGATGATTTTACCTACAAAAAACTTGACCAAAAGACGTTTCGTATTCTGCTATTTTCTTCTTCAAAAGTGGATTGATCTAAACAATTTATATATCAAAATTTTGAGGAAAAGCATGTCTATGCTTCTATTATTTTATTATTTGTTAAAAACTTTTCAAAATTGTCTGATAGTCACCTGAACATGACGGTAAAAATGGGCTTTTTTTCGAGTTTTTGAATTGTTATATTTTCTAGCGACAATTTTTTTTGGAAAAAATGAAATAATAGGGGCCCGTATGAATTAGATCCAGATTTTTTGGAAAAATATCATTGCTCTAGAGCTATTATCTACGAAGAAAACAGCAGAATGCGTTTGTATGGAGAAAGGCTCACTAGAGTACCCTCTTAATGAGCATCATATCGTGAAACCTATCATTGTCGATCGTCCATTATCACAACTATCCAATCTTGATACATTTGGTTTTATACATCAATTACATGTAATTGATGTATAAAACCGAGTACCGTATTATATCTCAATGTATTGAGATATAATACGACAACCTTGCGTTACTAGTACGACTTTCGTGAAGCTATGTGAAAGTGTTTTTCACGTTCTGTTCAACAATTAAGTGATACTCGTACGTTTCGGTATTTTGTTATTGATGTATTTTTTTTCCTTTAATAAAGTAATTACACTCACATCAAAGCAAATTGGCGAACGAACAATGTTTTTTGATGAATTTAAGTAAGAAAATTGCGCAGAAAAATATCAGATTTAACAACTATTTAACTTCGCACTTTTTTACGTTATTTATTCCAGTTCGAATTGAATTTTTCGGGTCAGCTAGTTATATGTATAATAATGGCGTTATAAGTAGTTAATAAAATAGTTATTTACTGAAAACGTTACCGTATCAATCCAATTGCTTAGAACCTTTTTGTAGGTCGCGGGTGCGTCTGAAAATAAATATCTGGTATGGGCAAACACGGCCCTAGACCCGTGACAAGTGTGGTGTGTAGGCCATACAGAGGCCATACAAATATTTATCTTGCTTGGGAACCAAAACTAAGACAGGTAGTGTAAACGGCAGTCTTGCTTACAGGGCCGGATTTAAATTTGTGCCGCCCTGGGGCACTGAAAATAAAAAATCATACCATCACGCCTGTATTCCCCGAAGGGTTAGGCAGAGGTGTACTAATGTACACCCACATTTCGCTGGTATGTTTAGGTCCCATGTAATAGGGGGCGAGCCTATTGCCATTAACCGGGCACAAATCCAGACTCCGAGCTGCTACTGGGAATTTCATAGAAAAACCCAATAACACTGCTCGACCTGGGGATCGAACCCAGGACCTCTAGCGTAGCAGTCGGCTTTGGACCACTAGACTAATGAGGCAGAATAAAAAATCCCTATGAAAAAAAAAACTGTTATCAAAAAGACATGTACATAATTTGAAAATATTTTTAATTCTTCAAAAAGACTACATAAATTTATCAATTATTCCAGAAAAAATAAAATATCAACTTATTTTTTCAAACCTTTATGGAAATAAATAAATTAAACTATTTGAATAGTTTTGACTTAAATTTTCCATATTATAATATACAACATTTTAATTTGATACATAATACTTAAATTATATTTCTTGAAAGATAAAATGTTTATTTAAAAGAATTAGTTAAATATATATTGTAATAGAATTTTTTTTCTCACTTTTCGAATTTTCCCGCCCTGGGCACTAGCCCCGACTGCATAACATAACATAACATACCATCACGCCTGTATTCCCCGAAGGGTTAGGCAGAGGTGTACTTAATGTACACCCACAGTTCGCCAGTATGTTTAGGTCCCATGTAATAGGGGGCGAGCCTATTGCCATTCACCGGGCACAAATCCAGACTCCGAGCTGCTACTGAGAATTTAATAGAAAAACTCAATAACACTTTGCTCGACCTGGGGATCGAACCCAAGACCTCTAGCGTAGCAGTCGCGATTGGGACCACTAGACCAACGAGGCAGTCTTTACTGTAGTCCCGACTGCCCCTAGTGTAAATCCATCACTGCTTACTTACGTAGACATTCAGGTTACATTTTGTGATTTTGGTTAACTTAACAACACCAAGTAACGCCTACTACTTAAACTAAACATACCATCAAATCAAATCAAAACTTTTATATGCGAATATGGGTACAAAATTATGTTGGTAAGTAATCACGTGGTAATCACGCCTGTATTCCTCGAAGGGTTAGGCAGAGGTGTACTTAGTTTAAATTTACAGTTCGCTAGTGTGTTTGGGTCCCATGTAATGGGGCCTGTTACTACTAAGACTCACTTTATTATTATTTAATTTCTTAATTCGTACATTTTTATGAGAATCAACAATTTCTACTTAATTATGCGTCGTTTTAGCGAAATGCTGCCTAAGTAAATATATTTAGATTCTTTCCTTGGCTTGTGCAGAAATGCAAAAGAAACTCTGCCTGTCCGTTAGTTATGTTTTTGCGCCCAAACCGTAGAACCAATTTTAATGAATTTGGATTGGATCTGGATTTGTCTCAGAAAGTCTTCTAGAATGCGAGTGAAACTGCGGGCATCAGTTAGTACTTTAATAAAATAGTTAACTGCAATAATAAATCTACTTTTATAATTATTCAGGCTTCTTAGACCAATAAATTTAAAAAATCATAAAAAATTCACGTAATTTGCATAGTACCTGTTATTCATGCCACCTGTTTGTACTATTTGATCAAGCTACAGGGCACACGGCACACAAGGCCGGCCTGTATTGACTTAGGACGGCCAAGACATTACTGGTATTTACGGTATGTAGGTTTAACTTAACGACTTCTCTGGTTCAGGTTAGCAAAAATTTCGAGAAACGGGCGAAGAAAGAAAATTAAACGTATTTTGTACTTATGTTGCCTCTTTTTTGTCCGTCTGGGCAGTTTCTATAAAAATCTTTTGGTATGAACCCTTGCAAAAATGGCAAATTATTAAGCAATAAAAATAAAAACATGTTTCATTGAAGGCCTTGTATTATTTTAAATTAAAAAACTTACTTACTCTACAGATTTGGTTTACTTTTTGGTGCCCAATTGGCACACATAAGAATTGACTGAAAATGTTGCTCTTTTAAAACTTGAAAACATGGAAAAGGTGGGTAAATTCTGGTAGAAGAGAAATTATAACATTATGAGTATACCGTAACAGTATAATTAAAACAATAAAATTATAAGTAGCCCTGCGTTTCCACTGACGACAAAACATGTTGCAAACATCTATCTATACTTTGTCCATTATGTGAACCGTTTTTTGACAGTTGGAACTAGTGATTGCAGGAACGTAACAATGCGATTATCGATCCGATTATTGACACCTTGATTGCTGTCTAGTATTGATTATCGATTGTTAGGTTTTGTATAATATTCATCCAATTATATATTTTTTGTATAATATTCATTTTCCATCCATTTCTTTTCAAAAAGATTGTTTAATCTATGTTTTAATGATATTAGAGTTGACGCCATTTTCCGATACTGATTTAATGTTATTGTTTAAAATTATTGCAGCGAATACATTCGATTGCATCACTAGACACGGTAGAATGTGGTAGAATGTAACTAAATTTAATACGCTTGACAATAATCTTTTTTTTTGGAAAATCCGTTACGTTTATGGTATTATAATGTCTGCAAGGAATCATAATTAAGATAATTGAATAACATAAGGTAGATAATACATTTATTTTGTTACGCATTTCAAAGTTAACTTTTACGTAATCTGGAACAGCTACGCTCTAAGGCAGTCTAAGACATCTGTCAAAAAACGGTTCACATAATGCACAAAGTATAACTGTTCGAGTGAGTGGGATTGGTAGATGTTTGCAACATGTTTTGTCGACAGTGGAAACGCGTGGTAAGAGTATATAACTTTACTAGAATCATTAGGTATAAAAAAACATAAATCAAGTAGCCGTTATCACAAAATACGTCGCGTCATATAAATTCATTGTGCAGTTGATCAAACACACTGTTCCATGTTTTATTTACTTAAACAAACATAGAAGCCAAGATTCGGGAAACGCCGACATTTCTCCAATGAGAATTTTCTTCCTACAAAGAAATTTCAACTTTATAACCGCTACTGTATAAAGTAGTTTCTCCGTTAGCTCGTTATTCCCGTGTCAAATATACAGAGGTATTTTAGACATTCAACTGTAAGTTTCAAGTTATAACGCTGTTTTTTCCTTGCAAGATATGTTAAGGTTTTTGTGCATAGCCATTAGTCGAGGCGTGAGGGATTTCGGTGTCACATTGCTGTTTCTTTTCTTATAATTATCGACCTAATTATAGTTTCTAAATTTTTTTCGAATTTGGAATATTCCAAGTGACCCTGACCCCTGGAAGGAGCGTTGTTTATGGAAGGTATACTTCTTGGCGTTACTGCGAAAAAGCGCGGGAAAATATGTGTCGGCCATCTTAGGTTTAGTCTATGGCTAATCAAATGCTACTGTATTCGTAATTTAAAAACATCGAAGCGGATGCGGATGTGAACTTTGATTGGAATCAGTATAAAAACACAATGGCCTAAGACATTTTTATAATATTTTGAGTTTAGTTCCGGGAGTCTAGGTTTTGTGTTTGCCTTCAATTGTGATAGTATGTATCCGTTAGATAGACTGACATTTTAATAATGTTCTAGTTCACCTTGCCTGATCTAGATATTAGACTTTGTAACTATCTGAGTTCGCCTATCTTCTTGCTTAATTTTATACTTTCTAGCCTTTTTTCTGATTCAGATCACTGACCGATTGTTAAACTGGTCTGTGCCTGATTATCAGTCCACCTCGATAATTTGAGATACGCTCATTATGCAAATCTTGAGGGGTAATTAGTTATAATGATTGGAAACTACCTACCACTGTGTCATGGGATATCTGTAATGAAAATTCATGCAGGCGTTTTCTAATAAATCTTATTCATACACTAGCTGTTCTTGGCATGCCTGTAGCTGTAGCTGTTCTGCGCGAACGTGCACAACTGCACATAACCAATCACCAAAATTTCATGGTATACGAATGCATGAAATATAATTGAATACCTAGACGTCACACACATTTTTTTTTCTATGAGATGAGATGTTTTTGATACTTAATTTTATTCATACACCATATCTCACTCCGAGTCAACTAAGTATCTCAATCCTTTGAACAATGACAACACAACTGAGGTCATTATTCCCACAACAAAACTATAACGACTTCGTTCAGGTAGAATTCAAAGGATCCGATGACGTTATCCTGTTCTTATAAGGACATATTATGACGTCTTATTTATTTCCTATTATAAGGTTATGCGTTGAATATATTATGGAAATCAAGAGATTGTTAATGCTTTTGTGGCTTGGGAAGTACGCATAGGTAAACTGTACCTATGGGGGTGTCCAATGTCCATTATTTTAACCGTTTATTTTTTATATCCTTCCTTAATTCTTGGCTGCATGATAAACTCCTTATGCTTCGCTGGAGGACATTTGTGAAGTTTTAAAGTCAGTTTTCAAGTCAGGATCCTCGTGTTAGGCAGCTGTGCTTATAACCACCAGACCAATGAAGGAGATGGTTCCGAATTGTGAGATCGCATTTACGTGTTAATATTCTACTGGTTCGGCGTCATTAAAGTCTTAGGCTTAACCCATAGACTTCCAAGTGTCATGCCGATAATGAGTTCACGACAAGTTTCTTTAACTTACAGTCGTGCACTCGCTAATGAGCGCATTACCGGCTCTTTGGAGTGAAGAGTACCCTAAGAGACCTCTTGAAGGGGAGGAAAAATGAAAGATAAGGAAGAATCGGACAGACAAACGAATGTGAAAATTTTAAATACTTAAAATTTCCGTAAATATTTATTTCTGTAGAAATTAAAGGGTTACGTTCGTAGACCTCTACTGATATTGTAGATTAGGCATTTGGCTTCCGTCGAAAAGTGAGCCTTGATTGAAAATGTCTGCCGAAATAAAGACTCAAGTTTATATACTACTATTAAAAATTGTTGGGTCACGATTGTACAAAGACCGTTCGGACCACGATTGAACACTATTGCAGAAACAACTCAGCCACAAGAATTGTAGACCACTGCTGAAATAAGGATCACGATTGTACACCACTTCCTGAATAACTGGGACAAGTTTTTTTTTACCGAAATGAATGGGCTACATTTGTTCACACATCCAGCTAAAATAACATAATGCTAAGATCGCGAAACAATACATTTAAAGCGAATTCACGCACAACCACTTAAATGTTATGTTTTGCCATTACAGCAAATATTGCCAATCAATCAGAAAGCTGGTTACTCAATATCAACCTTATCAAGTCAGTTACGTAATAATACTACGCCTAGATCCGGTTCCGTTCATATTACCTATAGTAATTAAGACTTGTAATTTGTTTCTATTGTGATCTGTAAGTGAAAAAAAAATTTTGTTCGGTACAGGGTCATAATTACGTTTTGTTTTGTCGAAGTATAAATCATGAAATTTATTCGAAAATAATTTTTATTTTACCTAGCCCTCAACACTATAAATGCCACTGGTCTAAAGGTTGCTAGTGCAACTGGTGAGCGTGAGGTCATGAGTTGATAATACTAACTGAAAATGGCTCGCCTCCTATAAAATGGGACCTAAAACGTACCGGCCAACTTTGGGTACCAGTCAGTATACCCCTGCCCAACCTTTCGAGAAATACAGGCGTGATAGTTCGTTGTTTTTAATAAAAAGTTATGAATTACTGCCTCGAAAGTAATTAAACCGACATAAAAATGCATCAACCAAAAAGTAAAATAGCATAAGTACCGTTTTGCTAATTTTGAAAATTACCATCTTTATGCAAACACAGTAAAATTAATAACGTCAGTTCCTGAGGCTGTTGAAACTTGAGTTTATTAGCTACATTATTACGTCGCTGAATAATATAACGATAATACCGAGAATTGTGTACTTGGAACACATTAGCTCGAGATTTATGCGAAATAATTTTTCTATTACATTGTTCTGTGGTTAGTGAATACAAAGTTGAGTATCACGTGAAACAAGAACAATTCTAAGAAGTGAATTGCTCGCTAAACTTTTTGAGGGTGAGCGTGATTATTGTTGTGATTATTTGTTCTACTAGAGTAGATCTTCCGGCAGCTACTTATAAGCTCTCATTATAGCATATTCTCCAAAAACCACACAATTTATTGTAAAAACTTCAACACTCAAAACTTAAAACGCCAACATTTAGCTTTAATTGAACAAATTCTTCAATGTCACATGTTTAATTAAACATTCGTAAACCTAACCAGTTAGGCTACGAGGCCTTTTTTGCATCTTCCGCTCAAACCTGTTTCGCCTCGAAAGACGTCTTCAATGAATTGTTTTATGTCTTCGCCGTGAAGTTAAATCTTACTTCTAAGCATGATTCGAAGTTTTGTTGAGGTAATTAATAGAGGAATTTTATAAAATTTCCACCCGATTGTGAGTCTGAAGTGCCAGTCAGGCATGAGTTAGTAATTCTTTTGTTAGGCTAATTTTGGCAGCATGAATTTGCTCCTGCGAACTTAATTTGATTCGGATTTTGCAATTACATACTTGCATTCACTAATATTATCCAATCAACTAACTTTACAAGGTTTTTATTTCTTTTTTCATGGCGTACGTTCAGTGTGATGTTTAAAAGAAAAACTCAGTTACATCCTTAATTCAGGTAACTAGAACTTAGCCCAAAAGCTTTTTATTTTGTAAAGAGAATTTTATGAAGATAGGTTTTTACAAGAAGCTTTTTAAAAGCATTGATTTCAGAAAATGTTGATAGAGAAATATTAAGTCAGAATCATCCAATACAAGACTGGTTTTTCAGTGTATCAATACCCTATTTAAATATTTACAATATTTAATAGAGGCCTTTCTATCTCGCTGCGGTAGATTAGATATTTAAACTGAAAGATTTATGAAGATATCAGAATATTAAATCATCCTTTGAGGGATACAGGTAAAGTCTAGGCAGTAAATAAACTTGAGAACTTCAGTAGTCAGTGCTAAAAAAAGAAAAGAAAAGATTCAATAACATAAATAAATAATCTTTAATTCAAAACAGAATGTTAAAAAGTTTTTAAATACAAATAATAGATTATTATTAATAATTCTAAACATAGAAATAATATGAAAAATTTACTTTAAATATCTACCAGGTTTTGAAATGAGATTAATACAGTTTGGGATAAGTTCTGTTATTATAATTATTATGAACCTGTCATAACAACTTCTACATACATATTTCAATTAATGTCCCTATCGCGCTGTTTGTATTTGTTCGGGCTAATCTCAGAGACTACTCTACAGATTTTTATACGGTGTGCACCAATAGAAATAGGTATGGAGCGAAGTTTGTGCGGGTCGTTTGCATATTATAATTTGTAACCCATTTCATATTAAAATTTTCCTCAGTCACCACTAAAATAAATGGTAGTAGCATAACACTTCCAATATCCTCAAACTCCAAAATCAATTTCCTCCACATTGAAAATAATTTGATCCTCATATGAAATCGGATCCAATATAATGGCAGAAACATTTGTTATACAAAGGGCCAAACCTATTGTACGGGCAGGCAGCCCGTATAATGGTGTGACCTTCGTGTACCTTCGGTCATATTACACATGACGTTTTAAAAGCCATAAGATAAGCCGTGTATAGTTTTATATCAGCGATAAGAATGCAACGCTGGTGAAATAATACGCGAATGTTGCGATATTAATTCGATAACAGTTGGTGAAACAAAATGCAATGTAAAACTTTGATCGAGTAATTTGGTATGCTTTGATACATTGAATATGGAACGCCACACTTTTTAAAGCATTGATCACGCAATGGCTCAGAAACTTAAAAAGAAAAGTATTTTAAACTGATCTTGATTTAGCTTCGAGAAGTAGATCAATCAGAAATTCGTATTTGAACTATTTGTATTTGCTTATTAAAATTACGTTTTATATATAAATATTTGTTCTGTAGTAGTTTTCAAAAGAAACCTTTTATTGACTCAAAATTGCCCACAAGTGGTTAGCACGCGGCTTGTCTGAAGTTGTATGTAAATATCGTGTTAGTTTTAAGATCGGTTTACTTCGGAATAGCCCAGTAGACCGTGACAAGGGGCAATGAACTTGTAATAAAGTTTGTCTTTTTCCAATACACGTTTAAGCGATAAGAAATACGAGGTACGTCATTTCGTTAAAACAATGGCGAATAGGTGAACAAACCGAACGCCAAACTAAAACGCGATAAAGTTTAAGCCACATAAAGAAATTCCATTTCCATTCTCATGGAACAGCCAAACCAAACAAATGGCCCTGCGGTAGGTTCCATTTCCAAATACCTTGCGATATTACAATTATTCAAAAGTAAAATAAGCATACCGTATTAAATGCATTTGATATGACTGTGCAATTCGAATTTTGAATCAGAAAGACTTGCGATTTCAATTTACTTGTACATCCTATAATATTATAAGATAGCATATATGACTAAGCGTAACTACTACGCTAGAGGTCCTATTTTTATGAAATTCTCAGTTGCCGATCGGAGTCTAGTTTTGTGTCTCTTACGTGGGACCTAACCATACCTGGAAACTGTGGGTGTGCATTAGTACACCTCTGTCGTGTTTAAAATAATAAAAAGAAAGAGCACGAAGTCTGATAATTATGTAATTCTTATCGATACGGTACTTTACACGTTTTTACGTATAATACGTTCACACGTGTAAGCAGTAAGCAGTTTCTCTTTCATTTCTTAACACGTGTATCCAATATTTAAATGAAACCTCATTATTAAATAGATTTACGCAAAAAAATAAAAATTGTACTTGAGCAATTTTTCTAATGTGACTCGTTTTCACCTCAGTGACATGAACAAATATATTCTATGTACAGTATGTACTAATATCATGCCACTTTTTTATGCACTGAAATTAATTCGACCTGATTGATACATTAAGGCCACATTTCATTTCAAATAAGTCCCAGTTAAATTATTCGGCAGTTTATTTCAATACACATTCTGTTCCATTTTTTAATTTATTCGGAGAATAGCGAGAGACTCTTATTACATGGTAAAAAGCAGCCTTAGTCATTCATTATTTTACGAAATATCTGAATAATTATTGGGAAATACTACAGGGAATCCCTAGCTTAAACTAATAAGCCAACAAAGTCATACCTACATAATAAATTATTGTATAGTATGCACATTAACATTTTGAAATATGAGGCGAGACCAATTCTTGGAACGCCTACCTGACCACTTGTTTCAAAGAACTGTTATTGTATTGTTTCTATAGAAAAACACTTAATAAAAGTCACTCACATTTCTAACAATAGGTTCATGCATACCTAGTTATAAGATTTCGTTTAACAAAGCACGAATGCGGATCATTTGTTTGATATGATATTGAGAGTTGCAAACCAATTGTAAAGAATTAGAGATATCGCTAAATTGTTTGAACGGTCTGAAGATGTATGCAAGGGCAGTATTCCAAAGAAATAAGGTATACTTTCCTCTGACAAATTGTGTTCAGAGCGCTCAAGAAGTTTGGTTTCACCTATACCTACTAGTAACAAACGAGAGGAAAGAGATTAATATCAATAAAAAACAAATATATATGAATTCGACCGTGGACGTTATTCAAGATAGTTTTAATACTATTTTAATATTATTCTTAAATTTTTTAGTATAATGTGAAATGTATCATGTGTGTAATTGTTTAACCCATTTTGGAAGATAGGAATACAATGTAAAATTAATAATTGCCTCGATGTATAAGTCGAAAGCGTGGCTGCTAGACTCGAGGCTGTTTTCTACAAAATTCTGTAGCGGCTTGAAGTTAGGCCTGTCCGTATACGGGGATTACAATATACCGTCGATATGTGCATGTACATGTTCGGGGAATACACGCTGACAGTATGTTATGTAAATCATTTTGTGTGGCCTATTATTCTGGTACCTTTCTAGCTGAACAAGAAATCCTGGAATTAACCATCCAACAAAGACAAAGTAATGTCCAGATCACACATTCAATTTTATTCCCAGTGTGTATTAAACCTTCTTGGAAACAATAAAACACCTAAGTGGATCTGTGGCATTAGCTACTTACATAACAACATAGAATAATAGTACAGGCACTTATGTAAAGAACATTAATATGGTTACATAGCCAATGGAGGCGGTATTAGTTTTCAGTTGAAGTTGCTATGTTGATCGGTAGATTCGACCGCAACTCTGCGGTGAATTGAATACAATATTCAAGGTGTTTACTTCGATGTATTAGCACCTTGGGCCACGTAATTTGTGTGGTAAAACTGTGGCAATAATATTGGTTCGCGATAATCGAATAATAAATCTGAGAAGAATAAATGAAGTAGGTATATTCATATGTGATTGTATTGAAAATATAAAAAGGTTGTGACAGACAAGAAATGTAAACCAAGTGTTGTACTAGTATTTTTTTTTACAATAACAACAAAGAAATCTGCCAAAATAGCCCACTGCTGAAGAAAACTGAATAAAATGCAAAAAAATATAGATATGCAAGATAATGTATGTCGAGACAATGCTTTCTCAAAGAATGAATTTGTAGCTTTTTCTATGAAAAGTACACATACGAAAATGTCTGAATGTCACATTTGGAATATTTCATTCATGTATTCAGTCATCGTTAATGTTGACTGATATTTGGACCTGGCTCCCGGAGATGCCTGTCTCCGAGAGATCCCTCTCTCATTATGTCACGTTAAACTATATGGGTCGGAGCAACAAGAAAACTAATTACAAAGCCCCTCCGTGTTTTATGGCTGTAGACCTTAATATGGGGACTCAGTATTTGTGTTGGCTTTGCTTTATTAAATAGATTTTGCTGTACGTATGTATCTTGGAGCCAGGATCTTGGGAATTCTGAGAACTATTAGCGTATTTGCTTATCCGCACAGTACATTAATTAAGAACTGTAGGTTACTTTTAGAAACTTGAGAAGACAAATTAATTGCGATGCAGGTGCGATTCGATATTGCAGTGGCGCTAGTAAAATAGATTATTATCATAGTCATCCCTTTCTTTTCCAATAATATGTTGAACTCGTATTTCAGTCTTACCAGATGCTACTGATTTATCAGTTTAAGAAACGACCGCCATGAAACCTCAACAAAACCGATATAGCCTAATAATTAGTGTCAGGTTTTTTTGTGTTTACGACTTTCACTAATGACTGTTATAGGTATTTTTATGACAATCATTAGTGGTATGACAATCAAGACCAAAAGAAGCAATGATATAACCGTTCGACTGCCAAGTCATAGGCCTCGAGTTCGAACTAAGACACTTTTCGGAATCATGTGCGTAACTGCGTACCTATTGCTTATTGATTTATCACTCGCGAAAATATCGCAAGGGAATCTGTACGCGAGAGATTTTGACAAAGACGTGTGAAGTATGCCAACTAGCAGTAGTAACCCTCATTATGGGAGGAGACCCGTGCCAATACACTGTACCAATTACAGTGTATGGGTAGATGACGAATCAAGATCAGTGACAAAGTGTCCTCTCTGAGGCACGGAGGAGTCCCGTTGTGCTAAGAATTGGCACCCATCCATAGACCGACTAAGGCAACCGCTTAAACTCGCATATCGATTGATCAGCATAGTTACTCTTTAACCACAAGGCCCCACACAGGTACAAATAGAATTAAAAAGTTCTAAAAGAACATGATTACATTTTGTTGTTAACGCTTGAGGCAGTCAATTTATGTTGATTGTTCTTGTTCACATTTTAGTATCTGACTTTCGCCATTTTAACATTTAATACTTTTCTACCTTAATAAGACATCAAATAGAATAATAGCCCTGTATATTCCGATTCCTACTACGATTAAAGTCGACGAGCACTTAATAATGGCGCCGATATTATCGCACTAAGACGTGCCTATCGCGAATCAATAGGCAAGGCTATGTAGTAATCTTTCTAATTACATGAAAACAAACACAGATAATATATAAAGGACGTGCATATATCATAAATAATAAAATCTGTAACACTGCTCTTTTGCAGTTGCGTAACATTTACTCATTTTAACCTAAAAAAAAATTTGTTCACTAAGTTGGTACCTCCTTCCGTTGCGCAAAAATTGCAAAATCGTAGTTACACCCATTTCGAAATCAAAACGAAATTTTATGGCAGTAATAAAGAATAAGTGAAATTTATGGAAACGTCGAGTTCATTGTCTTTGGTTGTTTTTTTTTTGTGTAAGGCACCAGAGTTTCACAAGTTTTACTGAAAACAATGAGGCTGCGAAATATTTCTGCAATAAAGTCAGGTATCTAACCTTGTGGTGATCCATAGGCAGTACAAAGGTTGGTAAGGTGCGTTAGTGCTTTAATAATTATGTCTATTTAGGTATAAGTTTGAGGACCTATAAGTAGACTGTCATTTATCATCATGCTTGTCTACACTCATTTTATAAAAAGGTAAACTTTGTATGACATGTAAAGTGCTATGGGTTGGCACCATAATTATTGAGCAATACCTAGGATCTCCCCCATTCGGACAAATTAGTTCTGCATCTGCCAACCTGGTTACGATTACGAAGCGAGACTTCGATAATTTATCTGAATTCATTTCCAGGTGGTAGTTTCTCTCGAGAAAAGAAACTCAAGAGGTGAAGAGAGCAAAAGTACGGCTACTTATTCTGATAATTAAAACTAATTTCTTCGCAGAATGATTTTAGGAGTGTCCAGCTTTGGACTATTGTGTAAACAGAAGTCGATTCCACATTATACTTACTAAACAAACAAGTAGGTACAAGTTGCAGTTTCACAGTAGGTTTTAATAAAATAGAGAATTATACTTTATTCATCAACCTTGAAAGTTAATAGATAACAATATTCCGGCCACCGACTAAAATACATTAGAATAATAAACTTATAGTTATAATAATGTGAATATTACCTCAACCAATTACTATCTTAACGTGTAACATCATGAATGGCGGGCTTTATTATGTTTTTGCGTGAGGAGGCACAAATAAGGCTTTTTACATCAACCTTGAAATTACAGCGCTTAGACCTTAGAGTTTAGAAACGTGAATAATGTAATTTAAAATCTACAAGTTATTTACACAATTGTGTAAAACATTGGAATCGATTGACGAAAAGCCTTGAATTATTTCTCTTGATATTCATTATGCGGGTAGGTACTTAGACTTTTGTTTATTGCACCTACCTGTTGCCGTAACCACTTTGCAGTTGTCCAAACAGATAAGTTTACATCAGGGCATATCAACAAAATTTTGTGATAACGATAAAACTATGTGTTTTATCGAAAATACTCAAAGAGCCACGTAGAAACGACAGCCTGACAATAGATTGATAAGAGAAAAATAATAGGTACCAACCGTATAGAAATCCGTTCACTTCGCGCTCACAAACCGCGCGACTACCTGCGATCTTTGCAACATTCCAAAATATGCACACAAACTAATTATTTTTCTCACAAAAATTCAATGCACTGAACACAGAAACCGTTTTGACACTCGCGCAAACACCGCGACACTTTCAAAAAAGTATTTACAACGTTTTTTTTACGAAAGTTGTCTCGTGTGTCGGCAAAGCGATATACGTCCACCGCGCATTACGCTTCAACGCGAACTGACGGCCGCGCGCGAGCGAGAGAAAGCACAGATAAAATTTGAATGGAAAACTATTTGTGTGATAGAGATGGGGAGATCAGAATGAAGTTAGCGGATCGGGATCGCATGACCGGGAATGACCACATGGCACGCATTTAGTTTTAGTACAATCATTGCACAAATTATTGTGAGTTGGCGCGTTTTTGTATAGGGCCACGTGTTTCAAGTGTGTTTTAAAAATAAAAACATTTTCTTTGATGAGCGTTTTTGTTTATAAAGTACGTACTTGAGTCTCTGGTTTGGGGGGATAAGCAATGCTCTATATATTTTTATGTTTAAAAGTAAGGGAGGTATTTTTTTGAATAAACATATTACCTACCTATTATAATAAAGAAGAAATAGGAGGGAAGCCTTGGATGTTATTTGGCAATATTTTCTGTCAGAAACATAGAATATATGGTGAATGGTACATATATGTATATTCTAAGGTCAGAAATAAAGACAAGGTAAATAAAAAATAACAGTCGAATTGAGAGCCTTTTCTTTTTTTTTGTATACGTAGTAAAAGATTAAAACCACTTTAATATCAAAGCGTGAAATATTCTTACTTCCCGGGTAATTAAGTTCTTTGTTTAATTAAACTTGTTTAATTAAGATAATCTTTTACATATTTTTTTTAGCTTGATGATAAATTATAGCAAGAAGGCGAAACATTTGTGAGACAAACAGATTTTTTTTAATGCGTGCTAAGGTGTTTTATAAAATTTGATTTATACAGGTTTTATTGGGAGGCTTATAGCTGTAAAAAGTCCCAAGCCGCTAAAATAGCCATGAAATTTAACAAGTATTTAGTAAGTAGGTACTGTAGGAGTTTGTAACAAGAAGTTTTTATGTGCGCGTCCCGGCATGTAGAAATATTTAAACAAAAAAAGTAAGTAGTTTGAAATATGTCTAGAGAAAATAATTATATATGAATGTCAGAGGACTAAGTTTGATTCCTTGAACAATAAAAGAAGTCGTGAATTCCTTAATTAAGTGTTTTTTTAACGTAGAAGCATTACGATCCCTAAACATTAAACCTGGTGCTTCTACATGCTTTTCATCCGGCATCCAATGGTCTAGTAGAAAGGTTTAACAGAACGTTAACACAAATGTTGTCTATGTATGTTTCTGCAGATCAAAAGAATTGGTGTAGTTATGTACCCTTAGTATGTTATGCATATAATTCGAGTAAACAGTCAAGCATTAAGATATCACCACACATGATGATTTATGCGAGAGAACCTTTATTCCAAACTGATATGGTTGTTAATTCTGATAGGCGAAATTGTATAATTGATTATGTTGGAAGACATGATTTTCAGAATTTCTTATCACAAAAGGCTTTACATAATTTGAGAAAAGCACAAATAAAACAGAAATTAAGTTATGATAAGAAAGTTAAAGTTAATAATTACTCGCCTAACCAACTAGTTATGATTTATACGCCTAGGAGAATAGACGGTAAAAGTTTAAAATTGTGTAGGTTATATAAAGGACCTTATCAAATTGTGAGAAGGATTTCTAATGTAAATTATGTTATTAGGAAAATAAATAATAATCGATATAGAGATATAGTACATGTTAACAGGTTAAAACCCTTTCATGTTAGATTATAGATAGTTTCATAATATTATAGTTCATTAATTTTGCTTGGTAAAAGATGAATATTTAATATTAATGATTTTGTTCGTGTGTTTTCATATATCTGATGTGCTGTCTGATGTGCTGTCTGAACGAGCTGGAGAGAGGGAAGAAGATGCCAATGCGTTATAGGGTGAAGGCATTCCGAATATATTCTAAGGGTTTTTTTTTGCTAGTAGGAGGGGGACCCTGCTCATGCTGTATCGACTTCGTGAAAGGGATATAGTCCTTATGAAGGGTGTCTGAGTTGGACACATATGATTCAGCAAATATTATTTTTAATTGTATAATAATACAATGTAAAATGGGTATTAACATTAGTCTCGGAAATTAATTAATTATAGTTCGGAATGAATTCATGACAGGGTTAATATGTTTTCTTAAGCTTTCCCTCTCTCTGACTCAATTGCGTTAGAAGAAGTTAAAGTTTTTGCATATAATATTAATTCTTTTTATATTTAGTTTCATTAACCCTTAAGGTATGATGCTTAGCTTTTAATGTAATTAATTTTGAAGCATCATTGGATAGGAGGCCGTTACGCATCTTTTACAGGCGTTTTGGTGCGTTAAAGTTTATGGTGTGTTGTGTTTATTAACTATGCTGAAGCTTTATTAATTTTAATGATAACTTAACCATGCACATGCCATACACTATCCCATTATAAGGGACCAGCCTCACGCACCAGTGTAATAGGTATAATAAAGACTTCTTCGCCTGATAGTAATTTTTCGAGTTAGGTCTTAGGCAGGTAGTTAGTTACTTTTTTGTTTGGAGTTGGGTAAAACTTTTTTTTAAATTTTTATTTATTTGTTTTACCCAAATGCGGGGGCGTAGCTGATGTAGGAGTTTGTAACAAGAAGTTTTTATGTGCGCGTCCCGGCATGTAGAAATATTTAAACAAAAAAAGTAAGTAGTTTGAAATATGTCTAGAGAAAATAATTATATATGAATGTCAGAGGACTAAGTTTGATTCCTTGAACAATAAAAGAAGTCGTGAATTCCTTAATTAAGTGTTTTTTTAACGTAGAAGCATTACGATCCCTAAACATTAAACCTGGTGCTTCTACAGTACCTACCTCCTTATACTGATGATGATGTCCCTCTCAAAAAATAACTCATGAATTATGTATTCTGCCCTTCACCTATGGCGCATAGATCTGGTCTTTGTCAAAACATCAGAGAAGTCCACACTTGGAGTTTGCGAGCGAGCCATGGAACGCAGCATGGATGAGAGTCCAATCCGCAGACCACATCAGAAATACCGTAAATACTGCCACTCCAGATCATTGACATAGGCCAACGATTGATGTGAAAATAGGATGGATACGTCTGCTGTATGTCAAACGATATGTGGGCTAAACAAAGTTACAAAAACTCATAAGGTACCAAAATGGCAGACGATAGCGCGGTATGCCTAGACGAAGATGGCGGGAAGAACTAGACTTCTTACCGCCAAAATGGCCTGAATGGAATGGAATGAGGCTGTGAAGGCCTTTGCCCTACAGTGGGACGAAGATGGCTGTAAGTAATATCATTTCTGATATTGACGTAGGTATATTATCTTCCAGCATAACAAATAACTCAAATATGTTAATAAAGGTCATTTTATTTTGAAGCGAATACCACGTTTCCGATATTTCAGCACAAAAATAGCGGTAAAAATGATATAATTCACATTTATGCGGAGTAAAAGGCGTAAGGTGTAAAAAACGGGCCATGAATATTATACGAAACGAGAGGTCGCTGGCAAAAACATAGAAAAAAAGTTTTTATGTCCGTTTTTATTCGGCTCTCAGGCCAGCATTGGAGCGGCCCGTTTTTTTGAATTTCTGAGTTGTGTAACTTTCTGTTGTTGGGCGCAAAATGTTTTTGATTGCAACAGTCCATTTTTGCCAAATTTGGGTCGTTTCGCATCGAGGAGGAGTTATTCGACTGATAATAATATCACAATCTTATATAGGTATGTATATAATTTTGATAACTGATAGCATACCTTACCGTCACGGCTGGCAGGGGTAGGCAGAGGTTTACACTTTCAGTTCGGCGGTAATATGTTTTTAGGGTTAATGTAACAGGGTTGTGCCTATTGCCATTAACCGGCCACACATCCAAACTATGAGCTGTAACCTAAAAAATACTTTTTGTATTGTTTATTTCACAGAAAAAACACACGCGATTAGAACACGATTAGAACGAATAAGGCAAAATCAAAGCAAATAAAGCAGCATTTCGGCAGGACCAATGGATAACCCTGCGTTTTTTTTATCTGTTAACTCAGTAGGTAATCGAACATTAGAGCCACCTGATGGTAAGTACTTAGTCATCGCCGCGCATGAACATCTGCAATACCAAAGCGGAAAAGGGAGGGGAAGGAGAAAAGGAGATGGACTGAGGGAGGAATTGGGCTTCCAGCGCTCTACACTAACTCTATCTCTATCGACTCACGTCGATATTCTATAAAAACAACATATATTCGGAACAAGTTTACATCCTTATAATCCTATCCTACTAATATTATAAATGTGAAAGTTTGTGAGGATGGATGTTTGTATTTCATAGAAAACTCAATAACACTTTGCTCGACCTGGGGATCGAACCCAAGACTTCTAGCGTAGCAGTCGCGATTGGGACCACTAGACCAACGAGGCAGTCAAATTTAATTATAATATCGTAATTAAATTGAGTCTAATCACGATACAATTTAGTAAACCTTCCGTTCGACTAAACCTTTACAAACTACAAATAAACATCGTAGTGAACCAAGACATTGTTCTAAACATTTAATTAAAGACTTGGACTACAAAGGAACATCACTATGTGATTAGTGACGTGACATTCTCAAAAGAACAATGTCCAACTAGCTTCAAAGGCGAGCCTTTTGCAACAAAGCTTTAGCCTCTTACTAAGGGGCTGGGTCTTAGTGATTAGCGGAGCGGATGCGGGAGCGGGTTTGTAGCGGAGTTAATGGAAAATCCGCTTGAATGGTTATAAAAATTAAAATTGTTTTTGATATATGTACATTAATTTACATACGATAATAGTTAAGTATTCACAGTCTTTGTATATTTTATTACAATATGTACTGTTACTGATTCAAGTCAAGGCTTAAGCTAGTCTACGTTAGCCTACGCCTAGACTAGGCTAAAGCCTAGACTAGCCTGTAGTTTAGGCTAACGCCTACCTACCGTGGTGTACTTACTGCGGGTTGGCAGTCCAGTAAATACAATTATAAATAAAAAATACATAGTGTGGGTAATTTTATTGTATTTGTATTTATGCATATTATGCACAAAAACATACATTTCAATAGAAACGCTTATAAACAATCCGCTACCTCTCATTACTAAAGCCACACCTAACAGCACGTCGTGTAAAGCTTTTTGCTCTGGCTTTTGAGCGTTACGTATACTTGAGCGTGCAAGTGTTGCATGTTGCATGTTGCACGGTAACACATAAGCATCATCTAGCTGCTAAGATTTAGGTGTTTTGTGCTACAATTTGGTCCTTATTTTGTATTGCGTAAGCCACGGAATTGCTCCTATCATACCATGACGCCTGTATTCTCCGAAGGGTTAGGCAGAGGTGTACTATAATGTACACCCACATTTCGCCAGTATGCTTAGGTCCCAAGTAATAGGAGGCGAGCCTATTGCCATTAACCGGGCACAAATCCAGATGCCAAGCTGCTGCTAGGAATTTCATAGAAAAACCCAATAACACTTTGCTCGACCTGGGGATCGAACCCAGGACCTCTAGCCTAGCAGTTGCGCTTAGGATCACTAGACTAATGAGGGAGTCAGTTCATATCCTAAAGGATTTTCTTTGGCAAAGCGTGGACTATGCCTCTGGTCCAATGATTTGTTTGAAAACGTAACAAACGGACAGACAGACAAAATTGATGTGTATGATATCATCATACACCTGAAAATTTTCGGCACACAAACAGACGTCTTTAAAAATGTTGTATTTTAAGAAAAACATTGTCATTTCCATTGCTTGTACTCTCAGAGCAAATGAAAATAATTTATTTCTTCTACATCCTGTTTATTGCTTAGTTTCTTGTCTCTGTCTCCATTATATTGCTGCTCACTTGAGCAGCCCATTCTTACACTGTCATACAATTTCAACTGTATCTCTGTATGACTAAGGTTGGAATTTGCAATGTGGTCGATTTAATGGCATAATTATTGATGTATCAATTTGCTGTAGGCTGGCTCTAGTGAATTTCAGCTTATTACGTTATTTGTTTATTTAAATAGTCTGGAAGTTTTATATATTTAGTTAATTGTCTAAAAGTATGTACCAATATTCTGAACGAAAATAATGACTGCCTTCAGCCTCATTGAGTCAATAATCGGATATAATCTGCCAGTGTCAATATTATATATAATTATGTTATTACAGAGGTCAATCCATAATGTGTGGTCCGCCCTCCTAAAGATGGTTTGATTCTAAAGATAGTAAACTCAATCCGTGGATTGGTTATTAACATCCTTCACCTCCAAAATAGATTGAAAAGGCAATCTGGGATAGCAAAATTTGGATTAGGATTGATTATTAATTTCGGCCGAACCTGGCAAGCGGTACAGTTCCTCTTTTGAGCACATAACAATAGATTTTGCATTGTGTCTACAATCTGCCGCTTGACAGGTTAACATGATATTAGTAATTTAATGTTATTAGTAATTTAACATGAGGACAATAGAATAATGAAGCACTATCTTGTGAAACGTTAGACATCTGAACTCATTTGGAAATATAAAAATATTATAAAAATGAATAATATAAAAATGTAGACTGCCTCATTAGTAATCGCGACTGCTACGCTAGAGGTCCTGGGTTTGATCCCCAGGTCGAGGAGTGTTATTGGGTTTTTATATGAAATTCTCAGTAGCAGCTCGGAGTCTAGATTTGTGCCCGGTTAATGACAATAGGCTCGCCCCCTATTACCTGGGACCTAAACATACCAGCAAAATGTGGGTGTACTTTAGTACCTCTGCCTAACCCTTCGGGGAATACAGGCGTGATACTCTCTTATATGTTATGTTATGTTTTTTCTCATTTCTCCCCTCCGCAAGTCCACAATGAGAAAAACATTTCCGGAAACTACAAGAGAAGTCGAGAACAAACGATCACCCGCGAATGCACCCGAAGTCAATAAGTAAGGCCATAAAACTATCTAAAAGTAATAATGACTATCTCCCCTGCCGACCCCTCACATTAACTCAGTTGTCGGTATTATCGACTTCTATATTTATTTGACTGCCTCGTTGGTTTAGTGGTCCCAAACGCGACTGCTACGCTAGAGGTCTTGGGTTCGATCCCCAGGTCGAGCAAAGTGTTATTGGGTTTTTCTATGAAATTCCCAGTAGCAGCTCGGAGTCTGGACTTGTGCCCGGTTAATGGCAATAGGCTCGCCCCCTATTACATGGGACCTAAACATACCGGCGAACTGTGGGTGTACATTAAGTGCACCTCTGCCTAACCCTTCGGGGAATACAGGCGTGATGGTATGTATGTATGTATATTTATTTTATATCTTCACCGTTACAAAAGAATATAGTAATAGTCTTGTAATAATCTAACACATCAAGAACATACTTCTATTCCCCGACAGGTTTACCATAGGTGTACTAATGTACACCCACAGTTCGACAGTAGGTATGTAGGTTCCCATTTAGACTGTACGACGCGAGCTTATTGTTTACAAGCTGCTACTGACAATTTCATATAAAAACCCCATAAGACTTTGCTCGACCTCTAGCGTAGTAGTCGTGCTTAGGACCCCTAGAAGGTTAATGAGAAGATTTTCCATGATCAACCCATAATGATTGTCCCACTGCTGGGCGCGGTTCTCCTCTCAAAATGAGAGGGATTAGGCTATAGTCCACCACGCTAGCCTACTGCGGGTTGGTAGACTTCACACGCTATTGAGAAAATCTCTCAGGCATGCAGGTTTCCTCACGATGTTTTCCTTCACCGTTTTAGCGCGTGATAATTAAGTATTAATACGCACATGACTTCGAAAAGAACCCCCCAAATTTTGTGTGAAAATCTTAATGCGGTTCACAGAATACATCTACTTACTAAGTTTCAACAGCATAGTTCTTATAGTGCCTCATTAGTCTAGTGGTCCTGAGCGCGACTGCTACGCTGGAGGTCCTGGGTTCGATCCCCAGGTCGAGCAAAGTGTTATTGGGTTTTTCTATGAAATTCCCAGTAGCAGCTCGGAGTCTGGACTTGTGCCCGGTTAATGGCAATAGGCTCGCCCCCTATTACATGGGACCTAAACATACCGGCGAACTGTGGGTGTACTTCAGTACACCTCTGCCTAACCCTTCGGGGAATACAGGCGTGATGGTATTATAGTTCTTATAGTTTCGGAGAAAAGTGGCTGTGACACACGGACGGACGGACAGACAGACAGATAGACAGACATGACGAATCTATAAAGGTTCCGATTTTGCCATTTGGCTACGGAACCCTAAAAACAAGGGCTGCAATACAGTACCTCTCATAGGTACATATGGCCAATCCAAAGCCTTTCATACATTATCGCTTACGCTTGATGACTAATCTACGCGTTGTATTGTACACATTGTAGTAACATTCAGCTGGTTTGTAAGGTAGGTATTACCATGAATTTCTCTAATTAATCACACCTTACTGAGATGAACATTGTGTTAACTAATCTAGTCACTAATCTTAATTTATGTATTTTGGGTAATCTCTGCAATTACCAATCGAATGCTTGTCTAAAATTTTATATTACACTAGCTTTCCGCCCACGGCTTCGCCCGCGTGGTTTCTCGGCTTTTCTATACTATAATATATATATATTATACATATAAACCTTCCTCTTGAATCACTCTATCTATTAAAAAAAAACGCATCAAAATCCGTTGCGTAGTTTCAAAGATTTAAGCATACAAAGGGACATAGGGACAGAGAAAGCGACTTTGTTTTATACTATGTAGTGATTGTGTCAAAATCGTCAGTCAGTGACTTCAGAATTGTTGATATTTTAATGTTTTTTATTGCTACAAGCTCAGATCAAATAAAAAGTTAGATGGAACTTTGCGAACAAAGAAGTGAGACTTAGACTAGTAAAGATAAGGCGTAGTTTCGGTATACGTGTGTGCGTGTTATTGTGTGTTGTAGACGGCATGGCGTAGTTTTAACCGGCCTCACTTCTTTGTTCGCAAAGTTACATCTTTACTTTTTATTTGATCTGAGGCTATAAGGAAAAAAATGAAAAATCCTAATAAAATTGAATTTTGCGCGTAAGGCGAAACGTTTAGCGATGTTTATCTTTCACCGCCTACAAATAACAAAAAAACAAACAATTCCATTCATATTTTAGCAAAGGATAAAACAGCTGACGCTCTTTAATCACCTCTTCACCATAATCACCATCACACGGCGGCAACACAACCCCTATCATTTACACCCGACACTGCACGTTTAGTTAATCATTAAAACTAATTACAATACGACAATTTATCAAACGGGACCCCAGGTGCGACGTAATAAATTGTTTTGGTCAACGCGGAACCCTAATTCGAGTCTACGAATGGGGCGCACCCTTGAAGGCGCGTGCGCAAATAACATGTGGCTGTAATTATATTTTTGTAATTATTTTTAATATTTATTTGCTGTGTGGCATGCAGAATCTCTGTAGAGTGGGTATTTTTCTTTCTGTCTTTCTTTACTTTGTGTAAAATTATTTCATCATCACAGCTCCCAAAAACGAAAAAATCGACCCCTATTAAATTAACACAAGTTTAAAACTTTCAAGATAGGTCGGTAGGTACTGTATTGTTTATGTTGTGTTATGGGGGTCTGAGGTAACAGTTCATTTTGGAAAAGGGGTCACTTGACCAAAATAGTTTGAGGATCCCTGGTATAGATCATTTCTAATTTTTTTTGTCAGAAACTAGCGGTAGCACAAGCGGGGTGAACCTATTACCAGTAACCGGACAGGAAACCAAACTGCGCGCACATAAGTACTAAAAATTTCGTAATCCAATCATCCACGCAACGAATCGCTTGCGACGATTGATCCATTGAGGCAGTTCTGTTACGTAACTCTTTAACTCAACCTTACTCATTCATTCCAGCTGTCGATATCCGACACTGCACTGTATTGCAGAGAACACAACCCTAGCCACCCTCGTAAACAATCGGGCGGATATGCGCAAGCCCACAACAGCACAGAAATAGAACGCAATTGTGACTCGTGCGCATCCATTGTCGTTCAAATTTAGAACTTCCATTAGTAAGATGTTTTAAATTATTTGGAAAGTAATGTTTTGGATTTTCTGTTGTATTTACAGACTATTTATCACAAATGCTTTATTTTTAGTTTTAGTAAAGTAACATATTGTAGATAAGTTACGAAGTTTTAGAAAGAGGGTAGTTTAACAGCACATATTAGTTGATATGTATATGAATGTTTATAGTGTCTTTTGAATTTAAGTTATGAACTGTCTTGATATGGTCCAAATTCTTTTGATGAGAAAGTAGTTAGACACATAATTTCAAGTTGTGATCCGATTTAGTCTGTGGGAGCCCTTCAAATAGTCAACTCCTGCTCTCTTACCCAGAACCACAGATAGTACGCCAACGGCCCGGGATCTATAAGATCTTTAAATCCTACTTATATTATAAATATGAAAGTTTGTGAGGACGGATATATGTTTGATACTCTTTCACGTAATAACTACTGAACGGATTTTGATGAAACTTTAAAGTATTATTGTTAATACATCATACATACATACATAGACTGCTTCGTTAGTCTAGTGGTCCAAAGCGCGACTGCTACGCTAGAGGTCCTGGGCTCGATTCCCAGGTCGAGCAAAGTGTTATTGGGTTTTTCTATGAAATTCTCAGTAGCAGCTCGGAGTCTGGATTTGTGCCCGGTGAATGGCAATAGGCTCGCCCCCTATTACATGGGACCCAAACATACCGGCGAACTGTGGGTGTACATTAGTACACCTCTGCCTAACCCTTCGGGGAATACAGGAGTAATGGTATGTTTATACATCAGAGTAACATATAGGCTTTAATTTATACGACATTTTGGGAAATTCCCACAGAATTGGGAAAATTTATTTCACGCGGACGAAGTCGCGGGTAAAGCTAGTCTATAAATAAAATATAAGTTTCTCTGTGTTAAGAACCTTTTTTCTCAGGAACGCGTGAAGATATTAAGTAGAAATAAATTCTTAGATGTCCAGTTCCTTGGAGCTGTATATACTTATCTGGTTTTTGTACTCATCTTAGGTTTGATCTACGTCATAGGTATGTGATATTTTATCCAAGCACAACTTCCCTTCATGACTTCATCCCATAAAGAGAAAACTCATGAAGAAAAATCACGAAAAATCCTAAACATAGGGCAACCCTCGTTGTTGTTATTGAAATAATAATAAACACAGGGGTCGTTCAAAGGTCCCCGTGGCCTTAAACGAGGCAATTTTACCTACTTACCACGATATCAAGAGACTTTTAACGGAAAAAACAAGATCATACTGTCAGATCAAAGGAAGAACAGCATAAGCAGTTTGTATGGTGTGTGATATATAGATATAAAATATACTGCCTCGTTAGACTAGTGGTCCAAAGGGCGACTGCTATACTAGAGGTCCTGGGTTCGTTTCCCAGGTCGAGCAAAAGGTTATTGAAATTTTCTATGAAATTCCCTGTAGCAGCTCGGAGTCTGGGTTTGTGCCCGGTTAATAGCAATAGGCTTGCATTACATGGGACCTAAGTATACCAGCAAAGCGGGGGTGTACATTAATACACCGCTGCCTTGGCCCTTCAGGGAATACATGCGTGATGGTATGTTAAATGTATGTTTTATGATACAAAAACACGTAAAAAGGTTTTATTAAGCACTATTGACCCGTCCCTGCTTCGCATTGGTGCAATTTGGAGAGTGTTGAGTGATAAATATTATGTTATATTCCACAAGATTAAGACAGCATTTTCGTTGAAAGCGCTCCGTCTCGGTTTGATTTCTTCCGACATCTTGAACAATTCAAAATTCAATTGAAACCCGTTTCGTGTAAAACACCAATATTTCGCCGCATTCTAGTAAGAAGGAAAGCCGGGCCCAACATAGCCCTTGAAGGGTTAGTTTAGTTCACTGGTATGATTTAGATCCTGTATAATAGGAGGAGAGCCTATCTAGACACGCGGGAGCGTCTCCAGCCAAGTTCAAAGAATGACAATTCTTTTGTCAGCGAAGTCGAACGTCACAATATTCCTGTTATTGAACTTGGCTCTCATTTCACATTTATGTTTTTGATGGGATTGTCATTACCCGTTACAAATCCAAACGGCTGTCCTATTCCAAAACCTAGAAAGGGACAAAACCTACATCGCAATAATCTTTGTTTGGACTGGATTATGAAATGAGAAACTCCCAAGACTTGCATGGCAAATCTTAATTAACATGGGAATCAAAATTAGAATCCACTTTCAGCAGCCGCTTGTGACAACAACACCGTTGATAAAATGCAAAGTTCAAATAATACTAAAAAGCAATAACAATTATATCAGAATAGGTACTAAACTTTATTCTCTATGGCACGTGTACGTCACGGTCTGAGTGACAGACAAACAGACAAAAACAACGGATATTGGTGACACGTGCTTGCAATAATTTGTTCGCCCCCTTTCTCCATACAGCAAGGGGCACTCTAGTTGCATGGGAAAGTAATAAATATAGAAAAAGAATGGGGTAGAAATCAATATCGTATCGCAAGTAAATTTTTTGCCTTTAATAGTCAATTTTAATTGCCTTTATCGAGTTATAGCTTCGATTCCCGAACGAAATAAATATTTGTTTGACCTATACAGCGATCGTTCGTCCGCTGGGTACCAACACCTTGCCAAGTAATAGAATAGAACAGAATAGAATATTCTACAATGTGGTACAGTCAGCAATGAAAGTTGCTGAACACGATGAAATCTTCAAAACGCTGAAACATATTTAACACTGAAACTTACTGACCCGAGATGTGGTAAGTCGTACGTGTTCCTACATACTGGACCATCATTTTTTTCTTAAGTGAATCTATTGAAAAGTATCGGTGCTGTGTTGTTTTCAAAACTTGGCAGTGTTCAGCTACTTTCGTTGTTGACCGCACAATGGGCGGCCTTATCGCTGACAGCGATGTCTTACAAACAACCTTTGCATGGACTTTTGAGAAAGAGAAACCAAGTATTCTGCCATTAAGCAATAATGTGAGTTTATTGGATGCCAGAATACATAACATTATATACAGGCACAACCCTTCAAAAGCCGATACAATGCATTTCATTTTAATAACATTGAAGTTATTATATCCTAGGGAGTTACAACGACAAATTAATTTGTAGTTCCTCTACTAATAACTGGCGTACGAACAACAATGTGAGCTCTTTGTTTACCACTTGACATATCTAGCTAGAGTCATACAATAGTATGACAGTGATCAAAGGAAACTCAAGGATAATTTTAGGAATTGTTACGAGTAAGTACCTTAATGGTGTTATTAAGTTTCTGTACCTGAAATGGAAAAAGGAATCCTTATAAGATCGCTTTGGTGTCCGTCAGTTCGTTTATCTTCGCTTCTTCTATCATCGGTTCCGGAAGAATGTTGAGTTCTGTGTGGAAAAGTATCGTTTGATCGTAAAGTTTGTTGTGGTAGGGCCACGCTGTTCCCAGCAAGAATGGGCCGGCTTGTCCGGGGAAGTACCACACTCTCGCAGAAGACGGACGTCCGAGTAGTAGCGTTTCGTTACTGCGCTTCGTTCGGTGAGCGAGAGGGCCGGAGGCCCAATTCCACCCCCAATCCCCTTCCTTCTCCTTTTCTCCTTCCCCTCCCTTTCCCTAAATAGGCTCGGCAACGCATCTGCAACTCCTTTGGTTTTGCAGATGTCCATGGGCGGCGATGACTACTTACCATCAGGTCGCCTGCTCGTTTGCCGAGTTACCCCATAAAAAAAAATAATTGTAAGTAGCAGATAAGATTTAATGGTCTGTAGTAGTGGTTGGGAGGCGTTTGACATCACCTGTACGGGGTATGCCAGGTGCCTCTCACATTAGAGTGTCGTATGGAGCATAATATACACATATAAAGTGGTTTAAAGTAATAAAACAGAATATTGTTATCCTTTTAAATTCATTGCATGCAGTGTTTGCTTATAATTAGTTGTACATATAGCATAAAACTACATGTCCATGTTTATATTTAAGATTTTTATGTATCAACTGTTACTTGATACCTTCAAGAGTTCCTGAGAAAAATTGTATTAACAGACCGGCAGATGGATAACGAAGTGGTCTATTATGTTTCCTTATGATTACTGATTATGGTTTCTTCTTCCTTTTGAGGTACGGAACCTTAAAAAATCCAGATTCCTTAATTTCCCTGCAGTATGTACTTAAGGACTGCCTCGTTGGTCTAGTGGTGGGACCACTAGACCAACGAGGCAGTCCTTAAGTACATACATCGCGACTGCTACGCTAGAGGTCTTGGGTTCGATCCCCAGGTCGAGCAAAGTGTTATTGAGTTTTTCTATGAAATGCTCAGTAGCAGCTCGGAGTCTGGATTTGTGCCCGGTGAATGGCAATAGGCTCGCCCCCTATTACATGGGACCCAAACATACCGGCGAACTGTGGGTGTACATTAAGTGCACCTCTGCCTAACCCTTCGGGGAATACAGGCGTGATGGTATGTATGTACTTAACTCTTTTATTAAGTACGCCGATCATACCAAACCTTGTTTAACGGTAAACCTTACAAATTATTACCCTACAGAGCCCTTAAATAAAAAAATCACGTACACAAATAAATTTAACAGCAATTAAGCTTAGCTAATTCGGGACTACCAACATTAGCATAAGTTGGCGCAGGAAGCGGAAGTGAGCCGTTATGTTGGTAGTAAGGGATACAAGGTAACTGCATTAGCTGGTGTTGTTCCATAGGTTGTATATGGTATTTTCAGTTTATGTTTGCGAAGTTGGCTTTCGTTTTTTGAGAGATAACAGTGTTTTTAGTTCTGATATTTAGGTATGTATTATGGTTGAAGCATTCATACTGATTTCTGACTTAAAGTCACGCTTGTATTCCTCGGGTTAGGCAGAAGTATACTAATGTACACCCAATCTTCGCCGTTAGGTCCCATGGAATAGGAGGCGAGCCTATTGCCATTAACCGGGCACGAATGCAGATTAATTAGGTAGACGAGGTATATCTGCTACGAATAGATTTTTAAGCAAAAGTTTTAGTACTTGGTTGTATTTATATTATAATCCTAGAATGAATTATAGAAGAACAATTAGTGAAAAAACAATTGGCCAAGACATGCAACTTAATCTTGCAAAATTCTAAAATTTTCTTGGTTTTTCGCAAATGATTCGGCTATATCACATTCTACGTACCTTTGCGACATCAACAATGACCTTATCCACGATTGAGTAATACCTAAAAACTTTTACTTTAAAATGCTACACACAGGAGATTTAGGTGTAAATTGACATATTTCGTCATAGAGTGCAGTGATAACCTAGTGATATGACCATTGGACTGCCAAGTCAAAGGTCTCGAGTTCGAATCCAAAGCACGCACCTCTGACTTTTCGAAGTTATGTGCGTATTAATTAGTTAATTATCACGCGCTTAAACGGTGAAGGAAAACATCGTGAGGAAACCTGCATGCCTGAGAGGTTTTCTTGAGGGCGTGTGAAGTCTGCCAACCCGCAATAGGCAAGCGTGGCGGACTATAGCTTATCCCTCTCGTAATGAGAGGAGACCCGTGCCCAGCAGTGGGACAATGTAATGGGTTGATGATGATGATGACGTAATATTTCGCCGAATCCACAATTTTACACCATAATCTTCGACGATAACGGTTTTTAAGCAAAAGTTAAGATTTAAGTAAGTTCGATACATGCAGATGCCAGCAATCCGAGATGGAAATCAGAGAACCTCTTAGTCACACGGACAGGAATGTCCGAGGTTTAGTATTCTGATCATTCCTTCTGCTGGTCGACGTGAATATGTTAGCATAATGTACGACTAACTTGGGTTTGACACAGAATATATTGATTACAGAAGTTTCACTTGTCACTCGCGAAAGAACTGAAGTGACAGAAATATCTGGTTAGATCAGCAAACAGAAATGGCAGCAGTTGGATAGCCTCTTTGTAGGAATAGAAATAATTTAGATAATTCGGTACATGTAGCGTTGAATCAGCCAGATTTCACTACATATTATTATAAAACAAAGTCCTCCGCTGCGTCTGTCTGTTTGCAATAAACTCAAAAACTACTGCACCGTTTGTCATGCTGTTTTTACCAATGGATAGCGTGGTTCTCGAGGAAGGTTTATGTGTATAATACATATGTAGAAACTATGCGGACGAAGCCGTGAACGGAAAGTTAGTAAAACATAATTAAGACTGTCACAATTGAACTGCCAAGTCAAAGTTTTCTAGTTTGCATCGAAGGCACGCACCTCTGATTTTTCGAAGTCAATTAACCCATTAATTGTCCCATTGTTGGGCAACGTTTCCTCTCATATTGAGAGCGATAACGCTTTAGTCCACCACGCTAGCCTAATACTGTTTGGCAGTCTTCACACGCCGTTGAGAAAATCTCTTAGGCATGTAGGTTTCCTCACGATGATTTCCTGACTGACCCATCCCTTCGAAAAGGGGTGTCCTTTGCCTTGGCAGTCTAATGGTCATATCACAAGGCTATCACTGCACATCGATATTCTGTGGGAGGGTAGTAATTCCCCGGCCGCGCGGACCCATTCATAATAGCAAGCTAGCGAGACACTACTACTGTTTTGATCGAAATAGTATTTCGGTATATTTCTCTGCCGTTTTTTAAATGTAAATTCTTCCGTAAATCGATTAAGAATTCTGTTATAATATTGTGTTTAGCCACGTTCGTCTGACATGGTGTCCATAGTAATGTGACGGCACTTTTTGTTTGTACCGAGTAGTAAAGAAATTCGGTAGCCTACCGAATTTTTTAACCATGATTTTTGCCGTGATGTTTTTCCGAGAATTTGGTAACTATTTCGCAAACAGTAAGCTTATACATAATAGTTTAGAGTCTTTTAATATTAGTATAAGCTTAAAATGTATCTGAAGGCGTTCGATTGGCCTGCCAAATTCAAATTTCTATAGGTTTTTGTAAGTTTATAATACATTCTATAATGCAGGCTTTGATAACTATTTTTAAGCAAAGGTACTGCCTCATTAGTTTAGTGGTCCCAAGCGCAACTGCTACGCTAGAGTTTCTAGGTTCGATTTTCCAGGCTATAAAATTCTCAGTAGCACCTCGGAGTTTGGCTTTGTAGCCGGTTAATGGCAACATCCCGGTGAAGTGTGGGCGTACATTTATACACCTCTGTCTAACCCTACGGGGAAAACAAGCGTGATGGTATGAGATGAAAAAGCCCAACCTTATTATTATCATCATTTATGTACCACCAGATTGCTTATGGAATACGCGCTACACAAACAAAACAAAGAAATTAATTGATCTTAATAAAGTTAATGAATATCACAGAGGGGTGCTCGGTTATTGAATGGAATAAATAAAAATATGTCGACAAAGACATCAATAATATATGTGTTGTCAAATACTCAATAGATTGGAAACAGATGTTCTTTATTAAGAGAAAACTGCTTATAATCATCATCAACCCATTTAGGGACCCATTGCTAGGCACGGGTCCCCTCTGAGTGAGGGGTTAGGCTATATAATAATCTATATAAATAGGTATATGATATACTGTTTATTGTTGGTAGGTTATACGGTTCGTTAGGGCCCGAATTGATTATTACATTGAAATAAATAAAACTACTTTTTATGGATTTTAACGCGTTATAATGATAATAATTTTGTTATTTAGTTAGTTATTTTGACATTAAGACGGCTAACACCTCAGTCTACCCGTGACCATTGATGCTGTAAAGGATCCGAAACGTCGGGAATTAAATAATATCAATTTATCGCGATACAATCCGTTAATATTTAGTAGTTTTATTTCAATGTCTAATATCCGCAAACCATTATGATTATTAATTTTTTTTAAACCCTTGCCTTCAAATCGACGGTAGAAGCTCCATCAAGACCCAAAAAAAATCACATCAAATAAAAAGTTAAGATGGAACTTTGCGAACAAAGAAGTGAGGCCGGCTAAAACTACGCATTACGCGTGTACACGCACACACGTATACCGAAACTACGCCTTATCTTTTCAGTGGAGCTTTCGATAGCTCGACTGACAAGATAGGGCGTAGTTTCGGTAGATAAGGTATACGTATGTGCGTGTAATTGTGTTTGTACATGGCAAGGCGTAGTTTTACCGGCCTCACTTCTTTGTTTGCAAAGTTCCATCTTAACTTTTTATTTGATCTGAGCTTAGAAACCGACCATAGCAATGTACATTACGCCATCTCCCCAGTTCTCCCAAGCGAGCTGCCTTAAAAAGCCATCAATTTTCCCATAGGTGGCGCCACGAGTGAAACTAGTCTCGACTATGTCTGGACGGAAGTAACTGCATTCCTAGACTGACGTACGATGAGTCTTGCTGTGTGAAAATGACCCATAAGTTGTGAACAAGTTTGTAATTTCGTCCAAAGATTGTCCTGTCTTTGCAGGAGAGCAATATGGTCTGCGACACGTCCTCTCGTAAAATAAGGACTTAAAGATGGTACGAACGACTACACATCAAGCTATAAAAACCAGTATAGGCTGGCCTTGAATTGTGCGGAAAACGACTACAATGGGAGGTCAGTCTGGTTTTGTATAGCTTGATTTGTAGCCGTGTGTACGCAATGAAGTTATGTGTCGGTAGAAGTTACAATACTGACGTAGTCAGAGACGTGAAATGACGTCAAATTATTTTTTTATGGGATAACTTGTCATACCAGCAGGCGAGCCACCTGATGGTAAAATTTAACTAACTTAAACTTCAGATACGTTTCATGACCGAGTGTTTTATTCTGTTAGATAACCTTGATACTTACTCCTAACCTTTCCAAATTCCGTATGTCCTAACTCTTATATTCCGATCCTTTCCCCTCCTTTAACAAGTGAAAACTGCATGAAAACGCATGCAATTGTTTCTGAGATAAGTCCGAATAAACACGAACTCGACGCGGCGGAGATTTAAGTCTATAAAATCCTTCTTTTTCCTAAATAGGTTGATAATAATTCCATGTGTGTCGCACCATTATTAGCAACATATGGTCCATAGGGCTGGCACGCGTTTTTGCGTCCCCTCAATTTTAGGCCGCGTTATCTTTGGCTACGGTTGACTTGCTCTTAATTAGGTAGCACCCCTCGTTCCAGCGTGAAGATATGATTACGATGATGAAGTGGGCTTATTTACAATTTTAATTACATATTTAATCATTGGAAGAGCTACTGGTCCATGAAGTCGCTAATGAAAGGAGAGCTCCCCTTATCACTAAAGCGCAAACTCGTTGACATGTGTATCTTGCCTGTCCTAACCTACGGTGCGCAGACTTGGTCTTTGACCGATTGTCAAAAGTTCAAACTAAAGGTATGTCAGAGGGCGATGGAGCGCAGCATCCTAAATATCAAGCTCACTGATCGAGTCCGCAATAGCTCGATACGCGCAAGAACAGGTATCACAGACGTGGGGAAAAAATCTGCGAAGTTGAAGTGGGAGTGGGCGGGTCACGTCTATAGAATGCATCCGGAACGGTGGGCCAGGATAGCTACGGAGTGGATCCTTAAGGAAAGTCGTCGACGCCGGGGCAGACCCAGAAAGCGCTGGCGAGACGACCTGGATGCGTTTATGGATGACTGGCAGGAGAAAGCGATAGACAAGAGCACGTGGAATGCTATGGGGGAGACCTTTGCCCAGCAGTGGGACAGTATAGGTTAAAAAAAAAAAAAAAAAAAAAAAAAATTTAATCATTAGTGGGAGATTCATATTTAGGTTATCCTATAGGTTTTTGTGGGGGAAATGTATCGTATTTATTTTTGGCTTCACGATTGGCTCATTGGCTGAGTTATTTTTCTATGCCACGGGGTTCGCATTCGATTCCATTACGGAATAAATATTTCATATGGATAAGACTTAAGGATTAATCACACTTTTTATCCGATGAATATTTCCTCTAGGCTGTATGATTGATCTGTGTCCAGGTCCTAATATATCATGCCCGTATATTTTTGAATGAGCATCGGAGACTACCACTATACCCCTAGATTTATCGGGCTGTACTTTTACTTCAATTAATTCTTAAATAAAACATATTTTTTTGAACTCCGTACGTTGTATTTCTTACTAATGAGTTTCGATGAGGTGGTCTAGATATGTGAGAGTTGTTCCCCCACAAATTTGACCCAATATTTACACCCCATCACATTAAAAATCTCCATAAATCACGCGGCAGGAAAAACCATAAGTTTCAAAAACAGGATCCATAAAAAAATCTCAGTCTAACCTCATCCCGCATCGCTAAACAAACGTACGTAACCGGGCATCGAACCGACACTACATAAACACGCGCATCCGATGTGATGCCAAATGAGGATATGGGTGTTTGCCAAATGGCGAATAGTGATTGTGATATAGGCTTTCGACGATTGCCAAATCGATAAGTCTTCGATATAATTGTTCTAAATAAGGAGCTGGTTTAGCCTGCCAAGTATAATATGAATTATGGTGATTCTTAATTTCGTCTCTCCTTGCGAAAATCAAATATTTATTGGGTTTCCGCAAATTAATATATTTTTATGTGATAACTCGGCAAACGAGCAGGCGAGCTACCTAATGATAAGTAAGTAGTCATCGCCGCCCAAGGACATCTGTAAAATTAAAAGGAGTTGTACATGGGTTGCCGCGCCTGTTTAAGGAAAAGGGAGGGGAAGGAGAAAAGAAGAAGGAAGGGGACTGAGTGAGGAATTGGGCCTCCGGCGCACCACATTCGCCTCGTATGCTTCTTCACGCCCACATTATTTGGGAGAGTAGCCCATTCATGCTGACAGGATGCATCATAGTTGCTTACATCATAGTTGATGTAAATTTCAAATACAACAGTTTCAGTTAAAACTTACCCACAACTGAGAATTAAACTTTTGCTTAAAAAGTTTATTCGATAGTGCAAAATAGTGACACTGTATCTAGTGTTAAATAGAGGAATCTGCTAAAGTTTTAAATTAACATTACTATCTGCTATAAAAAACTATTTTTGGCACCGATCCACAGATTGTCCGCGGTAGGCGCAGCTTAACCTTTTGAACGCCAGAGTATAAACGTATCGCCGTACCCCTGACGCCAGGCAACTTTTTCTGTCAAATTACACAAGGTAGTGAAAACACACTAAAGTAATGATTAAATTGTTTATTTCATAATATGGTGCGACGTATATTTTGTCATATATTTGTGACGTTGGCGTTCAGGGTAAGATTTCGTTTCGTCACATATATGTGACAATGGCGTTCAAAAGGTTAACCTTTAGATAAGTCGATCAGCGTAGTTATAACTTACCCTTCACCTAAAATATATAATCATCGATATAATCTCAAATCTTACCATCTTAATCGAAACCAAATCACAACCCTTTTAACCAAAATCTTGATATACATACACAATGTATGTGGTACACTTCACCGCACAGAATAGCTCGTGTCCCTTATAATTAATCCCGATCCCTTTGAACTGTTTAGTGGGCTTTCATTGCTCCTGGAGGGTTCTCAGCCTTTCAAGATGACGTCTCAACAGATATAAGTCAATATCTTGATAGATTGAGGTAGCAATATGGCATTGTCCAATTGTATTTGTATATTTTGTTGTATGGTAATATCTGAGTTATTCCAATATTACAAACCTTGCGTCTCTCAATGGTATAGTGGTCGCAAGCACGGGTGCCGAGCGTGAGGAAATAGGTTGAGCAGAGTGTTAATTTGGTATTCCCCGGCGTCAGGCTAATGTTAATTTAAAGGAAAAAAATGGGTGTAAGTATCTGCATGAGTACACTTCAACTATCTAAAGTTTCATTATCAATCAAAATCTCATCACATCTCTCTTAAAATTATCTTCCAGCAATGTTATTTTCAAGAAAAAAAAAATAGCTGGGTGTTGGTACACTCGAAAAAAGAGATAAGTTTACAAGCAACTTTACTGACCACGTTTATTTTGAAAAAAGATTTGTAATAATGTATCCCGTAATTTGTGTCGTTAGCTGCCTGCATAATAAACTCTTTGGAGGATTATTATTTAATGGCGATACAATGCAATCTATAACCAGACGCAAAAAATGATTCGCTTTCTGAATAAGTAACTCTTCTATTGATTTTATGTACATCGGTACCTACATAACCGTGTAAAGTTTCATAAAAGCTTAGTGTAAATTAAAAATGAATTCACTTTCTGTATGCACCTAAATAAATATGGATCATTCTAAATTGTACCGAACGTTATTACAGATATCAATAGTACGAGCACATGATATTCTGTGGTTAACCAGAGCACGTGCTCGCCACACGTGCATTTCTAACATCATTACATTACTCTGTTCCAATACCAACCACTCGGCATTAATGCAAATACTGCCCACTCATCGAAGAGTTCGATAGTATCGATTTTAAAAGTATTTTCATGTACTGATTGAAAATAAATCTTAGTCAATATACCTAACGCGAAAAAATCCGTAAAAAGTAGTTTTATTTCAAATCTTAGTCTAACGAATTAAGGACAATTGTTTTTTTATTAGCCTGTTTTGTCCCACTCTTGAGCAAAGGCCTCCCCCCATTTCTTCCACTTTTCTCGGTGTTCTGCTACTTCTTTCCAATTCTCAAGAAAGGCATTCAGGTCATGCCGCCATCTCCTCCGTGGTCTATTAGCCATTAGTACAATTGGTTTATTAGCCCTAAAATCTTTGTGAGTTCAATTGTATAGTCCTTGAATTATTTGTGTTTCTATCAACACATATTTAAGTTTAAAATACTTAATTTAAAAAATATATTATAAGGAATCATCTAAATTTAACTGTGTTCTTCCGCTTTGAATTTACGCCAATATCCTTTTCAGAACGTCCGAAAACCAGTAGTATTAATCAACCCTCTGAGCCGAATATTCAACCCTCGCCGCCACCTTAATCCCGAAGGCGGATAATCCTAAAGTTTTTTAACAATCCAATATCCGATAACTTTCACCTATTTTACATGTGGAAAATATCCTATTTATCTGTTAAAGGTACCAGGTTGGGTTCGCTGGAGGTAGGCAAAAGCCCATTCAGATTCAAATGAGACCTTTTATAAATCATTTTGGCTTTCGGCAACCGCTAAACCCTTCCTACTAGAGTAAGGTTGGCAAAAAGTTAATGATAAGTATTTAAAAGGATATACATATTTTTTTTGTGTTAATAAAACTATATTTTGCAAATCGGAGACTCGATTTTAATAAATGTCATATTTTTTGCCATTGTAACAAAATATTTCTTAATTGAATATTTGTTGCCATTGTAACAAAATATTTCTAATTTGAATATTTTTGCCATTGTTACAAAATATATCTAAATTGAATGTTTTTCATGCATCTTTTAAGGTTCAGCCTAACTACATGTTTAAAAAATATTATTTTAAATACTTACTGAGTTTCGTTAAAGGACATACAAAAAAGAAATTGCTACGTGTGTGTATTCTTCATCGTTTTCTTTTCTCAGCCTCAATAATTATTATCATCATCAGATTTGTGTTGAAAGAGCTTCCACCAGGGATGATAAAATACTTTATCGTCCGGTGCACTATTGTCATTTATCCTAGCTGCATTTATCCATGCATATATCCATTCTGGTTATTATTATTCCTAAAGGTATTCTTGTTTTGCTAACTGTACGCATGACTGGGTAATTAATGCTACCGGAGCGCAGCGTGCAATCGATACTAGGACGGAGGCCTGTGATTGACTTTTTTGCCAACGTTACTGATGTCATGGCTATATAGGAGTATACAACCCTATCTCTTCCCACATAATTAGTTGTGGGGTTAGGCTATTTTTGGGAAAAATCTTCGATTACAAATAGTAGAACCATGTTATAATTATGTTTCTAAGAGGCGCGTCTCATTTCATCTGAATATACTTAATTTGACTACTGAATTTAATGAGAATAGTTGTATATAATAAATAGTTAGGTTCCTATTACAATGCAATAAATTCCTAATACAGTAATTAATATTGAAAGATCTAAATAATTCTAAATAAATACAAAGACAGAAAGTATATATGTATATAGATTTTTGATTCATTACAACATTTTCATCTTTTTTTTATATCCAAAACTATATTATTAATACCTCAATGGTCTATTCGTTATGAGTTCCTGATGGGTTCGATTCTCGGGTACAGAGTTTTTCTATTCGGAAATTTTAGATAGAAGCAGGTGTCGCGACACACACAGTAGCAGATCTAGGTTTAGTTTTTTGTCCGGTTACCGATACCAAAGGCCAGGGGTTGTTTCCTAATGAGACCTAGGTCACATTTACTATTAGATAAAATTCGGGACTTATTTAGATAACTATCTAAAAACTCTATATAATTATTTAGATGCTCACTTGTAATATTCACACGTATTCTCAAATTAACTAGGCAAACTGCGTTCAATGACATAAATTGAGCTATTAATGAGCACATTACCCAGTTAATGTGCACATTAAGGGTATTACATCGCTCAAATCCCAAAAACACCCTAGGTTTAAAGAAGTTTCTAGATGAATCCTTATGTGCCTTTGCCATATAAAAAATATATGTTATACTTAAGGTCATCACAAATAAATTGTATTGTTTAATTTTTTCATAAAATTGCCCCATTTTTTTTAAATAAATCCAAGAAAATAGTCCTTTTCCAAACTAAATTGCATTTTGTCTCTTTAACCGCTTAATAGTTTGTCATAAATGTTATACCAAAAAAATTGTAATGACACACTTAACAACTTGTATTGTTTAATTTTTCCTATTTCTTTGAATATTTTTAAATAATAAAGAAAAACCCGAAACTTCACTAGCGCCCCCCGTGAAGCACCCCCGCAATGCCCGTGATGAATACTCAGGACGCGAATATCAGTGTCTCGATGACTCTTGCGACGGGTGGGCTGTACGTGCGTTATTGTTTGCAAATAAATTACAAAAGTGATGATTTTTGAATGATTTTTGAATTAAGCTATATCGTAAATAGTACAAATATAAATATTACGTAGAAATTAAGTTTGTAAATATATTTAAAGTAGTTTATAATTTTGTTTTTGTTCTTGATCATTATCATAGACTAACCATAGTGTAATGAAATCTGCGGGCGCACTCCTTTGTCTGGCTCTAAATGCCGACAATTTTTTTTAATCATTTTAATTCAATTATACATAATAATCATGTTATCCAAAGTTTGAATGAACCTCGGAGTACCTAAGTAGGTACCGACTGAGATACTAGTTTATCTGACCTCGTAAGTAAGCTGACCTTTTATTGTATGAAAGTCTATATAATGCGAGCTCAGCTTATATGTATAACAAGCTATACCTACATCACCAGTACAAACTGATCGCTTATTGTACGGACAGTCTATACAATGCGAGGTCAGCTTATACTGGATACCTAGGTTTAACAAGCTATACATAATCACCAGTACAAGCTGACCCTTTATTGTACGAAAAGTCTTTACAATGCGAGATCAGGTCAATAGGAGTTGCGTATTTTCATGTCACCAAAAGTCGTTATTCCCCTCTTTATCGAGACGTATTTCAAAATCCAAGATGGCGCACATCATTTAAATAAATTGATATGGGTGTCAATTTCGAGGTATCTTGGGGTACTGATGATGAAAATGGCATTGATTTTGTAATCCAAGATGGCGGACATTATTTTTCTTTATAAATTGATATGGGTGTCAATTTCAAAGTTTATCGGGATGCATATTACGAAAATGACATTAATTTTGAAATCCAAGATGGCGGACATTATTTTTCTTTATAAATTGATATGGGTGTCAATTCCAAGGTTTATCGGGATTCTCATTACGAAAATGACATTAATTTTGAAATCCAAGATGGCGGACATTATTTTTCTTTATAAATTGATATGGGTGTCATTTTCAAGGTTTATCGGGATGCTAATTACGAAAATGACATTAATTTTGAAATCCAAGATGGCGGACATTATTTTCTTTATAAATTAATATGGGTGTCAACTTCAAGACTTATCGGGATGCTAATTACGAAAATGACATTAATTTTGAAATCCAAGATGGCGGACATTATTTTCTTTATAAATTGATAAGTACCTATGGGTGTCAATTTCAAGGTTTAACGGGATGTTAATTACGAAAATGACATCAATTTTAAAATCCAAGATAGCGAACATTATTTTACTAAATATTGATATGGATGTCAATTTCAAGGATTATCGGGATGCTAATTACGAAAATGATATTAATTTTGGAATCCAAGATGGTGGACATTATTTTTCTAAATACCTACATAAATTGATATGGTTGTCAATTTCAAGGTTTATCGCAATGCTAATTACGAAAATGATATTAATTTTAGATATATTTCAAGGCGGACATTATCTTAATTAGCATCCTGATAAACCTTGAAATTAACACCCATATCAATTTAGAAAAATAATGTCCGCTATCTTGGATTTCAAAATTAATGTCATTTTCGTAATTAGCATCCCGATAATCCTTGAAATTGACACCCATATCAACTTCGACTTCGACTTTGACTTTGACTTCGACTTACGAAACTTTCTGCATTTCATGCATGTTTGTTTGCATGTTTTTTTCTCTGTAAAGATAAACAAACATGCACGTCGTTACACTTTTAAGTGTCGTTTTTTTCCGTCTAGTCCCCTTTCGCAAGGCGCGATAAGGAACTTCGTTCCAAAAAGTAAAGTGAATAATATATCATGTAGTAGCACCCACACTCAATTTGATGAATGTTGAAAGCCAGCTCATCCTAGCTATCTACGTTTCTGAGAATCTAGAAGGACTTACCTGATCATCATCAGACCCTCAGAATGTATCATGTAGTAGCACCCACACTCAATTAGATGAATGTTGAAAGCCAGCTCATCCTAGCTATCTCCGTTTCTGAGAACCTATAAGCACTTACTTGATCATCATCAGACCCTCAGAATGTATCATGTAGTAGCACCCACACTCAATTAGATGAATGTTGAAAGCCAGCTCATCCTAGCTATCTCCGTTTCCGAGAACCTATAAGCACTTACCTGATCATCATCAGACCCTCAGAATATATCATAATTATAGTGGCACCCGTATTCAATTATCACCCTACTTATTTTCATTAGGTACTAAAGTAATATGTAGAAAGGTGTAGGTATCCCTTATTTCAAAATAATCAAGAATTACCTATAATAATTATAGATGTAGGTAACTCGTACAAGACTTTTATCTAGAGGAACAAAATGTCTTAAATCTTTCAGAGAACGAATATAATAGGTAAATACGATGACGACACTGCGACATATCTGTATTCTTGCTTAATCTTCAGTTCCTTTTATTGAGTACGATCAAATGTCGATAGATGGCGCTGAAGTAACAAATACTAGCACAAAAACCCGAATCCTCAAGGTCATTCGGCAATGTAATACCCTTAACTTACCTGAAGTGGTACGCTGATAGTTCATATTATGACAGTTTCGAAAATTATTGGAATTGGAAAGATGTTTTAATATATTTGTGTGAAAAGCTTGTAAGTTGTAACCCGTCCTAGGTCAGAGCCGTAAATGTACAGTCACAGGACAGCACTTCAGGTTATACAAAACTGTCAAACTTGTCCAAATGCTTTTAAACCTTAACGTGCTGATAATTAAGTTCAAAATTTGACATTTTGTGGTAAGTTGATGTGCTCGCACCGTACATGGTAGGTTAGTAGGTAAATAAAATGGCGAGAGTCTAATTAATGATTCGATTATCTCGAATTATCTGTCTATCTCTTCTGCAATGTCCCTCTCACCGCTCTGACTTTGTCCACTCTACCTTCTTTGTCCAGGCTATTTTATTATGGAATGCTCTCCCAACCGAAATCAGGATGACAAACACTCGACTATCTTTTAAACACAAATTGCGTAAATACCTCCAAGATTGTACCCTCGCGAATTCATCATCTTGAATTTGCCCTATCTGTATAGTTTTATAGCAATCTCTTTAATGTAAATGAAAGCCTAAAATCCCTATCGAACTGGTTCTCTGCTAATAATTTACTTCTTAATGCCAGCAAAACAAAATGTTTAAAATTTTCGCTACCAAATGTCCCACAAGTTGAAACTAATTTAATTCTTGAAGGCAGCAAACTCGATATAATCTATGAAACTGTCTTCTTAGGTATTACGGTTGATAGTAAGTTGCAGTGGGGTGCTCACATCTCAGCCCTGTCTCGCAGATTAAGTTCCGCAGCATATGCAGTGAGGAAAATTAGGCAGATTACTGACGTAGCTACGGCTAGACTTGTTTACTTTGCTTACTTTCACAGCATTATGTCATACGGTATCCTGCTGTGGGGATCAGCTGCTGACGTAGATTCTATTTTTATCTTGCAGAAAAGGGCCATCCGCGCAATCTACAATATGGGCCCTCGCGATTCCCTTAGAGAAGTCTTCAAGAACGTCAATATACTAACGCTGCCGTCACTTTATATATTTCAAAACATCATGTATATCCGTAAAAATCTGCATACTTTCAGCATAAATAGCGACTTTCACAACCATAATACTAGAAATAAACATAAAATAGTGGTACCTAAATTTAGATTAACTAAAACAAATAAATCATTTCTAGGAAATTGCGTACGTTTTTACAATAAACTCCCAAAATCTGTCACCGATCTCACCGGCAAGAAATTTAAAAACTATGTTAAATCTGTTCTTGTTAAGAAGGCATATTATAAAATCAAGGACTATGTTGATGATAAAAATGTGTGGTGTCAAAATACAGATGCACTGGTGGTCTCCCTGGCACCCTGAGGTTACCTAGTCACTCACAATTTTCTTTTGTATTGTTTACTAGAACTTTATGTATACAGGAACTGTAAATGTGAGTACATTGTAGCCACTTATGTCTAAGTAGTTTATAGTTAATATATTTTGATGATGTGTATTATTTCACATATGTTATCTGTTTTAGATTGACATTGAGTTCTCAGATTCTGAGAACCTTATCTAATTTTAATCCTGACTTCAGGCTAATTATGACATAAACCTCCGATGTACTCACATCCTGTTATCGCCAGAGTGTAAAGTGAATAATGTAACATCTTTTATTTTAAAAGAGTGTCCATGGAGTTTCTTGCCGGATTCTTCTCCATAGGATCAACCTTTTGGAACCGTGCAACTAGAGTCAATAACGTTTCATAAACGCTTGTAAAAGCTTATTTGAAATAAAAACATTTGATTTGATTTGATTTGATTTATAAATACGTATTTATGTATATATATATATATATATTTATGTATAAGTTATATATATAATTGTTTTAAGTATCGAATGTACTTGTTTATGTATAGTTTATTAATATAATTATTTTAGTCTACACTTATTTCGCTTTATATTTCGAGTGCACTACTGTTATTTTATATTTCTCTGCATCACCCTAAGGTTGTCTGGCAGAAAATGCCTAATGGCATTAAGACCGCCTTTGTACCAACGGTGCATAAAGTATAAATAAATAAATTATATCGGGAGCGATAGTGGCCCAGTTAACGACCGCGACTTTCGATTTGTATGTCGTAAGTTCGAACCCAGACAGGCGCTTTACATTGAATTTTTTTTTTTTTTTTATGGGATAACTCGGCAAACGAGCAGGCGAGCTACCTGATGGTAAGTAGTCATCGCCGCCCATGGACATCTGCAAAACCAAAGGAGTTGCAGATGCGTCGCCGAGCCTATTTAGGGAAAGGGAGGGGAAGGAGAAAAGGAGAAGGAAGGGGATTGGGGGAGGAATTGGGCCTCCGGCCCTCTCGCTCACCGAACGAAGCGCAGTAACGAAACGCTACTACTCGGACGTCGGTCTTCTGCGAGAGTGTGGTACTTCCCCGGTCGAGCCGGCCCATTCATGCTGCGAACAGCGTGGCCCTACCACAACAAGATAAAAATTAACAATATAAATTATTTTATCATCACTACTGTCAAAACGGTGAAGGAAAACACGGTGAGGAAACCGGTATGTCCATCGAAGACATGTGACATCTACCAAATCGCACTAGACCCGCGTGGTGGATTACGGCCCACTCCCTCTCACCGAGAGGAGGCCTGTGTCCCAACAGTGGGAACATTATAGGCTATATAGAATAGAATAGAATAGAATAATTTATTTCAGATAATTATAAATCCATATCTTGTTAGTATGTTAGATACAATATTAGCTTATAATTATGTTATGCTATGCTTATACTATGTACTAATCATTTTTATACAAAAACATTGCTCCTGATTCAATAGGAAAATTGGATACAAGGCAAATAAATATTATTGGTAAGGCAACAAATACTTTTGGTGTAGTAGTGCCCGCTGGCATGTCCACGTGCCAACATGAATAGGTCTGCATGACCGGGGAAGTACTACCCTCCACAGAATATCGACGTCAAGTAGCAGCATACTGTTGCGTTTCGTACGGTGAGTGTGGAGCGCCAGAGGCCCTGTTCCTCCCTTAGTCCCTTTCCTTCTCCTTTTCCCTTCTTTTTCCTTAAATAGGCTCGGCACACACATCTGCAACTTCTTTGGTTTTGCAGATGTCCATGGGCGGCGACGACTACTTACCATCAGGTAGCTCGCCTGCTCGTTTGCCGTGTTATCCCATAAAAAAAACTTTTCAATTCTACGGTCAAACTGTTTGTACTTACAGTTTTGTGACACGCTGTACTTAAGAAATACTCTGTACCTTAAACAACAGAATAACACTATTAATATAACGTAATAAATAAGACTGCCTCATAGTCTAGTTGTCCTAAGCGCGGCTACTACGCTAGAGGTCCTGGGCTCGATTTCCAGGTCGAGCAGTGTTATTGAGTTTTTCTATTAAAATCTCAGTAGCAGCTCGGAGTCTGTATTCGTGCTTAAATGGCAATAGGCTGCCTCCTATTACATGGAACCTAAACATACCGGCGAAATGTGGGTGTATATTAGTACACCTCTGCCTAACCCTTAGGGGAATACAGTCGTGATGGTATATTAAAATAAATAAATTCATATTGAGTACCAGCTGCTATTTTTTTCGATATATCAGTTCAATTTGATATGTAAATAAGTGATATTATTTATAATCGGAACACACCGTACGCGTAGCAGCCAATTTTTCGAACTGATCATCCGTGTAATGATCACTCAGTTGTATTCATGTCAAAATATGTAATAAATAAAAAAAATATATTATATTTCCGATGCTTGGTATAGGTATAAGGCGTTGAAGGGAATAAAATTGGTCGCGTTGGAGGAAATAAATTGTGTCTACTCTGTAGGTACCTTGTCGGATATAAAAGTAACTGGCTAACGATTCCTTGCAAAAAGAATAATGTGGAGTATCACGGATTCCCTCATTTTTTTGTTTTCTGCATTTTGTACGTCTCTAACATATTCCGTATAACTAATAACTATAGGCCGACCGTTTAACTCGCGTATCGCCGGCGCGGTAAGAAGGGAGCGGGGGCGGGTAACGCTGCACACGGAGTCAATAATCCAAAGATTTATCTCGAGATAGACATTGTTGGTAAAGAATAAAATAATAAGTATCTTTTTTAAGTATTTATTTACTTCCTACCGCTCCCTTCTTACCGCGCAGGCGATACGCGAGTTAAACGGTCGGCCTATATACTAGCTTATTCACATTGCGTATTTAAATACTTAAAATTTTGCTTAAAAATCGTTAACGTAAAACGACTATTTTTCAGCAAAAGTTAAGTTAAAATATAAAACAAAAATAATATTTTATTTGGAATTTGGCAACATACCATCACGCCTGTATTCCTCGAAAGGTTAGGCAGAGGCATACTAATGTAGACCCCCACTTCGCTGGTATGTTTACGTCCCATGTAATAGGGGGCGTGCCTATTGCCATTAACCGGGCACAAAAAACTGCTACTGAAAATTTCATAGAAAAACATAATAACGCTGCTCGACCTGAGAATCGAACCAAGGACCTCTAGCGTAGCAGTCTCGCTTAGGACCATTAGGCTAATGAAGCAGTCAGGAGGGACGATCAGACTTAATATTGTGTTTTACTATTCCGTAAGGCAAACATCAATTGTCATTTGAAACTATAATTTGTCTTGCAGTTACCAATAGTTTTTTGGAGTATTTTTTGGGGTATTTTTTACCTCGCCACCCGTGGAGTAGCGAGGGTTGAACGCAGATGTTCGGTAAATGTGATATTTGAACTTGTTTAATTGTTATTGGTTCTAATTTTATTTTTGTGAAGTAAGTCGTGTTAATGATTGATGTGTGAAGTCTATATGATTGTCTATTCGATTATTTTACTTACATAAAGTATATTATAGTTGTCAGGAAGGCTTTGAGCATGAAATGAATGAGAAAGAAAGAAAACACGATTACCTATTGGTCACAAAGACGCGAAAAAACAATTGTTTTTTAAAGGTTAGGTAATAGCAATGTGTGTCCACATTACTAGGATTCTTGTTAACGCCTCGTAATAAGCTAAATGGTTGTATTACGAGTGGGTTCACGTCGGTAGTGATTCCACTACCGACGTTCGAAACCTCCCCATGGTTTCGAACCGGCAACCACATGATCGTAAGTAAACTTACGCCGCTTTAAACATATTATTATGTATAAGGATTTTACTCCCGTAACTACGGTGCAACGGATAATGAAATGAAATGAAATTATGAAATGAAATGAAATGAAATGAAATGATATTTATTTCTGTAAATAGATCTTTTAAGACACTTTTACAAGTCGTTTTTTTACATATTTTTTTTAACTAGATGGCGTCGACGTTTCCTATCTGACGACCTCTGAGAAGAAACGTCGAAACAAACTCAGAGAATCATGGTCTCTTTTAAAGTCCAGACAATAGTTATATTATATGCGAGTTCAATGTAGGGCAAAATCTGAACAGGCCTTTTGAAGAAAGAACCATACCAGCTTTGAGTTGACCTGTCCTAACTGACGGAACGCATACATCAGTCATCGTGTAGCTCAACCATATTTTTAGGGAGCCCAACGACCCGACGCACAACGATACCAGATCAGCAAGACATTTAATAAAAAATGGTAGTTATACCTACTAATAAAATACATAATTTCCCCTTCGCAGTCGATACGAAATATCATGCAATCACGCGGTGCCGACAAGAAAGAAATAGAATAAATATTGAGAAAAAGAAATAATACATTAGAGGATCTTAATTAGACGTCAAGCTTGTGAACGGGTGCTGTCTGTTAAGACAGCTCTTATATGCCATGTCAGTCCGGATTATGATAAGTTATCATTTCGGAAGGCAATTATTACAGTCGCTCCTTTCCTATCTTTCATACCAACATCATCACTACATATTATAAAACAAAGTCCTCCGCCACGTCTGACTGTTCGTGATAAACTCAAAAACTACTGCACTGATTTTCATGCTGTTTTCACCAATGGATGGAGTGATTCAAGAGTAAGGTTTATATGTATAATACATTCATATTGTAGTAGAGAAAAGCTGAGAAACCACGCGGGCGAAGCCGTGGGCGGAAAGCTAGTACTACATAATTGACACATTGCGAACTAAATTGAAAATGGAAGAAAAACATTGTAACCATTATTACTTAAAAGAGTTCCTTAAAAAATAAAATAAGTAAAAATAAAATATTCTTTATTGAAACATAAACATTGCATTTGACACAAAATTGAGACAGCCCTGTTAAGTTATATAAATACTTGTGTATAGTTCCTATAAAGTTTTTTGCCGGCTTTTCGTCATAAGAACCACTATTTGGAAACCGTGCAATTAGTTTTGTGTCTCATTAGTCTATGGTCCTAAGCGCGATTGCTACGCTTGAGGTCCTGGGTTCGATTCCCAGGTCGATTAAAGTTTGATTGGGTTTTTCTATGATATTTTCTGTAGCAGCTCGGATAGATTTGTGCCCGATTAATAGCAATAGGCTCGCCCGGTATTACATGGGACCTAAAAATACCGGCGAAGTGAGGGTGTGCATTGATGCACCTCTGCCTAACTCTTCGGGAAATACAGGCGTGATGGTATATTATGTGTCAAAAGTACCTATAATATTTGTCTCATTAAAATTACATTCTTGATTGGATTAGATAGTGACGATCACTAATGTATGTTATGGCTTCCGTAAACCAATAAATACAACAGCTAGTATATAAACGACAACTATACCTTTTACCACACGAATATCCTCACGCTACCGTTAATCGGGGCGTTCCCAATATCGTAACACATCGTTTTTTCCTAGCGTGACATCATTCGATAAATAACGGTATTAATAACGTTAAAACTATGTAATCTCGTGAAAGTGCAGCTCTATCTCTACGATTATCGCAATAATTACCGATGTGTATCTTGGCTGGTAAAGAAATTGAAAGGATGCATGACGGTAGGTAATTATCGGGAAAATGCAATGCATTTAATGAAATTATCCGTTGCAGCTTGGAATTTCGTTTTACATACATACCATCACGCCTGTATTCCCGGAAGGGTTAGGCAGAGGTGTACTTAATGTACACCCACAGTTCACCGGTATGTTTAGGTCCCATGGGGGCGAGCCTATTGCCATTCACCGGGCACAAATCCATACTCCGAGCTGCTACTGGGAATTTCATAGAATAACCCAATAACACTTTGCTTGACCTGGGGATTGAACCCAAGACCTCTAGCGTAGCAGTCGCGATTGGGACCACTAGACTAACGAGGCAGTCTTTCAGAGCAGAATTTCGTTTTATTTAAACAAATATTGTAAAGAGGAAAGATTTGATCGTTTGTTTGCATTGAATAGGCTCTGAAAGTACTGGGGCCGTATTACCACGTATTAATGCCATCATTTTTACGTTGTGAGAGAGGGACGCCACTATTTAACCTGTAGAGCGGCATCCCTCTCTCACAACCTAAAAATGATGGCATCAATACGTGGTAACACGGCCCCTGGACTGATTTGAAAAAATATGTCACCAATAGAAAACTACATTATTCCTGGGTGAGATATAAATAAAATGACAAGAAACGTAGGTATATTCCACGCGGGTGAATAACAATAGACTCGTTATCCATTACATTGAACCCTAAAAACATACTGGGGAATGATAGGTATACTTTGAGTAAACCTCTACCGAACATGTTCCTTATAGATTAAAAAAGCGGTAGCCTAATGGCTAGGGCGTCGGACTAGCGATCATGTGGTCACCGGTTCAAAACCCACTCGTAGCACTACCGGCGTGAACCCACTCGTAACACAAGCATTTAGCTTAGCACGGGTTAACAAGAATACTAGTAATGTTCATGCTAGTCTAACCCCTCTTATTCTAGGATGATGATGATGTTTATTTTGGTACCAGGAATAACCTGATCTGGTATCGTCGTGCGACGTCGTTGAGCTCCCTAAAAAATGGTTGAGCTACACGATGACTGATGTATGCGTGCCGTGAGTTAGGACAAAACATCTTAAACTAATGCAACCCATCAGGCGATCGAGGTTGCTACAACACCATCATATTATTAACGTTTAACCTTATCCGCAGATCAATAAAAAGTTAAGATGGAACTTTGCGAACAAAGAAGTAAAGCCGGTTAAAACTACTTACGCCTTGCCGTGTACAAACACAACTACACGCACACACGCACGTGATATGATAATGACGTCTTGATAGACGTGCAGCGATAGCTCGACTAACAAGATAAGGCGTAGTTTCGGTATACGTGTGTGCGTGTAATTGTGTTTGTACTCGGCAAGGCGTAGTTTTAGCCGGCCTCACTTCATTGATCGCAAAGTTCCATCTTAACTTTTATTTGATCTGAGCCTCATCATATTACTATTATTAACGTTTAACCACCTTATCATACAGTATACACTATCTAAACTCCATGTACCTAATGTATGGTATCTTAACGACTTGTGAACACGGCATGGGGGCGCCAGAGTCATTCGACATACGGTAATTAATGAATTTAGCTTTGTTATTGATAGTCCGCTCTGTGTGGGTAAGTAATTATAAACAAAATGTTTATGGGCTTTTTCCTGAGTTTTTTTTCCTGTACGATAAAGCATTAGCAGATCAATAAATTCATATGGACGTTTTTGTGTTAATGTAATTGTTTATTAAATAATAACTGACAAACAAAAGTAAACGCCTGATGGAGTGACGACTTGCTGAAGGCAGCGGGCAGTGACTGGATGAGGAAAGCCGAAGATCGGGCTCTGTGGCGTTCAGTAGGAGAGGCCTACATCCAGCAGTGGACGAGTATGGGCTGATGATGATGATGAAACAACAGTAAGTATATTAATGAATTTGGACAATGTATAAATTAGATAAGTTAAAGATGTATGAATGCAGTCGGAGCAAATGAAGTATGCAAGAATTTGAGCAAATGGCGTTCTGTAGTTACCCCTATGAGAAAAAGGCGTGAGTATATACTGCCGTCGTAACGAAAAAGCCACAGTTTTTTTTAAATTTAGTTATTTTTTATACATATCAAGAATCAGAATTAAAAGTCCAATCTGCCTATTTTTTTGTAAGTAAGTTAGTTGTACCCTTTTTCGTTACGACGGCAGTATAATATATGTTTTTTTTTTTCATCATGCATCATCAACCCATATATTGTCCCAATGTTGGGCACGGGTCTACTCTCTCCTCTTCGGGATTAGGCTGTAGTCCACCACGCTAGCCTACTGCGGGTTGGCGGACTTCACACGCCATCGAGAAAATCTCTCAGGCATGCAGGTTTCCTCACGATGTTTTCCTTCACCGTTTAAGCGCGTGATAATTAAGTATTAATACGCACATGACTTCGAAAAGTCAGAGGTGCGTGCCTTGTATTCGAAATCGAGACCTTTGACGTGGCAGTCCTATGGTCATATCACAAAGCTATCACTGCACGTATGTACCTATGTAAGTACTGTTCCTGTAAGTGATGTAAGATTTTAAGACGTGCAACATTCAATTTAAATAAAACATAGAAGAAAGCTAACCTGACCTCCAAGGAATTAAACTAGACTTGTAAATGCAAAAATATTTTTTTATAAGTTTTGAAACTTCGGAGATATGGGATAAAATAGGCGAAACGTTCTCTATTTTGAATTCCATTAAAAACTGCATAAACTTATCCAATATCTTAACTTGCCTGCTATCGACATTTCGCAGCAATAAGGGTTTCCACTCACCCCATAAGATAAAAAGCCGTGAAGATAATGACAAGACAAGTGTCAATCATTCACCATGACGTACGCACATCAGGTTACCACAAAATGTCAAATTTTCTCAGTTGATTTTGATCTTAATAATCAATGCTTTAAGGTATAAAATCATTTGATGAAATTTGACAGTTTTGTATAACCTGATGTGCTAGACTGTACATATTGGTTTACACCAAGAGATAAGCTGTAGAGATGACAAACACTTATGGTGTGTTTCGCTCAAGAAAGCTCTTAAGCTATCCTATGATAAGTAAATCATATTACTTAATACCTATCCATTGCACCAGGCATATTTTAAGAAAGAAAGAAAGACGCCTTATGTTGTCAGTCGAGCTTTCGATAGCTTGATAAGATAAGGCGTAGTTTCGGTATTGTTATAAAGTGTAAAATTGTGTTTGTAAACGGCTAGGCGTAGTTTTAACCGGCCTCACTTCTTTGTTCGCAAAGTTCCATCTTAACTTTTTATTTGATCTGAGTTTTTTATTTATACATATAAATTGTTAACGTTTGGATGTTACTTATATCTACCATATGAAAATGATTTATTAAAGCTAGCTAGATTTTAATAGACAATGGTGACCAAGACTGAAAGCTTATCCACTAATATCAGAAACTCGAAAGCTAATCATTCGTATCCTCCATGGGACCTATTACAGGCGAAATGTGGGTAAACACCAGTACCTACAACTCTGTCTAACCCTTTAAGGACACAGGCGTGATGGTATGTAACGTTATGTCGTTAAAAATAGCTAAAATTACAAAAACTACATCTTCACCCGGATCTGTCTGCACGTTCATTACGTCTTTTTATGTCACTGTAATAAACAAAATGACAGTGTCATTACGTGCAAATGAAATGTCGCGACAGAAGTCTGTCGAAGATAATAAACTTATAAAAAAAAATAGATAACATTTCAAAGTTTTTAGTCGATATTATTGACATTCGACTGCTTCGTTGGTCTAGTGGTCCCAATCGCGACTGCTACGCTAGAGGTCTTGGGTTCAATCCCCAGGTCGAGCAAAGTGTTATTGAGTTTTTCTATGAAATTCTCAGTAGCAGCTCGGAGTCTGGATTTGTGCCCGGTGAATGACAATAGGCTCGCCCCCTATAACATGGGACCTAAACATACCGGCGAACTGTGGGTGTACATTAAGTACACCTCTGCCTAACCCTTCAGGGAATACAGGCGTGATGGTATGTTATGTTATTATTGACATTCCACCTTTTCGCAATTAGTTATGTAAAGAGTTTGTTTCAGTCTAAACAGATAAGGTTGTACGCGCGGCTACACATCAAGCTATACATAACCAGTATAGGCTGGCCTGGACTTCTACGGAAGACTTTTACAATGTGAGGTCAGTCTAAACTGGTTTTGTATAGCTTGATGTGTAGTCGTGTGTACAGGCACACGATTACAAAAAGTTAAAGGTAGATTTCGTACCTATTTTGGGTTCAAAATCAAGATCTTTAAATAAGTTTAACATCATTAGACAAGCAATGCTTGAATAATCATCATCTCCATCATCAGACCTTATTCGTCCACTTCTGGACGTAGGCCTCACAGAGCCCGATCTTCAGCTGTTTTCATCCAGTAACTGCCAGCTGCCTTCCGCAAATCGGCACTCCACCTGGCCAGCGAGCGTCCTTACACTACGTTTGCCTAGACTCGGTCTCAACCCGAGAACTATTCCACTGCTTGAATGAATGAATCCAATGATAAATGATATTTATTTCCGTAAATAGATCTTTAAAAGACACATTTAGAAGTCAACATTTATTTATTTTTTTAACTCGATGGCTGAACTGAAGTGGAACTGGGCAGGGCATGTATGCCGTATGTCAAACGACTTGTGGGCTAGACTTGCTACGGAGTGGAGCCCACAAGGCGTTAGACGACGCGGGAGGCCCAGGCGGAGATGGCGGGACGAACTGGACTCCTATTTAAGAGATTGGGCCGTAAAAGCCTTAAACCGTGAGGAATGGCAGGAAGGTAGGGAGGCCTTTGCCCAGCAGCAAAAAAAAACTATGGCGCCGGCATTTCCTATCTGAGGACCTCTGAGAAGAAACGCCGAAACAAACTCAGAGAATTATGGGCTCTTAAAGTCCAGACAATAGTTATATTATTTGACATGCTAGTTTTAAAATGAAGGGCGAAATCTGAACAGGCCTTTTGAAGAATAATATATTCAACAATATTTTTAAAGTTCAATATCGTGCCAAAAAATAACTCGCGAGTCTAGCTGTTCATCCATTCTAATAAAATGAAGCCAATAAATGTAAAAGGGGATATCCCCTCGGTATAAAACACGAAAAACATTTTTATTTATAAACTGTGAAAATTAATAGTCCGATGCCGTGAAATAAAATGTCAATTAACTTTGTAGCTACGCCAGTTTTCCTGTCAATTTCTCTGTATATACCGCTAGTGTTTATTTATTTATATTTTGACGCGACTGCTTCGCTAGAGTTCCGGGTTCGAGTCTCAGGTCGAGCAAGATGTTATAGGGTTTTTCTATAAAATTCTTTGTAGCAGCTCGGAGTCCGTATTTGTGCCCGGTTACTGGCAATTGGCTCGCCCCCTATTAAAAACACCTACCAAATGTGTGTGTACATTAGTACACCTCTGCCTAACCATTCGAGGAATACAGGCGTGATAGTATGTTATGTTATACATATTTTGATATAAAGAGGATTGAGTAGCTAGCTACAGGCAAGCAAATGAGGTTCTATTGATGGGTGAGCACATCAAGAGTCCTATGTGAGCCGTCCATGCCAGTTATCATACGTACACCTACGATAATCTTTACTTTTATAATCTTTTACGTTTTTACTTCATATTATACCTACCTATGTACTCGTATCTCCTATTTTTTCTCTGTACCTAATTTCATTGTTTATCATTTTAACCTGAAGGTTGACTGGTAGAGAATGCCTTACGGCAATAAGTCCGCCTTATACAAATAATGTGCATAAATGTATAAATAATCGTAAGAAAGAATCTGGGAATCAAACCCAGAACCTCTACCGTAGCAGTCGCACTTAGGACCACTAGACTAATGAGGCAGTTACAACATTACATAATAGTTTTCCTAATAATTATTTACTGAAACCCTTGTCAGTTCAGGTTTTCAATTCTCAGTTATTGACAAACAAAATGGCCGCTGACTTATTGGCGAAGTTCTGCCCCACATACAAATAGCTTGGTATTGGTTTGTTTTGTTTACAGTTCCTGTTTTGTTTGTTGTTTGAAACTTTGGTGTAACAATGTATTTGTAATTTGTACTGTTTTAAATTTTGGCTTTGTTTTATTGAAAGTAGCTAGAATTATTTTAGATTCAGCTTTAGTGAAAGCTATGTACTTAATGGAATTTAACGCGTATACATTTCCAAAATAACCTGAACTCTCATTGTACGGATAGCGTATACAATGCGAGGTCAATTTATACTGGATTTTGTAGCTTAATTTAGCACCGTATTGCTAAATATTTTGTAATGATGTAATACTGTAATAATGTGCTAAGATTATTCTGTGAAGTGAAATTAATAGGTAATATGAGGCTGAATAGCAAGTGGTACACACGGCCACAGGTCAACCTATACAAAACCAGTTTAAGCTGATCTCGCATTGTATAGGCTTTCCATACAATACGAGGCCAGCGTAAACTGGTTTTGTATAGCTTGATATGTAGCCGTGCGTACCATTCGAAGAAGGAAAGCAACGAAAAAGTTTTTATTCTCGTTCCTACGACACTTAACAAACCTTAAATAAAAAAAAATACAATGGCTACATCAATATGTATCCACTTTCTTCGTCCAATCTATTCTGTTATGGAACGCTCTTCCTCTTGAAATCAGGATGCTCAACAGCCGGCAATCATTTAAAACTAATGTGCGCAAATACTTGCTGGACAAGACACAGTTGGATTCGTTTCGGAACTGATTTATTGTTTCCTTTTATATGTATTGTATTTATGTAAGTTTATAGTTATATTTATGGTATATTCTATATATAAGTATATAATAGTAAAATGTATGTATTGCATATTATGTAATTTTTTAAGTTTTATTAATAACTATTTTCGCCACATATTTCTCACTCCTATCCCTTTTAGTGCATCTACCGTGATCGTCTCTGCACCACCCAAAGGTCGTCTGGTAGAAAATGCCTAAGGCATTAAGACCGCCTTGTACAGTTTTGTACTTAAGTATAAATAAATAAATAAATATGACAACTAGTATCATACTTATAATTGCTAACGTCTTACAGTTTGTTCGAAATAAGTAAGCCGATCGGAAATTGTCTACAAGTGGTTTATAAGTGGTAAATTTTAATAGAAAGAGTCGGTGTAAAGTTAATTAGAGTCGTAAGTATATGTTCAACATTTCTAATTATTTTATTTACTAGGTACTTTCGATATTTATGATTATTAATTCGGAACGGCTAACTTATTTCGAAATAACTGTACCATTAAATGGCCAGTATCCTTGTTTGTAAAAAAAAAACAACAAAATACGCACTTTTCCGTATTTTCCCGCCATCCGCCATATTGCTACGTCACAGTAATGGCCGCCACTAATTGAAACAACTGATCGACCGTGACTTTATGATAATTAATAGCTGCAAGCCTGCAATGATTTATAGTATTTGTCCAATAATTATAATAAAATCACTTGTCATGGATGCTGTGCTTTGAATCAGAATGTCATATTTATGAAACTGTTCCTATCTAGATTGCCTCATTAGTCTAGTGGCCCTAAGCGCGACTACTACGCTAGAGATTTTGGGTTCGATTCCCAGGTCGAGCAAAGTGTTATTGGGATTTTCTATGAAATTCTCAGTAGCAGCTCGGAGTCTGGATTTGTGCCCGGTTAATGGCAATAGGCTCGCTCCCTTAAAACAGGGGACCTACTTCAATATACCGGCGAAGTGTGGGTGTACATTAGTACACCTCTGCCTATACAGGCGTGATTGTATGTTTGTATTCTATCTAGCAGCGGACTGACGTCTGCCGCAAGCCACATAAACTAGGAAGGTATTTTTTTTTATTTAGACCGTCTTATGCAAGTTTCATTGACAACAATCATTGCTAGGTTCATAAGCAATGGTTGTTAACGACGATTACTTCAAATAAACCTGAGAGCTTTGAAGCAAGCATGCCAGCTTAAGAAACCGATGTAAACCTATATGACATAGTCGTAAAAGTAAAAATTATTTATATAAGTCAAGACAGACTATTGGGTAAGTACTTTTAATTGACTCCATAGATGGATCCTAGGGATGCGATGCTGATAAATATTGTCTTTTTAACTTATGAAAAATCACGGAAGAGATAAATAAGATTGGAATGGCCATGTGGGCGGGGCACGCGCGCCACAGTTTCGATTAGACAATCATAACTCGCCCGAATCATACATTCGCCGCGTTTAGTGTGCTTAGGACTACTTCAGAGAACACAGCTCCGCTTTAAAATGCCTTGTTGTGTTATTCTTACGTGATAGACAAATTGTCAGACCTCCAGTATATAGCGAGGAGGTATATCTTTCCGTCTGTAAGTCAAAAATAGCATTTATTTACAGAATAAGTAGTAAAAACATAAAAATATACTGATCAATATGAAATTCCAAACATAATTCATATTATTGCAACAACTTACAAATAAAATGCATTGCCCGATGTGTTCGCACTTAATCAACGCGATGTCGTAATCCGCTTGCAATGTACTGCATGCATTGCGTTCTCTACACTTCAACCATGGCCGTTGTTCGTCGTTTACCGGGGTTGGCCGTGAGTGATGCCCGGCGTACATCTATCGATATCGAGGTGACCGTGTAGTTAAATAAAAGCATCGATAGAATATAGGTATATGCGCTATAGGTATTTACGTTTGACAAAGATTATTTTTGAAATATTAAGTATAGGTACATTATATTTAATCGATGAGAGTGTGTTTTTAGTTAGATGTATTTTATATTATATGAATCATTGAATGAATGAAGATGAAGCGGCATTTAGGCCATTTGATTTTACTTAGATTTTAATACTGAATAGATACAATATAGTCTATACTCCATTTGGTTAGGTACTTAACTAAAGGTAAACAAATCATAAAAAAGGTTCTTTTATAGGGACATTTCTCATCTTGAAATAAAACGTAACCAAAATAAATTATTTAATGATTCAAAATCATTTTCCTTTTATATACTAGCATATTTTACTACTTTGATTAATATTAAATGGTAATTATTAATTCTTAAGCTTGCGACCAATAAATAAATCAAATCTGATAATTATGTCAAAAAGTATTGCAATGTGCCTACTAGAAAGAATCTAAAAAGACAGGAAATCAAAACATTTTTCTACTTATTAGACTTTTGATAACTCGAAAAAATTAAGAAGTAGTAGCGCAAGGAAGCGCGGCGAAATAATTAACCGATATTATACTTAGTCGGATAACCAGACGCCATTCGTAACAGTTTGTACTTTTGTTCGTTTTTGTGTTTCTTTTGCCGTAAATTGTTATTGTTTTGTTTGTTCGTTGTTTTTATTGATTGTTAGTTGTGTCGAATATCAATTTCACTCCGAATTTATAAGATACCATTGTAATAAAGGTTGAAGAGCCCTGAACGCCGCCATTTTTATTGTTTACCTTTAGTTAAGTACCTAACCAAATGGAGTATAGTCAAATACTGTACCTACAATTTTATATATGTTTTAATATTTGATTCTATTCGATATATTATTTATGCAATTAATTATAATAATGTTATGTATCTTTTTGTATTTTTTATGCATTTTCCATGCAAAGATTATTAAGTTATTTTAGTGAAGGAAAAATACGCACGGCGAACTGTGGGTGCACATTAAGTACACCTCTGCCTAACCCTTCGGGGAATACAGGCGTGATGGTATGTATGTATGTAAAAATACGACCGCGGGCAGGATTCGAACCTGCGTCTTCTGGTTAAGTACACCAGACGCTAGGACCGAATCCTGCCCGCGGTCGAATTTTCCCTTCACTAAAATATGTAACTTAATAATGTTATGTTTTAATTCTGTTATGTTATGTTAGGTTTCCCCCAATTGCTTAATGATTACGTTTTGTTCCAAGGACAAAGTTTCTTTTAAATTAATTAATATTAAATAAAAATAGTTCTTGATTTTTGTTTCCCTTTTACACATTCAATATAAAAATACATAACAGACAGAATTTATCGATAAAAAATATCGGCCTTTCAAGCACTAGCGTATGCTTGTTGCGTGTGTGTGTCTTATGCCTACGGGTGCTTGGTGCTAGTGTGTGAACAAATTGCTGCCCACAGATTTATGTGTGTGTGATTTGATTGTGTGCGAAAAGCTTGTAAAGATAATGTTGCGTATGTTTGAGAATTGAAATAGTGGGAGTAAAGCGGCGACACTGGTCCTAGTACAAAATAGCAGCTAGGGCCATTCCAATCTTATTTATCTCTTCCGTGTGAAAAATGGAGGAGGTGCTCAAATCGACGTATTTTTCTTATGCCGAATATTATAACCCTTACACCACTTACAAGAAAAAAAAGTTTATATTTCACTAGAACGCATCGCAAATTTCCCGCGCACCAGGCGCCATGTTTGTCGACGTCACATAAATGGCGGCAAATTGATACAATCGTTCGTTTTATGGTCTCCGATCGCTCAGTGATTAATGTTGTTTGTATGTGACGCGGGCTGCTGGTACAATTTCATAATTAGCGTCTCTGGTACGCTTACACATGACTGCTTTTGTATTAATCGAAGTACTTAATCATCTGAATTATCGTCAGCTGTGTCTGCGTCATTTGTTTTGTATTTTTTTTATTACATCTGTGACGTAGCTACGTCAAAAAAGGCTTTTCGGCTCCTTTAGATTTTTAATTTTATATTTGAGTACCTATTTAAGCTCATGGTGCACAACATAACATACCATCACGCCTGTATGCCCCGAAGGGTTGGGTAGAGGTACACTAATGTACCACCCACAGTTCGTCGGTATGTTTAGGTTTAGGAAGCGAGCCTATTGCAACTAACCAGGTACAAATACTGACTCCGAACTGCTGTCTTTGTTATTGTCAAGAATATCATAGAAAATCTCAATTACATTTTGCTAAACCAGGGAATCGAATCCAGGATCACGCTTAGGACCATTACACTAATGCACTTGACTTATGACTAACAAACTATATCTAATGCTGTCATATTTAAGTTGCTAAAACGGCACGAAATAAAAAAAAAATGTTAATAATCGTATATTTTTGTTGGCAAAACAGCATGGACAGACTGAAATGGCGCACATTAGGGGAAGCCAACGTCTAGCAATGAATTGATATATACTGAAAATTATGATGAAGTAGCATGCACTATTTAAGTTCCTGAAACAGCATAAAATTTTAAATAATTAGTAAGCGTGTTATAACTATTTCAGTTGTTAAAGTAGCCCACTCATAAAATTTATTGTTTCCTATCAAAGACCCTCAGAGTAACATCATCTTATGAAGATATTCTCAATCCATCAGTTAGGTCGTTTAAGAAAACGCAAAGAATTTTTACCTGCAGCAAACCTTGTTTAAACTATGCGAAGGAATGTACCTACTTTATTTGCGCTTTGAGAAGTTATATTATTTTTAAGTGGTCTGTGAATACTACAGTAGAAGTTTTGATCCTAAGGGAACGAGTAGAAATTTCTAAGCAATAATAGGAGCTTGATAGAGAAGAGATAGATAGAGATCCATTCTCTATATATCTATTAAGCAAAGGTAACCGTGATACTAAATAATAAGTTTAGCCATTTTTGATGCATTTGAGATTATGTCCACAACATATTATAACATACTTAAGTAATTATAATTTAATCACCAGTTAACGCTTATTAATATTTGCATCGATATTTCAAACACATAACCACCGACCTCTTCAAAATTTGGCAAACATCAAAGCTAACGAATGTTTAATGAACCGGTATTCAAAGGAGGTATAGACTGGTTGTCAGGCTTTTTGGTCATCTGCCTGCTAATGTTCATATGACAACTAAGACCAACGGCTTTTACGTGCTGTTCGAGGCACGGAGGGGTTGCCATGTGTCTAGAATGGTCGTGCTACCCATCCACAGACTGATTGCGGTCGGCAGCTGAAATTGCAGCCTTGTTGATGAGCGCCGATCTAATTTACGCACCCGTCCCCATAGTAGAGTACTAAAGAAGCTAAGTAAATATTAAGAAACTGTAACAGCAAGTTTGTAAGGCCGCCGATTCTGAAGGACTATACTTAATCTTGTTCTTTAGGAAATCTAAAGAAATTTTGATCATATCTTTAACGTTGTGTATTTCTACGACGCTTAAGCTGAATACATGTACGAAGCCACCACGCTCATATTACACAACGCTAACTCCAGTAATCCGCCACGTTGTCAGCGTAAATTATCTATTCTGTTAGAACAATGGTGCTTGTGACACGCGACGCTTATCTGCGGATTAACTTAACAGTTTGCTAGATCGTTAACCGGGCGCGGTGTGTGCGGCCACACAGTGCGTTCCGCGTTCCAAAGTTAAAAACGCGTTTGATTTTTTATAGGAACAAAATTCTGTACACGATATTAAAGATAGCGTTGGCTTATAGTCTTTTTTTTATAAAAGTATTTCTCTGTTCACTGCACACGGTTACATAATTCATAGTTTTACAATATTAGGTATTGCTACTTTAAAATAATACAATACAAGAAATACCTATAGCATAAGTGAAAAAATTATGTAAAAGACTAAACATCATTCATAATTTTATTATGAACAAAATAACTATAATAAGTTCCAAATTAAAAGTACATAATTGCTAAAACCCCAATTGTCTTTACACCGATACTTTTTATTAAAATTATTAGCAGTAGTTATTTTTAACTATTAACTACTTGCCGACAACTTCAGACAAGCTTAAAGTAGTTATTTCGAACAAAAGGTATATTTCTAACTTTCCAACGAAAACTTTCCATAAACATTTTCCGAGACTAGAACCCCCTTCGACCATTATTCGACGTCTAACAACTAAGCTATCTTCACTTACATTTTTCAATCGATCATTTATAATATTTTGACAGCGCCAGCGCTTGAAGCGACATCTACAGCGCGCGATGATGAATGATCGTTTTATTATTATGAGCCATATTGCATTTTAGATTTTGTTGTTGTTAGGAACCTACCGTAAGATTTTAGCATTGAAAGAACGATCTTCAATGTAGATAGAAAAATTAACCGCTTAATTCCTTCCAAGCTTAGCTTTACTATACATGATGATTTTTAGTCCACTGTTTACCTTTTAGGGGGTCACAGTACTCGAGAACAACTTTCACCAAAAACAAATAGCTGTTTTATACAAAAATGCATTTATCCGATAAAAATGTATGGCAATGCCTGTTATACGTTGTACAGGCATGTTATGCAAATAAAATTGTATGTTTTTTAGTCTTGCATTGACACGCTTTTGAGTTTTTATATGCATTTCTCAGTAGCAGCTCGGAGTTTGGATATATACCTGATGAATGGTAATCGAAATGTGAGTGTACATTAAGTTTACCTCTGCCTAACCCTTTGAAGCGGCGGTAGCCTAATGGCTAGGGCGTCGGACTTGCGATCATGTAGTTGCCGGTTCGAAACTCACCCATTGCACTACCGATGTGAACCCACTCGTAACACAAGCATTTAGCTTAGCACGAGGGGTTAACAAGATTACTAGTAATGTGCGACCCACATTGCTAGTAAGCTTTTTTAAAAAAAAAACCCTTTTGGGAATACAGGTGTGATAGTATATTAAAGACTCTGCTGCTGGAGTTTGTCTGTAGTAGCAGCGCATAGGCAAATATTCTGCTGCTAAGCAATAATGTGCTGACATTATTTTGTTCATCAGCCTATACTAGTCCACTGCTGGACGTAGGTCTCCTCTGGTGTGCGCCACTTCACCCTGTCCGCCGATTTGCATCCAGCTTCTGCCAGCAACCTTTCGCAAATCATCACTCCGTCTTTCCGGAGGGCGTCCTACACTACATTTGCTGAGTCGCGGTCTCCACTCGAGAACACGTCTATCCCAACGGTTGTCAGTTCTTCTACAGATATGGCCAGCCCATTGCCACTTCAGCATGCTAATCCGGTACATACATACATACATATTGTCACGCCTGTATCCCATGGGGGTAGGCAGAGACTATAGATTTCCACTTGCTACGATCCTGGCACACTACTTTCGCTTCATCTACATTCATTAATCTCTTCATGCATGACCGTCGGTTTAGGGTGCTCGGAACCTGGCCTTTTTTAAGAACATCCGCAATTTGGTTGCGGTACGTTCGCCGAGGTCTTCCCCTTCCAACTCGTCCATCCATACTCACCATATATACTTGTTTCGTCAATCTCCGTTCATCCATTCTCTCTACATGACCAAACCATCTTAACATACCTTTCTCAATCCTTGTTACTACATCTTCTTTCACTCCACAACGCTCCCTTATCACACTGTTTCTCACTCTATTTTTTAGCGTTACACCACACATACTTCTCATCTTCGCTAATCCGGTGTGCTATGTCTTTGGTTCTCTGTTGGATAATCTCATTGCGGATTCTGTCCTTCAGAGAGACTCCGAGCATAGCAAGATGACAATGCGGTAGTGATTCTACTGGTGTCGTTAGCGTCTATAGACTGGCGTTAAGCATCAGGCGGCCCGTACGTCGGTACCATACTTTTGCGAAATATAAATTTATGATAAGCCTTCATTCTAGGCCTTCATTTTACGAGAACATAAACCCGCGTAATGATAACTAAAAGTAGAGAATTTATAGTTACAGCCCATTAAAAATTGCATAATTATGTAAGCGCCAAATGAAAATGAAATTGGTACTTGTGATCCGTTAGAAAGGAACGAAGGATAATCATGGATAATGGTTGTTTTATCATAGTTCTTTTAATCAAATCAAATAATTTATTCACGAAAATTCTTTCCCGAAGGGTTAGGCAGAGGTGTACTTTTGTACACTTACATTTCGCCAGTATGTTTTGGTCCTATGTAATTGGGGGCTAGCCTATTGCCATTAACCGGGCACAAATCCCAACTCCAAGCTGCTACTGCAAATTTCATAAAAAACCCAATAACACTGCTCGACTTGGGGATCCAATTACATGGGACCTCTCAAAATATGGCACAGACAAGAGATAGGCCAAATTCTTTATATACAGATCAGCCTTATTTTGCGTCTATATGGTGGTATCATATAGCAAAACTTTTGCTAAGATTCAAGTTTGTAACACGTGATTTATGTAAATGTTACGCTATATAATTTTCCAAGAATATTTGTATTCAATAATCAAATTCGTTAAGAAACTTATGAGTTATTGTAATAATTGGCTAGTTTAAGAATACTTTTTAGTGTCCCGTAAAAAACTTGAACATAAATAGAGAAAAACAAAATGTTAAAAAAATAAGGCAGTTATTTAAAGCACTTTAATTTGCAAACGAATTGCGAGCCCATGTTGTGATGTTACAACGTGGTTGGTATAGTATACCCGGCTACAGATCAACCTATGCAAATCCAGTTTAACCTGATCTGGCATTTTATAGGCTTCCTATATTGTAAGAGGCTAGCCTAAACTGGTTTGTATAGCATGGTGTGTAGCCGTACGTACATATAAAATATCAATTAGAACTGATCACGTTTTACAATGTAAAGTTCTCTGTTCATACCAATTTTGGGATATTAATTAATTAAGTAAATTCATTCGCTTTATTCGCTGGGTTCCTGTATGATATTTATGATACACATAAATTATACACACTTAAGATCAAATGGTGAGAGTAACCCAGTACTACTCCATGCCACTAGTACCTAAGTATTTTTATATAGTAGTATATTTATATTTAATCTAATTAAGAACTTATTTACAAAATAATTGAAAGAGTATTTACTTAAAAAAGAACTAGTTTAGTTTTTTTTTAAGAAAATACTCTTTACTTTTAATACACAATATATGAAAACAAATTGTCACGCCCAGGCGTCGAAGTATTCCTCCGCACTCAGACTAATAATCCTATAGACGGAGCTTTTATGAAAGCTGCGTACCCATTTTTTGTTAGTGTGCGATTCTAGAGTAGTGTTAGTGTGCGTGACTAGGGAAGGGTCGACGCTTTAAAGCATATCTATAGAATCTGCAGTACATCGACTGTTTGTGCAAAATGTGCGCTTGTTAAATAAAAAATATGCACACATAAATAATAATTAAAATATATAATTATTATGGTATGAGGTTAAATTAGAGAGTAACACGTAGTACCGAGTAGACCGTGATGGATGGCACAAACTTAGTGAGGCCTTTTATACCCAGCAGTGGTTAAAGTCAGGCTGTGGATGATAATAATGATGATAAGGTTAAATTAAAGTAACAATTTATTACCAATGAAGGGTAAAACTTTAATAAATACAAAGACACATATTTTTACGAATTTATTTATTGTAGGAAAATTTACACACACAAGATAAACTTAACGCAAGCTCATTAAACTCATAATTATGAAAAACTTCTCACAGCCACCAGCCGAGATTTTGATAAAGATGTCATAATTTTCACTGCTCGCCTGGGTGTTGTAGGAATGTCGTCTGGTACGACACCAGTCTCGTTCATTCTCCTCCGACTTCTAGGTGTGATTTGCGTTTCATTAATTGACCCTGCTTTTCTCTTCTTTGCTACCTAAGAAAAGATACATAATGTATGAATATTAGTTTATTTAACTATAACTACTAAATAAAAATAAAAAACACCTTCGAAAATTATATCTCGAACGATTTTCATCAAACATATCTAAGAACACTCCCGAATAAATAAAATAAAAACCTTCTAAATAAAAAAAATCTGTTCGGGAGCTACGATGCGACAGACAGACACACACACGCGTCAAACTAACACCCCGTCGTTTTTGCGTCGGGGGTTAAAAACAAAGTACGTTGAACATATATTTTTTACTAGCTTTCCGCTCGCGGCTTTATTCATCGTACTGAGACTTGAAAGTTAAACGAAAACGAGGTAGTATTTTATAACACTACCTGGTAATATTCCAGATATCCTTCGAATATAGTTGGAATTGTATCAGACTTTAGTTTTTTTACAGATAAACCCGGTATAAAACAGGAACTTTCAAAGTGTTTGGAGCAAAGCCTTGAATATTTCGTTGGCTCCAGTTCTGACGTCTTACAGCTTTAATCCACTCACTTCGTATTTCAGGACATTTTGGAAATCTACAAACGTAAGCAAAAAATAATATACTGTATCAACAACAAACGTCGATACTGTCGATAGATTGTATCGATATATGTAGTCGATAATGTTGTACACGTCACTGCAGTTCACGTCTAAAACAACGCCTAATGTTAAACATTAATTTAGACTATGAGACTTGGCTTTCATCAATATGTTAAAGACAATCTTAGTCATAATATGTAAATCTTTTATATTCATCGATTTTCTAACCATAAACCTTTGTAATTAACGATAAAATTGTTGTCAAAGACTTACGTGTGAAATGATAATTCTGGGTCTTTTACGCCTCCTTTCGTGGTTCTTGATGAACAATATACAGCCACACACGACATACTTCCGTTTTATCAACTTAGTCCTTTCTAAACCACTGTTATTATTTAATATTTCGCATTTAAACTGCACCGAGCCGCAATGTTTTGACCGACATGTCGGTCATATGTTGACACGAATTACACAGACAGTGCGACGTTGCCAGACTTACGTGTGCTGTACCTTTTACTCGTCCCTAAACTCCGTGAAATAGACAGAGAAAAGAATAATTCATTTGACACACCGATACAAGAGCGGCAACAACTTATTACTCCGTCTATAGGATTATTAGTCTGAGCCTCCGCATCACTGTCGTCTGGTGACGTGCCCAGAAGACTGGCAGTTATATAGTTACTGTCTGTGCTTATGGAAGTTAACATTACCTAATATTTGTTGCATCGGTCGATGCACGCGTTATCACTGACCGCCGGTGAATGACCGATTGTAAAAATAGGGGGTCGAGAATGACCTAAAAATGTGATAAGTATATAATGGAGTTACGACTGTTTAGCTTTGATCATACAGTTTATCGTCGTTAGGTCGATATTCCGAATTCTAAAATAGTGAACTAACTAATTTTTTCAGAGTCTTTCATTTATCCCTGATAGCCATTATCCCATTATTCAATTCCATTTCCATTATATCGGACTTAACCAATTCCATGCATCTTTTCTTTCAAATCAAATCAATCAAATCATTTATTCAAATACTATATGACAAAATATTAGTTACATAGTCTTACTTAGGTATCTTATTTACATTAAATTATGTGCCTGAACTAGGTAATCCTGTGTTTCAGGCGAAAAATATAAACAATTGTTAAGGACTAAAATAATAACACGATCTTATGTTTGTATGACAAATTAAATATAAATATAATACTTAACAAAAAATTAAATCTAAATAAAAATAAAATTATAACTTTGGTTTCCTTCTGACCCTTCATCCTTCTACATTTATGTTGTAATCTCTTTTAGTAAAAGTCAAAGCATTTAATGCAAACCAATTCTAGATACATTAAGAGGTCTTAAGGAATGGGTAGGTACTTTTTACTCAGTGACCCTTTTCAAGCGTTGCAAATTAGGGCTTAGTTACTTATAAAATTCTTTCTTCTTGGCTTATTTCATCCCTCTTTGTCACGTGCCCATGCAAAGACAAACGATTCCCTTTCAATTTTTCTGTCACTGGCGTCACTTTTAAACTTCCTCTAATATTATTCGTTTCTTATTTTATGTGCTTATTCTAGTCTCTCCGCACGTCCACCTCAATATTCTCATCTCTGCTGCATGTACTGTTCTTTCATCCATCTTTTCAAAGGCCCTAATCCATACAACATGATACGTTGTATGTCGTTCTACATCGTTTCTCTTGATCTGAAAACTTACTAGTGAATTTCGCTGTTGGCCCCAACTGCACTTACTGACTTTATCGTAGCCAAATCTTATAAAATATCCTTTCAAAGTGCGGCTCTCAGAAACAGTGAAACATATGTTACCATTCTTATTTATTCATAGTTATTCCAACTTTAACTTAAAAGTACTTTAGTAGTAACTTTCTAAAACTACTTGATTTACAACGTCGTTGGACGCTAAGCTAGTTTTCATTGCGTATTTCTACAAAACTTTATGACATACGCATTTTATGGACGCCATCTTGCGAACCATTTTATTGCATTCGAATTTCGAACTTTCAGAATATAAATCTTAGTTTGATATTCGAATAGAGAATGACGAAATGATTACAACATAGGTTGGTTGATACAGTGCGACAAACTTATCGCAACCCTTGCGTTACTGTTGTAGTACACAATGTTCGAATTCAAATCTTAAAATTAATCTGTAATGTAGGTACCACGAGAAAAATTGCACTAAAATTTATTTAAATTCATAAATAAAATAAATGTATAAAAAGGAGTTATATTTAAATGCTTACATTCGCATAAATGTCAAAATATTCTAATCAGACCTTTATTCCTCGCAAAGTAAGGCAGAGACGTAGGTAGAGATGTGTATTCAGTTTGGTATGTTTAAGTACCATGTATTTTTTTTTCAACAGCCTTTTCAGAATAGTTAGATTAAGTGTCATATTTGTTCTTATAGTGACGTCTAGATGTCTCTGATGGTTTGTGGGAGGTGGCCTCCCATACACAACCACAGTCATTAAACCTAAGTCTAAACACATACCATTATTTACACAAAATCAGGAACCCGTATTCACGAACAAAAACAACATAAGCGGCACGGTTCCGCATGTAATGTTATGTAAACTAGTTTTATTTGCACACCGTACTTGTTTGTTTGTATTGTTTCTAGGTATTATTGTTTTGTAGGCAGTACTAATGTGTTTCCGGCTAGGTGAAGATATAGACAAATACTATATCGTGTCTACTGTGACGTAGTAACTTACCTATTTTATATTAACTAGAAAAATATCCAAATGACACTTGCTCAAAAATTTAAATTATTAATTAATAAATTCATTAACTCTTAAAGTGCTATGTTACAGACAAAATGCAAAATCTATTTTTTTAAGTAGGCTAGTTAACTGGTAATTTTTTATGGTTTCATGAAAAAGTCTAGTATAAATAGTTAAAAAAAACACCATGAGACGTTATACTCATTTTAATATTATGCTTGATAGAGAGCATGCTATCATAGTTCAAAGGAAAGTGAGACGTCATTTATTCAGTGTTTCATACAAATTTCATACTAACTCTCGTTTTGCGGGAAGCATCCCAATCCTCATAAAAAAGTTTAAAAGCTTAAAAGTTTAAAAGCACTCTCGCAGAAGACCGACGTCCGAGTAGTAGCGTTTCGCTACTGCGCTTCGTTCGGTGAGCGAGAGGGCCGGAGGCCCAATTCCTCCCTCAATCCCCTTCCTTCTCCTTTTCTCCTTCCCCTCCCTTTCCCTAAATAGGCTCGGCAACGCATCTGCAACTTCTCTGGTTTTGCAGATGTCCATGGGCGGCGATGACTACTTACCATCAGGTAGCTCGCCTGCTCGTTTGCCGAGTTATAACATAAAAAAAAAAAAAAAAAAAAAAAAAAAAAGCTTATAAAGTTATTAGTTTTAAGTGAAGAAAAAATTCGACTGCTGGCTGGATTCGAACCTGCTTGTATTTTACCAGAGTTAGATATACCAGCCTACGCACACGGGTCGAAATTTGCCTTCACATTTTGAATTTATGTCTTTGACTTTTTGACCCGATTTTTTCAGTACCAATACAACTTACCTTACTTATATTCAACCATATTTTTCCATAAATTGAATTGGCTCCCTTACACGTTCTGCTGAACAAGTTTTTCTGCAAGAACAATTAACTAAGTCTAAAATCTCGACAAAACAACAAAGTACCAAGTACTACCTACCTAACTCTGCCTAGCTCTTTGAAGTACAGATTGATAGTTTAGAGTTTATCGATTGTTACTAAGAACTTCGTAGACTGACTGACTAGTAACCGCTCTTAACTGCTATTAGTTAGTAGTTGGGTTTTGTTCAATCGAGCCGATAGTTTAGGCTTGAGTTAGTTATTGTTTACAAGTTCGAATCTTTAAATGGACGGTGAGATTCTGAATAAGTATTTATAAAGTTAGTACAGTTTAGGTTGGTGTCTTGTGGAAGATTTGGACGAGTTGGAAGAGGATGACTTCGGCGAATGTACCGCAACCAAATTACAGATGCCCTTAAAAAAGACAATTGGGGTCTTGTAGGTTATCATTTCAGATTATTTTCTTTACTAATTTCGATAGTTATGTATAAAAACACTTAATTAAACGATTGTTAAGTTATTTTAGTAAAACGATTAAGTAGTAGTTTAATGATTTTACCGGTGCGTAGAAAGCGCAGCTTGAATTAGACTAGCCTAGATCAATTGTCGTCCAATGGCACTTCATGACATTAGAACTAACTAACTATAAGTAGACAAAACTGACCAAAATCGTCAATTCTGACGTCAATGACGATTGAAACACAATGAAATACATAGTAGACTTGGGACCTAAGTTGTATACTAATACCATTTGTTCAGCACAGGTTCAACTTTCATAAGGAAACATTAGGAAGTATGGTACTTTCGAAAAGCATTAACATTCGATTTGTAGCGGCTGACATTTAGAATGTCACGACCTAAGTATATAGGTACACGCAGCAAAAGAGTTAAGTGTACATGCAAAAATTATAATCAAATAATGCCGAACTACGCTTTAACATTTAGACAGATGAGATCGTGAGTGCAAAATCGTACACTTTTGCCGTTAATTCTTGTTTTAAGTATGTCACCGTTTTTATTATAATCATCGTTCGTTATCGAACATTGTAAAATTGATATAAAAATTGAACAGGAACCTGTGATGAAAATTACAATATGACACGTATGTTTTCGTCTGTTTTCTATTCTACGGTGGCTGACCGTCAGATTGTAAACAAGCAGTATCACAATTGTATTTATTTACTTATTACCTGAAAGTCTAAAAAAACCGCTTTCGATGAATCATAATACATTGTTTTTGTTATCGTAATCGCAGGCTATCTTTACGGGATACATTCTTTATGCGGTAACGATTAAGAATCTGTTATGTATTAGAGCAAAAATCATAATAGTTTTTTTTTATCATCACACAGAAAGGGTAATTTTTCGGCATAAATTCTATATGTGGTAATTATTAAGAATCTGTTACGAATTCAAAATATGAATCAATTCTCTATATGAATCAATTGCTTTAAACTCCGCTGTGCACTTATCTATTTTGCATACTGTACATGCATATATCGTGGTGCAGTGTTACGCAACTCGCCTTACACGGACGAATTGAATTACGGAGCGGTCAGTTCCGTGTGCGCAGGCCCTTTGGCTTTGCAAGAGATATAGATGGGACTTAGTGACTATATAAGCAGTTCGGAGTCTGGGTTTGTGCCCGCATAATGGCATAGGCTCGCCCTCTATTGGGCCTCTCTCTCATTAAAGAGCTCAGCTCTTGTCGGTTGAGCAATCGCCACTGTTCTCTATACTCTATCTTCTGTTTGACCTCTTGACAAGACTCTACTCCCACTTTTTCCTTCACTTGTTCAATACAACTTCTTCTAGGTTAGGTTAGCTAGTAGGTTAGGAGCGAGAGGGCCGGAGGCCCAATTCCTCCCCCAATCCCCTTCCTTCTCCTTTTCTCCTTCCCCTCCCTTTCCCTAAATAGGCTCGGCAACGCATCTGCAACTCCTTTGGTTTTGCAGATGTCCATGGCGGCGATGACTACTTACCATCAGGTAGCTCGCCTGCTCGTTTGCCGAGTTATCCCATAAAAAAAAAAGGTCTTACTCTTCCTCGTTTTCCTTTAATTTTGCCTTCTAAAATTGACTTAAAAAAGTTGTCGTGTCGTATCAAGTGGTCAATCATTTTTGCTCGCCTGTTTTCTGTTTCTCAAGAGCTGTCTCCTCTCGCCAACAATTAATAAGATTTTTTCATTCGTTTTCCTATAACGTACATGGGACATAAACATACCGGCGAACCTTGGGTGTAAATTGGTACACCATTATTCCCCGTATGGTTAGGCATACGGGGAATACAGGAGTAATGTTTGGTTAAGTTTATCAAATGTTTTTTAACGTATGTTTTTTGTTGTAGTTTTACTTTTCTACCTTTTTTTAACTATTTAGTGTTTACATAATTTTAACCTTTAGACATGTGTTTCGGTTAGAAATAACAACAAATCGCTCATTGAATTTGGACAAAAGATGTTGGAAACAAAACTGTCGGAACAGGAACATTATCGAGCAAAAATGCATTAAACTGTTTAAATCTGTTATGTTAAATGTCCATTTTGTATCGTTAACCACCTGTGAACGGGAAATGGTTTCTACCGTCGAAGCGTGAATATTACTGTATTGTTGTATTATTACAACTAATTGAAAAACATTAGTACTTTGTTTTGGGGTTTTATCTCCTTGGTCGTGGCTATGGAGCGTGAGGTCTTGAGTTTGATTTTCAGGTGGAGCGAGGTGTTGTTAGTTTTTACCTGTGCCCAGCAGTGGGACAATGTAAAAGTTTGATGATTACTTATTACGATAAATGCTAAAGTAACTTTGTTACAACATCTGTGTTGAGTGTTGTTAGTTTTTTTTATCTAAACAATAGCTGCGAGTTTATTTAATTACTAACTAACTGTTTACCGTGGTTTACTCGTATGCCAAAATAGTTTTTTTTTTGAGGTGAAACTCTCACTTTTTCTTTTCTCAAAATTAAAGTAGCCCAAGGCTATAAGATACTTACCTTACGCCCTAAGCTACTTCTTATAACGTCAGCTATCTCTTAGTGGAGCAGCCGTTTGGGAGATTAGATGTAACAAACATATATACAGATAGACGGATAGGCAGACAAAACTAAAAAAATATTGTCATAAGTACCGTACTACTCTCATATGCTAGCTATTATTTTGATATTACAAACAGACACTACAATTTTATTTATATACATAGTTTGCCATAGCAATACTGCCACAAATTGGCACAGCGTGTAGCGCCATCTCTTAGTATTTCTTGTAACTTTTTTCTAAAGTATCCTCTCAATAGAATCTATAAAAGATTTGATTATTTAGATAACGATAATAAAACGCTTATCTTATTTAAACACTTATCGAGTACCTATTTTTTTTTTAGGGTATTGTTATTATATCTAACATGTTTTAGAATTTTTATAATCTTGTAGACGGCTAAAAAGAGGTTTTAAGTCACTGCTGCACAAATGCTGGTTGACAAAATAATAGATTTTGCATGTGAATGTATATGAATACGGGGTTTGACAAGTTATTGAAAAAGGTCATAACGAAAAGGAAAATTTTACCTACCAAATGACTTCGTATTTTCTTTTTTTGTCCATATTCTAAGGGTTGAATGACACGGCCGAAAAACTTGAATCACCCCATAAAACACAGACACCATAAAGGCGGGGGTATTTTAAAAGTTGGCTAAGGGTTGGTCCCGCCTTCTTATTGTATTTTATTTTACGTCTGAAGTTTCTGCTATCTGCGATCAACGACTTGAGTTTGAATGAATGAATGAATTCATACTTAACTACATAATAATATCACTACATAGTATAAAACAAAGTCGCTTCCCGCTGTCTGTCTGTCCCTATGTATGCTTAGATCTTTAAAACTACGCAACGGATTTTGATGCGGTTTTTTTGAATAGATAGAGTGATTCAAGAGGAATGTTTATGTGAAGGTATAATACGTACATATTATAGTACAGAAAAGTCGCAAATACACGCGGCAAACCCGTGGGCGGAAAGCTAGTACATAATATTATAAATACGAAAGTAACTATGTTAGCCTAATGGCTAGGGCGTCGGACTTGCGATCATGTGGTTGTTGGTTCGAAATCCACCCATTGCACAGAATTGCACAACCGACGTGACCCCAATCGTAATACAAGCATTTAGCTTAGTACGAGGGGTTAACAAGAATATCTACTAGTAATTTGTATACTAGTCTAGCCCCTCTTATTCTGAGAAGAGACCTTTGCCCAACGTTGGACATAAATACGATGATGATGATGTTTAATTTGGTAGAAGCACTTGTCCTCAAAATGGCTGAGCTACACGATGACTGATGTATGCGTGCCGTCAGTTAGGACAGGTCAACTCAAAACTGCTATGGCTCTTTCTTCAAAAGGCCATTTCTGATTTTTCCCTATATTGTTAACTCGCGTATCTAATAATATTACTTACTTACTATAGTCTAGACTTTAAAAGAGACCATGGTTCTCCGAGTTCGTTTGGGCTTTTCTTCTCACGAGGTCGTCGGATCTTGTTTAAAAATAATTTGTAAACATTGACTTGTAAAAGTGTCTTTGAAGGATCTATTTACAGAAATAAATATAATTTCATTTCAACAATTTCAAAGTGATGCCTTTTGAGAAATATTTATAAATACATAAGTAATAAAAACACTATAATTAAAATGTCATAATTTCAAACTGGCATAATTAATGTAAGGATATAAAATTTAATTATGTTATAATTAATGGTAATCATACGTCTTGATCATAAGGTACCAGATTAATTTATCAAAGTCGTTATAATTATCTCATTTGACTAATTAATTTTATGTCTACTATTTTTAGTTACCTACAAGAAAGTCTGTCTGCAATTGACTGAAATAAAAACAAGAATACTTTATGCCAACTACTACTGAGGTTGACGTTGATTCGATTCTCGGTTTAGACAAGTTACCTGAAGTTATTATAAATACATATATCTAGTTCAAGAAAATATAAACGGTCTAAGAAAAATCTCTAAAGCTTTAAAAGTCTTCTACTTCATTTGCTTGTTTTTAACAGACTGCCTCATTAGTCTTGGAATTGCGAAGCGCGACTGCTACGCTAGAGTTCCTGAGTTCAATTTCCATGTCGAGCAGTGTTTTTGGGTTTCTCTATGAATCTCAGTAGCAGCTCGTAATTTGGAAGTGTGAAATTAAAATGGTATACCTACCGGGTAAAATGAGGCGCAAATCAAAACTCCGACTTAATGAGTCTATTGTAGAAAACCTTAACAACACTGCTTGACTCCTATCGAATCTAAGTCCTTTCGCAGGCTGCCGCCCTTGCGACCGCTAGACCAAGAGGCAGCTTAGAAATAATGATTATTATCTTCTCAATCTCATAATACTTAACCAACTTAATCTTCACATCTCCCCTTGATCCGTGACTGTAATTAATCAACCCTACATCTGTAGTTATCTCTTTCTTATTTTTATCTCCTCTTTGCCCGTCCATCACGACACTTAGTGGTGGTTTGATAGACAGCTTCCGGAATTTTTTTCTTATTGGAGTTCTAGCCAGATCATTTGAAATCATAATTATGTTTATATGAATGACTTATAAAAGGTTTTTGTATTTTGGAAGTGGGGTGACGAAAATAGATTGATGAGTTTATTTGAAGAATTGCCGTTAACAGCCGTTTTTACATACTACATCATCATCAGATTATCAGATTTGCATCAGATTTTAGGTTAGATCTCCAGCAATACAACTGTGAAAACCTCATCCAATTTCGTGCAGTAGTTTTTGTGTAATGCGTGTATAAACAGATAGGTAGACAGACAAAAATTCAAAAAAATATTGTTATGGCTTCTGTTGCTCTGGTGCATGTTTTTTTTTTAAATTTACTAGCAACGTGGGTCACACATTACTAGTATTCTCACCCCTCGTACGCGCAATGCTTGTATTTCGAATGGGTTTACGTCGGTAGTGCAATGAGTGGGTTTCGAACTGGCAACCACATGATCTCTAGCCATTAGGCTACGGCTGCTTCTGTTTCATGTTGATGCGCCGGCTACATAAGCCGAATTGCAGTTCAGTTACCTGATAGAAAGACTTAGACGAGAAAATCTCTCAGTAACGTAGGTTTCCTCACTTTTTTTTGGGTTAACTCAGCAAACGAGCAGGCGAGCTACCTGATGGTAAGTAGTCATCGCCGCCCATGGACATCTGCAATACCAGAGGAGTTGCAGAGCAGTGTAGGATGAAGGATGTGGAGAAGGATAAAATAGTAAGGAAGGGGATTGAGGGTGGACTTAGGCCTCCGGCGCTCCACAATCACCGTACGAAACGCAGCAGTATGCATACTGCTACTTGACGTCGATATTCTGTGGGAGGGTAGTACTTGCCCAGTCGTGCCGACCTATTCATGCTGGCATGCCAGCGAGACACTACTTCTACGATATGCTGTTTTCCTTCCCTGTTTAAGCGAGAGGTTTTCATTGTTGTGTTGTCAAGTGCTTGTCTTGGCATCGAACTTGAAAACTATGACTTAGTATATCGAATAAATAAAAAACATTAACACAATAGGCAGAAGATCTTTGTGATGGTAATTATAAATAATACATCGAGCTATAGAAGGCTACGGTTAGCTGAAACAGCTTAATATCGCTTCGATATGTTTTAAACATAAATGTGACCATGTGCATGTCGCCTGTGAGTTAGGTCATAAGCGGTAGCGGTTTAGCGGCGACGTGTCAACCGCTCATTGTCTTGAACCGGTGAGCGATGTGAGCTCGAAAATCTTGCGGGGGTGAAACATGGGTGATACCGCTGGGCACAGCTAGCAAATAATAAAATCTCTTTGTGTAGGGTAGCTGTTGGTAATTTTAACATTAGGACGACCAACGTCTCGGTCCACCTGTGACCATGGATGCTGTAAAGGAATATCAATATAAATTTATATCAATGATAATAATATTCGCGTAAGTGTTAGAAACCAGTACATATAATAAAACCTTGTTAAAAATATGAAAAAAATGTATTGACGTGCCACAATGACGTAGGCGAGCCTATACACATGCGTCATATTTATTCTGAGCATGCGCATCAAGTAACAGCAGTTTTTTCTGATTAAATGCGGTCGTATTTGATTTTATTTTTATTTACCACTCGCCTCCTATAAAATGCACCATGCAGGTAGGATGTCGGAAGGTGAAAATGCACAAAATTATCATATTATAACGCCATTGTCCCTTCGCCGCTTTGATTCTAACAAATGCATCCGGTTTCGTAATAGCGGGATACACTATTAAGGTGAAAGACCCTGTTTTCGGCTATAGGAGATTACATTTACATTGTTTTATTAAAATAAATTCAACTGCAGAATTATCGTTTTCCCTATTCCTCTTTCGTATTTATTAGATTGCAGGAGATAATAGGAAATATGCATTTCTTTTGTAGTTACATTTTCATAGGTTCCTGTGGAATTTGATAATCTTCTCAGACGTCGTCAGACAGGAAATCCCGGTGCCATCTAGTAAAAAAATGTACTTGTAAAGGTGTTTTTACAAGATTTATTTTTAATTCAGTACATTACTTTTCTAGAGCTACCTATCGGTTTTATTTACGATTGTAAGAAATTAAGCTATAGAAAGCGAAGTGGTTTAATATACGAGAAAATATTGTTGATTTTCGATCTATTTCAAGCAAGTTGTCAATAATACATGTCCGACAACAGTTCTCAAACCCTATTCATTAGTATGCAAGCGTGCAACCATAGTGCAACAATAGACGCGTACATTACAACCACATTAAATCGTCACATTACGTCTACTATCTATGAATTAAGTATACCATTTATAATGTGTTTTATTAAATAGAAATTAAGTATACATAACTGAAAAAACAGTGATAGTCTGTTTTGGTTAGATTGCTTGTCATTCAAATGTATTTAAAAAAAAGAGGTATAGCTACTACTAGTAGTAGTGCTACTACTAGTATACAGAGATAAGACGGAGTAAAATTATACCTTTTACATCGTGGCGAATTCATAAAAAAAACATAACAGAGGGAAAGATACATCTATGATAGAAGAGGGAGATAGGTTAATGCTTGTTATACATTGCCAACATACGTTAACTTCAATTTGTATAGATTTTTCCTTAGAATTATGTGTCTGTGAAACATACATTTAATTTAAGTTACCTATCCACTTTGCTATTATTTGTTGATGTTTACAGTGTTTACTTTTATTTTATTATGTTGGCACTTCCGTTTGTCAATGTTGCCAGATGCATATTTTTTTATTTTTTTTAATTTAATTTTTTTTTTTTCTCTTTCGTTTTTTTTTGTTGTTATTATAGTACCTGGTACTTTTGACCTATGCTTAAGTAATTGTTTTGCGTCGTTTTTGGGCGGAAATAAATATTTTTTCTTTCTTTCTTTCTTTCATATTGATACCGTATTCTTCTCGCAGGCGTGTCGAAATGCCAGCATGAATGTGTCGGCACGACCGGGGAAGTACTACCGTACCGAAGTTGCAGTATGCATACTGTTGCGTTTCGTTCGATATTGTGGAGCGCGGAAGACCCAGTTCCCCAACCCTTTCTTCCCATTTTATCCTTTCCCTCCCTTTTCCTTAACAGTAAGCAGCGACTTGTTTGTGTTTCCATCAGGCCACAGTGAAAGGCTCGGCAATGCCTCACACCTGCAACACCAAAGGAGTTGCAGGTGTCCATTGGCGACGATGACTACTTATCATCAGATGGCTCATCTGCTCGATTGCCGACTTAACCCATTAAAAAATGTAACACAATAAAAACTGGCCATTCTAACCCTCTAAAGCTGTTACCTAATTATATATATATATATATATATATATATATATCATACAGTCACACATTACTAGTATTCTTGTTAACCCCTCGTGCTAAGCTAAATGCTTGTGTTACGAGTGGGTTCACGGCGGTAGTGCAATGGGTGGGGTTCGAACCGGCAACCACATGATCGCAAGTCCGACGCCCTAGCCATTAGGCTACCGACGCTTCTACTACTAAATTAATAATAAAATACTTAATACCTACATTTAATGGAACTTATAATAAAGTTCCAGAAATGTGTACTTAAAAAATATAGGTAAATAAATAAATTCTCATTATAAACTCACAATAAAATTCAAAGCAGAGACGTCTGACCCCATTGAACTCACATATTTCAGCGCATCATTCCTTGAAATGGGAAATATCTCGGCGGAGCTCGCGCTCGCCAACCACGACAAATATCCGCGCACCGTCGAGAATCTCTCATAAGATTATAGCGATGCATTGTCTATATAATCTGGGGTCTTCACCCTATTGTTTTGTGGCACTCCTTTATTGGAAATTCGGCTTGGATGGTTTTAATTTTTGAAGTATTTTGTGGAACTGTAGTCTATTTTTCTCTAAGCCTTAATTTTTTGCGAAGAGTGACCCCTCTCCTCTAATTCATTTTTAGTACGGCACTAAACCTTTTTGTACGTAATACGGAATATCCTCATGGGAAGGCAGTTTGACGGACTTGTACAAACTTAAAACTGCACTTGTCTTTCCGTGCCCTCATAGTGACGGCCATCGACCACGGCCATGATAGGTTGTGGTCCTGCATTAGTAAGTTTCGGTTCAAGATCCACTTGGACCTGCCTCTAACTCCCACTTCGGTTTGTACACCCACAAATATAAAGGGTGGTCCATTCTTACAAGACCACCAGCCGTCACCACAACTACAATGGTCAAGCCTCCACTATCCTAAATCATTACCTAAATACTAATCAATGCCATCACTAAATCAATCAGAGCATCTCTGCTTCGAATTATGTAAGTTCGAATGTGGGTCACTGAGCACCCAGAAATGTATGGTACAGAAGGTTCACTTAATACTATGGAAGTCTTGAAGTGCAGAGTGCAGTCTGAGGATCAGGTTTACGCTGAGGGCATACAAATCCCTGCGTGTCCAGTATAACGAAGTTACGATCATATTGCTGTTGGGTATACCACGCGTTTGTAGCGCTTCCGGGATGTTCACCGATATAGATTTGTTACATAGGTATTTTTTGTTCTAAGAAAGAGAAGAGGGAATACTTACCTGTATCGCGATTCGGGTTATGATTGCAACGATACGTCGGGTCAGGTTTTTTTTTAATTTATGTTGTTTTTAGATGAATTTTATTTGACTTTTGTTAGAAGAAAACGTCGGGTCAGGTTAGGAAGAGGGTTTCGTTCGGAAAAAATCATCATCATCATCAACCCTCCTGTTGGGCACGGGTCTCCTCTCAAAATGAAAGAGATTAAACTGTAGTCCGCCACACTAGCCTACTGCGGGTTGGCAGACTTCACACGCCGTCAAGAAAATTTCTCAGGCATGCACGATGTTTTCCTTCACCGTTTAAGCGCGTGATAACTAATTATTAGTACGCACATGACTTCGAAAAGTCAGAGGTGCGTGCCTTGGATTCGAACTCGAGACCTTTGACTTGTCAGTCCAATGGTCATATCACTAGGCTATCTATATTTTTTCAAGTTCCTAACTTAACCCGCGACGTGGTGAAGAAAAACGCGGGTCAGGTTCGGAATAATCGAAAAAAGTCCTTGGTTTACTTAGTTCCGATTGGGTCTTCTGCGTTTCTTATATCGTGCAAAGAGTTACTGCCTTCATAAAAACTTGCCTAACGGGGGTCGGCAGACTTGAAAAATTTATTGGCAGGCTTATTGAGGTGAATTTGTATCGCTTTTTATGTTGGCATGTCATTCGATTGGTTTATTTGCTAGCCGATTTTTTATTAAAAAAGTTCAAATGTATGTTGATGGAAATTTATTTTCTTCGAATGTCAGCATAACATCGAAATTGTTGTTGCTAGTAATTTATTACATGAAAAGATTTGGTGGAACAGAAGAAGAATAATCTAGAAAGAAATCGTAGAACAATAAAACTTGAGATGTGTTAAGGGACACCCGGATGGAACGAAGTTCAAAAGACAGACAGACAGAGAAACATGCGCTCGCCGCACGCAAGCTTACTATAGCAAAAATCGTCGTTACAACTTTTCGTCTTAATTTTTTCCGACTAGCCCCCTTTCGCAACGCGCGATAAGGAACTTCGTTCCTATACTTAAAGAATCACAATTCATCTATAACTTCACTAACTTCTTAGGTATTCTTCTTCAACCTATTGCCATCCAATGCTGGACGTAGGTCTCTTCATAAGCATTCCATCTCAAACGGTCTTGTGCCTTCCGCATCCAGTCCTTTCCGGCCACCTTCGCTAGATCTTCGTTTCATCTTATCATCTGCCTACCGACGCTTCTGCCCCGAATTCGAGGCCTCCACTGTAGGACTTTGGGTCCCCACCTATCATTTCTTCGGCATAAGTGTGTGACATTCAGTAACATAAAATATCGATTCATGACAACCTTAGTCCCAAAATATTTTTGGGACAATTTTTACACAGCACCATCTCGTCCCAAACTAGACAGAGCTTGTACTATGGATAGACTTGAGAGCTTGTACTAGACAATGGACATAATACTTGTTTTTTTTGTAAATACGTTACTTATAATACACATGAAACACCCAGTCAAATCAACTTTTATTTTTATTTCCAAAATCGTCATCATATCAGTCAAAATCGTTACATACATGAGTAGATAAGTAAGCTAAGTAGTACTTTTTTAAGGTCATTACATTATGGCGTTTGAAGCTACATCGAAACAGATAGGGTTCTTCTCAGTAAGTACTTAGTAAAAAAATATTGTAACGGGAGCTTACGCGCTTAATACCGGAAAATGGGAAATAATTATCCCCTTCCCTTTACGACGAATAAAGTTCTTTTATCGTGCACGTATTGATAAATTTGTGTTTGTCGTACTACACGATTGATCACGTTGATACTTTACTATACATTCTATTCTAAAACGCAAATTGAATCGAACATTCAATCTTACTAGCTAGTAACTGCAGCCAGGTTTGTTCGGCATTGGAATCTAATAACGCGGTATTGCAGACTACAGCTGTTCGTATGCAGTGCCTGAAGGAGCTGGGCGGTATATAAATATACTTTGGCGTAAGATATAAGCAAAACGCGATATCTACATAATTATATTAAACTTGTAGGTAGAAATAAAATACTCACTCTATCTCTAATTAATCGCAAAATCTCAGAAACTATAAGGTTTAGAAACTTTTTTTTTCTAGCCGTTGCTGTCCCACTGCTGGGCAAAGGTCTCCCCCAATTCCTTCCAGAAATTGAAACTTGAAAATTTTAAAGGAATAAAGAGTAATTATACATAGTAAATTCCCAGGGATAAAGAGATGAACGCGAAATACATCGCGGGATACAGCTGTAAAATGTATCGCGTATGAACCACCATTGTGCTACATTAAAAAATACAAACTGCAAGCAAAATTTGCATCGCAATTTGAATATATGTACATATATACCCACAGTTGTCCATATCAACCGTCAGGTTATGGTCCTCTACAACCACCTGGTTGGGGGATTCTCGCTTTGTATTATGTTATACAAAAAGCAAGCGAGCAAGTGGATCACCTGACGTGTGCGTTGTCGGCCTTAGCCGTTGAGTGATCTCCGCATCTCACTCGTCTCTCCAAACTTTCACAAAATCGCTACCCGCCTATGACTTGTTACAAATGTAGAGTCTGTAATGCGATTTAGGAGCGCGATAACTTAGTTTTGTATGAGAAAGAATTATATTTTGTCGCGTATACGTCGGGACATAAATCTACGTCGGATTGAAAAGAAAAATTCAGAAACTACTTATTATTTCTATTTTTATTTGTGTCTGTGGAGAATATTTTATGCTGTATGATAGTAAATTATATTTAAAATCTAGTTAGGTTTTTGTTGGGTATAAAAATAAGCTGCTACCTAAAAGGTTCATCATAATAGATAGTATCTCCAATACTGAATAAATAACACACTATCATAACAGGATAAAAGTCATATCGTAATGACAATTGCTGTATACTGTTTTAATTTTGTAATAGAGTAGAGTGAGTCAAGCGGAAGGTTTATATATGTATAATAAATACATACTATAGTACCTACAGAAAAGCCGAGAATCCACGCGAGCGAAGCCGTGGGCGGAAAGCTAGTCTTTTTAAAATTTGAATTTGTTCGTTGTTCAGAAATTTTTTCGCGTTGCTTTTGTATTCGACTCATAAACTCATAGAAAACATTTCGTGAAATCGAAATTTCTCCGATCATACTACCAAACACATAGATAAAGTTATAGCCAACAGTTAACACCATAACAACCCACGTTTTATGGTCGAACACCATAAATGCGACATTAAACTGAACTCCTAATTTATATTATTACTACATGAATATTGCATTAGTGTGATACAGTAGCTGCCACAGTTTCTAATGGTATTGTAAAACTGGTTTCCATATCTGATGGTGTTAGAAACTATAAGGCTTAACATAACGCCTCTATTCCTCTAATAGGTTGGTAGAGGTGTACTAATATACACCCACTATACGCCTAAACATTTTAGATCCCATGAAATAGCAAAAATGAAATACAATAAACGGATTATTGTTATGGGCTAACTCGGCAAACGAGCAGGCGAGCTACCTGATGGTAAGTAGTCATCGCCGCCCATGGACATCTCCAAAACCAAAGGAGTTGCAGATGCGTTGCCGAGCCTATTTATGGATATATATATTTATGGAGCCTATTTATTTTCCTTTTTTCTCGAAAAGGGAAGGGAAGGAGGAGAAATGTTTAGGGAAGGAGAAAAGGAAAAGAGAGGGGACTGAGGGAGGAATTAGGTCAATTTCGTCTCACTGTTACTGACTAACAAACAAATTCGTATAAGAAGATCGAAAATCGTAATTTCTTTTCCGTAAATATTGGCATGACCACCAAAGAGCGTTTAAAAATAAATGGTCACGGAAGCTTAGCAAAGTTGGTAAAGCGTCTGGTGTACTTAACCGGAGGGACGCAGGTTCGAATCCTGAAATTCCAATTTCACATTATTTAATGTAGCAGTATAATAAAAAAAATACCACCTTTTTGTATTTTTTAGTTATTTTCCATGCAAAGATTATGATGTTATTTTAGTGAAGATAACCAGAAGATGCTTGTTCGAATCCTGCCCGCGGTTGAATATTTATTTCATAAAAAAAAATAGTTTATATTAATTACCTACAGCTAAATATTGAGACCATGATTTTGTGTCTATCACTTAAAATAATTGCCAGGAATTTTAAAGTATCATAATCTTGGTCGTTTGGTAAATACTAAAGGAGAAACAACGTCTTTGAAATAATATGGCCCAAAAACTAACTAAATCCAATTGAAAACCCCTAAAACTGCATCAAATTGAGATCCTTTCAAAGCGAACTGCGTTCGAAAATTAAATTCGTTTGCACCAACTTACTCATTCTTAACACAAGTGATAATCGACATTATCCTTTAAAAAATACGGTTGTTGGTAAGTGCAAAAAGATTCGTGGTTTTCAGGCTCTTTATTGGAGACAAGTAGAGTGAAAGACGGGATTGCATCCTTGCTGTCGTATGTTGGAAGTAGGTCAAATAGTGAGGCGTGCATTTGAAGTCTTATTTGACATGTTGAAGTCTTTTTCGATAGCTGTCTGAAGCTGAAAATCTTCGAGGAAAATTCACTGAACTAGGTACACAACTTATTTTGAGGTATGAACAACAAATTTCAACCCGTCAAGCGCCATATTGTAGACACAATGCAAAATCTATTGTTTTGTCCTCATAAGACTCTCACTCACTCACTACATGCATGAACTAAGAACCAGGATCATATTTAGTGAAATATCAAACATATCGCTTTGGATAGCACGTTAAGGTTGTGAAAGAAACGAATGAATGAAAGAAAAGAAAGAAAAGAAAGAAAAGAAAGAAAAGAAAGAAAAGAAAGAAAAGAAAGAAAAGAAAGAAAAGAAAGAAAAGAAAGAAAAGAAAGAAAAGAAAGAAAAGAAAGAAAAGAAAGAAAAGAAAGAAAAGAAAGAAAAGAAAGAAAAGAAAGAAAAGAAAGAAAAGAAAGAAAAGAAAGAAAAGAAAAGAAAGAAAAGAAAGAAAAGAAAGAAAAGAAAGAAAAGAAAGAAAAGAAAGAAAAGAAAGAAAAGAAAGAAAAGAAAGAAAAGAAAGAAAAGGAAGAAAAGAAAGAAAAGAAAGAAAAGAAAGAAAAGAAAGAAAAGAAAAGAAAGAAAAGAAAGAAAAGAAAGAAAAGAAAGAAAAGAAAGAAAAGAAAGAAAAGAAAGAAAAGAAAGAAAATAAAAAAAAGAAAGAAAAGAAGAAAAGAAAGAAAAGAAAGAATGAAAAGAAAGAAAAGAAAGAAAAGAAAGAAAAGAAAGAAAAGAAACAAAAGAAAGAAAAGAAAGAAAAGAAAGAAAAGAAAGAAAAGAAAGAAGAGAAAGAAAAGAAAGAAAAGAAAGAAAAGAAAGAAAAGAAAGAAAAGAAAGAAAAGAAAGAAAAGAAAGAAAAGAAAGAAAAGAAAGAAAAGAAAGAAAAGAAAGAAAAGAAAGAAAAGAAAGAAAAGAAAGAAAAGAAAGAAAAGAAAGAAAAGAAAGAAAAGAAAGAAAAGAAAGAAAAGAAAGAAAAGAAAGAAAAGAAAGAAAAGAAAGAAAAGAAAGAAAAGAAAGAAAAGAAAGAAAAGAAAGAAAAGAAAGAAAAGAAAGAAAAGAAAGAAAAGAAAGAAAAGAAAGAAAAGATAATAAAAAAATGGAAAGAAAAAAAGATCTGTATCTCAGTACTTAGATACAGCCGTATCCGGATAGAAGCATCTGGGAGCAGTCCCTAACAAAGACAAAAGCTAGATGGATGATAATATTTCGCGAGTTTGTGTATCTTTTACTTTACGTTTAGGAATAGCTCTAAATATACCCTGAAAATGTCATACAATACGACTCATTTCACTACTTTCAGTAATAATAACGGCATAATTATTCAATAAATCGTAATAAATAAATAAATATAACACCTCCCAGTGTTTACTTGACAGCCCTTTGAATTAAATGAAAAATGATTATTTCATTTTCAGTGCTTCCGTTGTGGGCATTGCCAGTGAAATGTGAACCTTATTTCAAAGGCAGAGAGGTGGGATTTCTGTGTGGGGATTAAGTTAAATCGTTGAGAAACTATTATTCAGGACTGAAATTGATTTATGAAATGACGCCCCTAGAACAATTACGTTTAAGGGTAAAGCGTCAGCTTTGGGCGCGAAATTCATTTCTTTCTTGTTTTTTCGCAAATTATTCGGCTATTACACATTCTAACAATAACTTAAGTATTAAAACCTACGCTACAAAAAAGGAGTTGCAGATGCGTTGTTAAGCCTATTCAAGGAAAAGGGAAGGGAAGGAGAAAAGTTTAAGGAAGGGGATTGACGGAAAAATTGGGCCTCCGGCGCTCCACACTCACCGTACGAAACGTAACAGTATGCATACTGCAACTTGACGTCGATATTCTGTAGGAGGGTAGTAATTCCCCGGTCGTGCCGACCCATTCATGTTGGCACGTGGACATGCCAGCGGGCACTACTACACCAAAAGTATTTGTTGCCTTACCAATAATATTTATTTGCCTTGTATCCAATTTTCCTATTGAATCAGGAGCAATGTTTTTGTATAAAAATGCGTAATGTTCGAGGGTAATTTTTTGTGTGAAAGTAACATTAGGTTTAAAGCTAAGTATTTTATGCTCAATAAAAAAAAAACTGTCACTTACATGAGAATAATGTTAATCACAATAAAGTAATCATTGTCAATTTAAACATATAAGTTTCTAACACACACACAATAACATCAACTATAATTAAAAATAAATAATCACTATTATAATCATCAATAAATACAATACTTTTCACACAGTTCTGAACAATGCATTAATTTAAGTCGCATTTTTTATCACTCACAATATTTATTTTGATTATAAAAAATCATAAATGTTTTTTTTTACTTTACTTATTTGCAAAGTGACTCATTATTACTCTAGAGAAAGTACTTTTTTGTGATACAGATAAAATATTTGAATTTGACATAACGGAGGCCACAGATTAAGACAGATAGAGTATGCGCAACAAACGATGTGAAGTCACATAATATTTATGTGTGCGTGACAGCTCGGAGCGGCATTGTAGGGACACGTGCATCTATGTGTGAGTAAAGTTGCCAGATATTGGGAAAAACTTTCACATTTTTTTCTATTGTTCTCAATTATTGTACCTATTAATGTTTAGAATTGGAAATGTGCTTTTACTTTAGAGGTACTTAAATATAATTTAAACGGAATAATTATTATTAAATAAATTACGGTGGAATAAAGTTAAATACTTACGAGTATTTAACTTAAGAAAATATAAAATAATAATACAAAATATAAATATTAGTCTATTATACAATGTTAAACTACTTCATTTTGCTGGTCAATGCTATGTACGTAAGTGTCATACATGTACGTATGTCATACATGATGTAGTAGTACTCTGTGATATATATTTAAATATTGTATAAATATGTATGCTGTACACACGGCTACACATTAAGCTATACAAATACAGTATAGGCGGGCCTCGCACTGTGGATTTATATAGCTTGGTGTGTAGCCGTGCGTACTATTTAATAAATAAATAAATATGCATAATTACTTACACTTACCATATTTAGGTATATTATCATGGAAAAACATAAAAAAAATCCAACATATTTATTACAATAATTTTACACACATAACATCTTAGCAGCCTTTGTTCTGCACCAATTTCTTATAGTATTGCCGTTTAGCGTCTGAACATCGAGCATTCGTTTCTAATTTCGCTATATAGTGCAATCGTACCATCAAATATTTTTCGATTAAAATGTACCTACGCCGCCTTGGATTACGAAATTAATTTCATATTCTATATTAGCACCCTGAGAAACCTTGCGATGGACACCCATACTATTTAGAATAATAATATCCACCATCTTGGATTTCAAAATTAATGCTATTTTCATTATCAGCTCCCTAAAATACCTTGAAATTGATACCCATATGACCCTTATGAATTTATTTAGAGAAATATATATCCGCCATCTTGGATTTCCAAACTAATGTCATTTTTGTAATCAGCACTCAGAAAACCTCCGAAATGACACCCACACTCATTTATTTACATATAAATAATGTCCACCATCATGGATTTCAAATAAAAAATTATAATACATGCAATCCAATATCAAATAATGTCCACCATCATGGATTTTAAATAAAAAAAATATAATACATGCAATCCAATATCAAATAATGTCCACCATCATGGATTTCAAATAAAAAAAATATAATACATGCAATCCAATATCAAATAATGTCCACCATCATGGATTTAAAATAAAAAAAATATAATACATGCAATCAATCATGCATCCAATATCAATCGGAAAAAGTTATCATTATTATGTAATAGGTATTATGTAATAATACAAACTAATAATCATAAATCACTGATTATGATTACTTTTGTTAATCTGTAAGCATAATTGATGATAAAAAAATATCGTAATCGTAAATAATTAAACTGATTACATTGTGCCCAACTCTGAACGGTTACATATAGGTACATTTAAAGAAATGAATCGATCTTTTTACACACAACGTACATTACCCAAATTCAAGTGGACCTATTTCGATGTAAACTGGCAACCCAGACCAATTACTGTCGAGGTTCTGTGTTCCAAGTGAGCCGAGAAATATTAGAGGGAAAATAAATACCAAAACAATAATCTAAACAATATTTACCTGTGGAAAGATATTCCATCTTTTTTTCTTTGTTTTTGGGAACAACTTTTACAAAGTTTAAAAACACAAGACGGCATGTTTTGAAATAAAATGGTAACTCATTTGAGACGTACAAGCAGCACGACGCGCAGCTAAGTACTGACGTGAGTTTGTATTCGCTTTTGATTTTGTATTTGCTTTGGTGGCTTCACTCTCGTGTTCTACGGGCTACGTCTGCCTATTTTACTAGTCTGAGACGGAGGCATCATTCCTCTGTTATGTCAAATGTTATGTGAACCAAATATTATAGTAAGGACTGCGTAAAATGATTAAAAAAAAGTAATAATGATACAAACCTTCGTGGTGATGCAGTAGCTATATTAAATAATTCAAAAATGGAATGTGCTGTTGCGCGCGCTTTCGTTGCGTTGCTAAATGGGAATAGATAATGAGTGAAGATATTGCATGACGAGTCCACAATTTATTAAAAAAACAACACATGCTGCTATACTGAAAAATGCAAAATTTTCTCACTAGTAAAGTTAATAGTTATAAGATATTGGGAAAAAGTACGCGACCTCTAGTAGGAACTTACTAAGAGATTTTATTTTATGGTTTCAGGCTTTTTGACCTTAACACTATTATCAGAGTATAGCCCGTGGTTATAATATTGTAAAGTACACCCTGTTTGTCTGTCCATCACATCAGCGTAACGTGATTGGTCTGCAAACAGCCGGCCGCTTTCTGCAAACAGTTATATAATATCGGCTATAATAATTATAATAGCCTCTTGCTTCCAGGAATCGATCGTCGTATATCTTTAATATTCCTTTCACTAATTAACCTTAATTTTTTTTTACTAAAAAGGTTCTTTTTTCTATTTTCTAAAACCTATTCGTTTTTCAAAAGCGTACCATGGACAATCGACGATCTGAAAGGCTATCAAATTTATCTCACACTTTATTCCAACAATGCACAATGCATTACACCAATATACACAATCGATAACAAATCGACCGACAATTGTGCAATCGATATTCCAGATTGATCTCAAATAAGTACCTACATTTTTCAATGGTACACGCTCCATTGCACTTAACTCAAGGATGACACATTTTTATAATTGAACAAAAACTATTCAATTTAAAGGTCGACCGACAACCCTGGTTCTAGTTTTTAAATCATCAGAATGTTTTGATTCGTGTATAAAGACGGTTGTTTTGAATTTTGAATATAGAATTTAAAAAAAAACTAGTAAAATGTTGAACATTTTTGAGAAAAATATTTTTTTTATTATCTGTTTCGTGGCTTTGACTGCCGGTATTTACATTGCTAAAGGTATGTAACATTTTTTTTTTTTTTTCTAGAATTTAATTACCTATTAGCACTGGCTAATAGGTAATTAAATTCTAAGAAATGCCTCTTTACTAAAGGAGCTGTTAATGCAAATAGACTACGGTAGAGGTTGTGAGTTCGATTTTACCAAATCGAGCAATGTGTTTATTATTGGGTTTTTCTATGAAATTTTTAGTAGCAACTCGGTGTTTGGATTTGTATCCGGTTAAGGCGGATTGTCTTTCTTTGAACGCCAATTTTTTTTTTAGTTTTTCATCTACTGTAGGAGTACGTAGAGTCTACAATAAATTCTGGAGTCAATGTATATAGAAGCATCGGTAGCCTAATGGCTAGGGCGTCGGAATTGTGATCATGTGGTTGCCGGTTCGAAACCCACCCATTGCACTACCGACGTGAACCCAGTCGTAATACAAGCATTTAGCTCAGTACGAGGGGTTAACAAGAATACTACTAATATGCGACCCACATTGCAAGTAAAGATTCTTTTATTTAAAAGAAATGTGATGTGAAAAGAATTGTGAAATCTACTATAACTTATTCACAACTCTGTACTAAAACTGCTGCTTCGAAATCGTTATTCGTAGTAGATATTTGTGTAAATTCAGGATCCTGAATTTTTTTTACTCAATTATCGGCAGGAATTTATTGAATATTTCATGGAATTGAGGCGGGATAATAAGATTCGTCGCCGTTTTTCAACCAACCAACTCAATAAAAGTCATATATTGTATTGTTTCATTACTATCATGTTTTATTACTAACTTAGGTGAAACTCAGCTCATATTGGTCTCCTATAGGCAAGTTCTTTATGACGGCTTGTAGATTACGGTTGCGACAACCAGCTGCTACAATGCAGGGACCACCGGGAAATTCCCGGACGAGGCCCCTTCTGAAAAAGTTAAGGGTTTTATAAGCTCGACTGCACGGTTTCAATTTTTGTAGTAGGTATATTGGAAGGCATTTATTACCATTTTTTAAAAAGGAGGAGGTTATATCAATTCGATTGGTTTTGTTTATGTTGCCTTTGAACTCAAATTTTTTTTGGAAAATTCTTTTTTTCTTTGATAGGGACACTAACACTTAGGTCCCATTTAAATTTGGCGAAGATGTGTTCACTAGAAAACAAAAATAACATGTTACATTTGAAAAACGATGATGTCGTCTATATAGGTAATACCTTGTTGGTACTTGGAACTACTCGCCACTTAAAATATAGAAATACTTTACCTATAAAAAAAGTAAAACCACCTTCTACGTTTGCCTAAAGGGTGTATTAACATGCGTCGCCGGTATCTTTATATCCCATTAATTAGGGGCCGAGGCTATTGTCATTAATCAGACAAAACACTGAATTGCTGCCCAAAACTAATAGTAGGTACTTTGCTCGATCCGAGATTCGAATCCAGAAGCTCTAGTGTCGCAGTCGCGCTTGAGGCCACTAGACTAATGCGGTAATCCGCCTTCAAATCATAATAAAATATTGTTATATAGGTATCCTGGTCTTGCTGCCAAACATGAAGGCAATGCGTTCTCCAATCGATCAAATTAAACGATATCTATTTCGTTGGCCCAATTCCTCCTTCAGTCCCCTTCCTTCTCCTTTTCTCCTTCCCCACCCTTTTTCATAAATAGGCTGGCAACGCATCTGCAACTCCTTTCGTTTCGCAGATGACCATTTTTTTTTTTATGGGATAACTCGGCAAATGAGCAGGCGACCTACCCGATGGCAAGTAGTCATCGCCGTCCATGGACATCTGCAAAACCAAAGGAGTTGCAGATGCGTTGCCGAGCCTATATAGGGAAAGGGAGGGGAAGGAGAAAAGGAGAAGGAAGGGGATTGGGGGAGGAATTGGGCCTCCGGCCCTCTCGCTCACCGAACGAAGCGCAGTAACGAAACGCTACTACTCGGACGTCGGTCTTCTGCGAGAGTGTGGTACTTCCCCGGTCGAGCCGGCCCATTCATGCTGCGAACAGCGTGGCCCTACCACAACAAATCGCCGACCATGGTCGGCGATAACTACTTACCAACAGGTAGCTCGCCCGCCCGAAAAACAATACATACATACATATTGTCACGCCTGTCTCCCATCCGGGTAGGCAGAGACTATAGATTTCCACTTGCTACGATCCTGGCACACTACTTTCGCTTCATCTACATTCATTAATCTCTTCATGCATGACCGTCGGTTTAGGGGGCTCGGATCCTGGCCTTTTTTAAGAACATTCGCAATTTGGTCATTATTTCTCTTACTTGCAATAGCAACCAGCTCTACAGTGTGGCAGTCTCTTGGGCGGAGACTTGACCCTCTCCATCCTGTCCTGTCGCACCCAGCAGGTGTACTCGTCGTAGAAGGCACAGGATCTGTGCACCTCGCCTAGAGGACATTCTTTACCTTAAAACAAAAACAAAGAGTTGTCTTTAATTGGTTCCTTCTAGGTAAGTGGGCTCCATCGTAGATTGCAGTGTCCCTTAACATCAGGTGAATTGGCGGTCAAGCGTAGGCCTATCTATCTTCTGTTTATCTCTCTCTATACATATAAAAACGGCTGGACCAATTTCGCTAATTCCTTTTTTGATATTGTCAGGAAAATCGGGGAAAACTTAAAAATATTATCATTTTTTTTATCAATTCGAATTGATGACATCGTCTGTCTAGTCAGCTAGTCATGAATAAAAAAAGAATTGATACCTAGTCGTGTCGTGTCACATGGCATTTGCTCGTCATAGCTCGCCCCCAATTACATGACATTGGATCTAAACATATAGGCGAACTGCGGTTGTAGGCACATTAGTGCACCTCTACCTAGCCCATCGTTAAACAGATGTGATGGTATGTTATGTTTATGTTAGTAGGAAAAATGCTAGGATGATGGTCGACATTTTCCTTAAAACTTATGTTTCAAAATTTATTGAGCATTACTATGTACACCTGCAACACCCCAATATCTTTTTAAACGACTCTTGTCCATCCAATGGTTGACTGTAAGAAATTGCATTAGCGATAAGACCGCCAATTGTACTTAATTAGGTACGTAACTTTGTTTTTATTTTCGTTTTGGTGTACAGTAATGAATAATCTATCTATCTATCTATGTTGGGGCTATCAACTATTTTGTATAGTGGTATGTTGGCTTTCAGTTTGACCGGCTGAACAGCTGTTTTTTTCTTGTATACGGAGGGTAAAGCCATCAGATCAGGCCTCCAAAACCCATTTATGCAAGAATTAATATAAGAAAATTACTTTAAATTAAAAAAGGGGTCTTTAAATAAATACTTACGTAGTGTAATACTCACAGCCTCTTCTAGGACGATAATTAATACATACAACACAATCAGGCTAGATTTTATTTGAGAGAACATTTTAAAATGTTCTTTTAAATCCATATTATTATTTAGCACAAGCTAAACTGGATTTACTTAGTAGCCTGTAAGACACTTATTCCAAAAAATATTGATAAGCACTTATTGTCGGTTTGTTTTTTTTTATAATAAATCCGATTTATAAGAGAGGTCACGGCACTTAGATTTGATTCATTTATGCTTTGCACATCAATGATGACAGTAATTTTATTACAATGATTGTTAACAATGAAATTTATTATGCAGGACGCCTTGTACTAGAACCAACTAAAATGAACAGAATATAGAAAACTTTTTTCTTCAGTCAATAATAATTTCTTGATCAGTACAAGTACAACTTATATATTATTTCTCTTATTAAAAGAAAAAATTGAGCTTGTTATTATGTAAGCTATGGATAGTGATAATCGAGTTGGCAATGCAAAATGGCTAATTATATTTTAAGTTTAGTTCCAAACTGTAACCATTAAATAAATTATTACAAATGTCTAATGATCACAATGTCACTTTACAACGCCTGAACCGATACTGATTATCTTGGATATTATATGGATATTATAGGTCTTGGCATAACACGCCTGAAAATATAGATTTCTCATTATGTTTGTAACGTGTTCACTGAAACTTAAAAAAAAAAACGCTTTACCATACAGGTACCGCGGACGTTATCAAACACATCTATTGATTAATGTTTTTTTAAATGAATTTACGGATCGTTTTGGAATGAAACTGAAGGTTATTTAATACGCAAATCGACCGTTAAATTAATTCAGCAATTAATTAACCAGATTGGTTTTTGCGACTACTCTTTGTAATGGGAACCAATGGGAAATTGCTTTCAGATCGACTTCCGAGTATTTTTTACTGTTCTGCTTACACTTCAATGAGTTCGTTCAGATAATCATTATGGAGGTCCATCGACTACGTCATATTATAAGAAGCTGTTAATGCGTAGGCATTACAAATTTTGATGCTAAAAAATAACCACCATGCTGAGTTGTATTTAGAGTGGCCTACATGGAAGATCATCTCGTTACTTGTGGCTGACTTAGTAATCTAGAAGGCAATGTAGATTTTTAGAGGCGAATAAAAAAAGAAGCCGTTAAGAAGAAGTGCTGTTTACTTAGAACCCATTTCCAATCTCACGTTGATTACATATCTCGTGCCAGAATGAAATGAGAGGGATTAAGCTGTGGTCCTTTCCACCCGGGGCATGTTGGGAAGGTAACTCAAGCTTCAAGCGACTAAGAACCGGTCATGGCTTTCCCTTCCGCTTTCATCACGGCCGTAGGATTCGTGACAATAAACTCTGTAATGCGCAGTGCCGGACGGGCCCCGTAGCATATTCTATTGAAAAGTGCGGGGCCCTTGATCTACTCTAACTTCTCAAGTATAAATTAATAAAAAACAATACTCAATACATTTATGTATTTGACATAGAATGACACTTTGACGACTTTTTAGTGTATTCATAATCTTTTTTTTTTTCATGAGTGTCTTAATATGTTTCTGTGGAGGTTGCCGGATTTGGGTACGCGGGGCCCACTATTGCGCGGGGCATTTGCTTCTCCTGCTATATGGTAAATCCGTCACTGATACTGCGCTGGCATACTGTAGGTTGGCATGGTTCAAAGTTTCCTCTTGTCCTTCATCGTATAAGCGATTAGTATTACCAGCACATGATTTCGAACACCTTTTTCGGCATTTCGATATACTTATTGTTGACTAGCTGACTCGACAGACGTTATCCCATCTGATCAATTTTCTGCGCAATTTAAAAAAAATATAAATGAAATCGGTACAGTCGTTCTCAAGTTATGACGTGACAAAGCGAAATAGGGATTTATTTTTATATATTTATCAGATTAGATAGAAGTAAGACTCAATATCCTTATTTAATAACCAGGTGCTATCCTTCTTTCGCAGAGGAATGTCCACCGAATGAAGAGTACCTGCTATGCGGCTCAGCATGCCCCTTCAACTGCTCCAACCCTGAAGGTCCCATCATCTGCTCTGAAGACTGCGTCGAAGGGTGCTTCTGTAAGTCAGGGTACCTGAGAGATGACAATGGCACCTGTGTCACTACTGACCAGTGCGTTGGTAAGTTTGAACCAAATTCTGCAGAGCATTTTGTAATAAAATAATATTTTGGTTCGAGTGATAATGTAGTTAGTCATTTTTACAAGCTGTTATTCAACTGGCTATGTTGACTTTATTACTCATTGCACAATTTTTTTTTGGGCCCCTTACCGCCCTCTTATAGGCCCCCAGCGCCGACAACTTTGAGAAAGACTGATATCTATGAACCAAGAGTTAAGAACAGGGTTGTCCATTTTAGGAGGTTGATCGACCTATAATGTTCCCACTGCCGGGACACAGGCCTCCTCTCGGTGAGAGGAAGTGAGCCTTAATCCACCACGCAGACCCAGTGCGGGTTGCTAGATGTCACATGTCTTCGAATTTAGTGGTTCTAGGACATGCCAGTTTCGTCACGATGTCTTCCTTCACCGTTTTGGTAGCAGTGGTGATTTAATAATTTACACAAAGTAAAGCGTCTGTCTGGGTTCGAACTTACGACTCGTAAGTCGCGAGTAGTAGCCACTGGGCCACCAATGCTTCTATTCCTTCCATTTCCTTCAATTTCAGGTAAGGATGAGATCTGCGGACCGAACGAGGAGTTCCTATCTTGTGGCACCGCTTGCCCTCTTACTTGCAAGCAGCCTGAGCCTCTGATCTGTGGGTTAGCTTGCAGTATGGGCTGCTTCTGCAAGTCTGGGTTTGTTAGAGACACAGTCAACGACAAATGCGTTACTTTAGACAAGTGTCCTGTTGGTGAGTTTACTCTTATTGCTAACTTGAATATAAATATAACTGCCTCATTGGTCTAATGGTCCTAAGTGCGACTGCTAAGCCAGGGTCCTGGGTTGAGTAAAGTGTAATTAGGTTCTTCTATGAAATTCTCAGTAACACCTCGAAGTTTGGAATTGTGCTGGTTAATGGCAATAGGCTCGCCCCCTTTTACATGGGACTTAGGCATAATGGCGAACTGTGAGTGTACACTGGTACACGTATTGGTACAAGTCGAGAATTTTATAGAAAAACCCATAGGTTTTCCTATAAGATTCTCAATAGCTGATCTGAGTTTGGTTTTCTGCTCGGTTAATAGCAATAAAATCGCCCCTTTTAACATGGTATATTTAACATACCTATGAACTGGGGTGTACCTAATTACTTCATCATCAAAACCAACCCATTATACTGCCCCACTGCTGGGCATGGGTTGCATCCCTCTCCTTCTCCTCTCAGAATGAGAGCCATGAGGCCATAGCCCACCACGCTGTTCTAATGCACAAGCAAGTACATCTCTACCTAATCCTTCGCGGATACACACGTGATGGTATGTTAATTTCAATAATATTTTATTTTATATTCTCGTAACAGAGCAATGCCTCAACCAAAATGAGGTGTACGACATATGCAACGCATCGTGCGAGCCATCATGCGAAGATCCCGATCCAATGTGCACTCGCATATGCTCAGGCGGCTGCATATGCTCGCCGGGACTCCTGCGCGATGCATCGGGCGAGTGTGTTAGTGTTGATAAATGTGGTAACTATACCGCCGCAAGTACACTGTCTAAATACATGAATGTTATCAATAAGATTCTACATTTGTAAGATTAGGAGATTAATAAATGGTTAAATAAACTGTGTTGTTATTTTCACATTTGAAGATAAAAAACTAAAATATAATATCCTCTATACGAATACAATAACAAATACTTAAGTCTATTATACCTACTAGTCCCTTGGAGCTAAAAAAATAAACACTTACTAACTAATTATAAAAAATTGCGCCATCTATGATCGGATATACGAACCACTTGAAAAACCAACAATGAGAGAACGCCATCGCATAAACTTAGGTGTCGCTACTTGACATCTCATCGGTTGGCACCTCTCTTGCACCTGAGGTTGCAACAAACCTCAGAATAATGACTAACTAGACTATGAAACATCCCTAATTCGCATATAAAAAATAGGCGAAATGTGTTTTTTTTCCGCAACTACATAATTATTTTATTTGTCTGAATACACAGAACGTAAGGATAGAATTGGTGTACGTACCTTAGTACCTACTTACGTAAAACATCACTGAATTCTTCAAAACTATTATGTATTATATAGAGATCGGTGACGTAATTATGTAAATAGTTCAAAGTTAGATTAAAAAGGTAAGTTGTAGTATGGCAATAGGCTTAACTTACAGAAGAATTGTAGGCCTCTTATTGGATCCAACTTTAAATACTTTTTTTTTAATTAATTCGCCTGTTGTTACGCGAATTACGCGATATTGTGATCTACGGTGGAGCGCGATGGCCTAGGAGAAACCGATTCACTGGTGATTAAAAAGACACACTCGGGAAGCTCATTCCTCATTCCACTTATTATTATATCCATAGAAAGGTTTCCCCTATTTTTATTTTATATTATTTATATGCAGTGTATAAAATCAAACAAAAACCAACAATGATAACGAACTACATGTTAAAATGTATCTATTCTTAAGTCTGGTCCTTGTAAAAAATAAAAAACATTTATTATTATTAACATCCTCTTTAGTTAAAATAGGGGAACAGGCTTCATGACACATAAATAAAAGAAAATTTTAATGACACTTAAAACGTCAAAAATTTGACATAAAAAATATACATCACACCAGATCAAACATATTATTAGACTTAGCATTTTTTTTATATAAAATGTACAAAACAAAATAAAACAATTTTCACATGCTAAGTAGAATAAATAATAAACGTAAATATAGTTTTCATGGAAGCAAGTAAGTAAAAACCGTTAAAATGGCCGACAAGAAGGTGGCACCTAAGCCTAAGGCCGTCATGCCCAAATGGTTAAATTTCGTTATAGGTGGCGCTAGCGGGTAAGTTTACTAAACTATTATTAACTAACTGATATTTTGGTGGTCCCAATCGCGACTGCTACGCTAGAGGTCTTGGGTTCGATCCCCAGGTCGAGCAAAGTGTTATTGGGTTTTTCTATGAAATTCTCAGTAGCTGCACGGAGTCTTGATTTGTGCCCGGTGAATGGCAATAGGCTCGCCACCTACATGGGACCTAAACATACCGGCGAACTGTGGGTGTACATTAAGTACACCTCTGCCTAACCCTTCGGGGAATACAAGCGTGATGGTATGATGATATTTTGGGTAATTGTAACTAGCCCGTGAGGTATGAATGAAGTATTAGTCAGGGCTCTGGTAATAATATGTCATCAACCCATTCTAACAGAGAAGCTTAGGCTATTGTTCCACCACGCTGGTTAATTGCGGGTTGGTAATACTGCCGCCGTTAGGAAAATACGGGATATAATATAGGGATAAGGTTCCTGTATCAAATATTCTTGTTTGTCGGTTTAGTTGGTAGGGAAGAATAACAGTTGATACGATGATCCAATGATCGCCTAATGATATGACCATTGAACTAACCAGACAAAAACCTCGACTTCCAATCCAAGGCCACCTCTAACTTTTTGAAGTCATGTATTCATAATTATTTCTCACGCGCTTAAACCGGGAAGGAAACATGCATGCCTGATAGATTTTTATGACGGCGCGGCGTGTGAAGTCTGCCAACCCGCAGTAAGCTAGTGTGGTGGACTATAGCCTAATCACTCTCGTTCTAAAAGGAGACCCGTGTCCAACATTGGGACAATGTTAACATGACAAGCTTGATGACGAGGACGCAGCTACAACTAACCATGCAGTCTTCGTAGATATCCATTTGGGCATTTTATTTAAAGTTTGATTACTCAACAGAATGATGGCCATCAGTGTGGTCCAGCCAGCAGATTTGCTGAAGACCCGAATGCAGCTGCTCGGTCCAGCTGGCAAGAACATGTCAGCGTTAACTGTGGCCAAAGATATTGTGAAAAATGAGGGCTTCTTAGGTTTTTATGTGGGTTTATCCGCCGCCCTGCTCCGACAGGCTACCTACACCACTGGAAGGCTCGGCTGTTTTAACGTGATGTTCGATATGCATAAAGCGTAAGTAATTGGAACTATACGTCCTACTGGTTACCGATACAAAACGTAACGTACAATATATAAAACTCCTGTATTTTTCGAAGGGTTAGGCGGGGAAGTGGTGTTGATGTAATTTACAATGTGCCGGTGCGATTTAAGTAGGTAATGTGCGTCAGCTTATGACATTGTCCTATTTCCAAGTCAAATTATCTGTCAGTCGTCAGCTTGTTTCAAATAAACAAGCACCTTAGTTTGACCATGCAATTTTTTTTAAATTGAAACAAGGTGACATACAGCATACGGGCCGACTCACAATGAGCATTAATACCACGTCGTTACTTCGAGGCCTCAGTTGTGATTTGATTGGCTACATTGCCCTTCAAATCAAGTCAAAATAATCTAAGGACCATATTGCGTAGAGGCAGAATATTTAGCAATCAGACGAGAGTCCTCCCTTTAAAACCTGTAAATAAATTTCAATCCAATATGATTTGTAGTTTTTAAGGTCATGTTAAAACTTGTGGCCTCTTATTGCAGTCAGTATGGTGTCCCTACGTTCCCAATGAAAATATTGATGGGTATTGTTGCGGGAGGCATCGGCGCGTTTATTGGCACGCCAGCTGAAGTAGCGCTTATCCGGATGACAGCTGACGGGAGGCTGCCACCGGAGCAGAAGAGGAACTACAAAAATGTATTCAATGCTATGGGCAGGTAAGTAGATTTCTCATAAACAAAACCAGTTGGGAAATACCCTCGAACAAATGATGATGGTAATGAATGGCCAAAAAAATAACATTACCAGATGGCTACCCAGATGGTACTCTTACTGTAGAAATCTGAGAAGAGAATTAAAACAGGCTCAGATTTATTGAGAAATATTTTATTATTTTTATAGGATAGTCAAAGAAGAAGGCGTCAGGATGTTGTGGAGAGGCGCAGGCGCTACTGTCAGCAGGGCTATGGTCGTGAATGGTGCACAGCTGGGCTCCTATGCGCAGGTGTAAAACTTATAAACCTCGTTGAAGCAAGCAAAAAAAAAACTACATAAATATAAGTTAATGTAGTTCTTTTTTTGGGATTATTCGGCAAACGAGCAAGCGAGGTACCTGACGGTAAGTAGTCATCGCCGGCCATGGACATTTGCAATATCAAAGAAGTTGCAGATGGGAGGGGAATGAGAAAGGAGAAGGTAGGGGACTGAGGGAGGAATTGGGCCTCCGGCGTTCCACACTCACCGTACGAAACGCAGCAGTGTACATACTGCTATTTGACGTCAATATTCTGTGGGAGGGTAGTATTTCCCCGGTCGTGCTGACCCATTCATGCTAGGATGTAGACATGCACGCAGGCACAACTACTACCAAAAATTGAAAGTATCCAGGGAATGATGGTCCACGACCTCTTATGGTTGTGGTAACTATCACGAAGTATAAGCATAAGCATAATAAGCTTATAATGTTCCCACAGCTGGGACACAGGCCTTTTCTCAGTGAGAGGGAGTGGGCTATAAACCACCACGTGGGCCCCGTGCGTTGATAGATCTCAAATATCTTCGAATTTTTGGATCTACGACATGCTGGTTGCCTCACGATGTTTTCCTTCACCGTTGTGGGAGCAAAGGAAAACCAAAACTGGACAGGTGTCAAGGGACACTCGGATGGAACGAAGTTATATATATATGCTTGCTTTCTATAAGAGAGAGAGACACGGACAGAGAAACATGCGCACGCCACACGGCTTGCAATAGCTTACTATGGCAAAAAGTATCGTTACAACTTTTCGTCTTAATTTTTTCCGTCTACCGTTGCGAAAGGGGACTCCCTTTCGCAACGCGCGATAATAAGGAACTTCGTTCCAAAAGCATGAAGGAAAACATCGTGAGGAAACCTGCATGCCTGATAGATTTTCTTGACGGCGTGTGCCTAATCCCTCTCGTACTGAGAGTAGAACCGTGCCCAGCAGTGGGACAATGTAATGGGTTGATGATGGTCGCAGCCACTGGGCCACCATCGCTCCGAAAGGCAAGGGAAGGCTTTAATATTAATAACTTAACATTAAATGTCTCGTCTGCTCGTTTTCCAATAACAAATAATGTTTCAGGCGCGAGAAATGTTACTGCCCGCTATGGGTGATGGCCTTCCACTTCACACAGTCGCTGCTATGATCTCAGGCTTTGTTACAACTGTTGCCTCACTGCCCGTTGACATTGTCAAGACTAGGTACGTAACTAGTTATTGTTGAAGATCATCTAATACCATGTTACAATGGCGAATACACCAAGTTCGATTAAGGATTTTTCGTGTGTGGAGCTAGGTGCTTTAAGGCAAAAGGGCATTAAGCACCTTTCCCCCCTTAATCTGGTACTATTTTGTAACCAATATTTTGCTATATGGCCTTATTTTCAATGTTCAGTGTTAATTCAAGATTAGGCATTATGGCAAAGTCTTACTTATGCGTTATTGGAGTATCTGCGACAGTATCACAATCCAATTCTGTAAGACATACCTAGTTCAGGCAGAGGTGATATCCTAAATTCACCTGTATTTCTAAGATATTCAGAGATGGAAGTCAAATAAGGTCATAAAATTAAATGGGTGGTGGTTAATTGATATCCAGCATATGATTTTGAACAAACATAACATAACATACCATCATATTACCCGAAGGGTTAGGCAGAGGTGTTCCAGTGTACACCCACACTTAGCCGGTATGTTTTGGGCCAATGTAATAAAGGGTTAGGCTATTGCTATTAACTGGTCACAAATTGAGACTCCGAGCTGCTACTGAGAATTTCATAGAAGAACCTAATAGTACTGTTTGACCTGGGGATCCAAGACCTCTAGCGTTGCAGCCGTCCTTAGGATCACTAGAATAAACTTTAGATATAAACAATGGACCGGATTTAAACAATGTAATTTTTTAATAGTCCCTTGTTACGTTATGATTTCTTTTTGAACATCTTTTCAGGGTACAAAACTCTGCTCATGGTACTAGCCAATTTGCAGTGCTGTCGAATGTTATCAAGAACGAGGGTGTTCTTGCACTGTGGAGTGGAATGCTGCCCACCTACGCCAAAATAGGACCCATGACCGTTCTTGTGTTTATCTTCCTCGAGCAACTTAACGCGCTATACTACAGATTGGCGTCATAACAGGGTTGAATATCGTTAATTTGGGTAAAGGTGAATTTTGGTAACTAAAATTTTCACTAAATTTCATTTCACTGCCACAAATATTTCGTCATCATCATCAACCCATATAATGTCCCACTGCTAGGTTAGGTTACGCTATCGTATACCAGGATAGCCTACTACGGGTTGGCAGGCTTCACACGCCGTCGAGAAAATCTCTCAAATATGCAGGTTTTCTATCATTGTTTTCACAAGTCTTTGCAAGTCATCATTAATCTATACTAATATTATAAAGTAGTAAAGTTTGTGATTATTGAGTTTGTGATGTTGTAGGGGTAATATCTGGATCCACTGAACTGATTTTAAAAAATATTTCACCAATAGACAGCTACATTATTTTTAAGTGACATAGGTTGTACATAAATATTATTCCGTAAAATGAAAAATAACGTATAGTCCACGCGGGCGAAGCCGCGAGCGGAAGCTAGTCATTAATACAAACTTGATTATAACTTTAAACCCAATTACATTTATTTTTTTACAGGTGATTTTGTTTCTTGTCTCCGTCAATAACTTAACTCCACTGCGGCTCTGAGAGCCCGTTCATCTCGAGGTTGCGGAGGAGAGGTCTACCTTGAGATCGGAGGGACGCTTTAGGCACCTGTTAATGCTAACGAGTGTTTTCTTTATGGTAAGTAAGTTTCGATGTTGTCCTTGTTACCAATATCCGTATTTCCATCTTTTTATTTTGTATAGGATTTCCATACTTTACATACAAGTCTTCAATTCTGGCTGATTTTTTTTGTATGGAAAAATAAGTATCATACTTTCATTTTTTTTCTTCCTTTTTTTTTACTTCCGGTTTTGGGGGTTCAACCCCTTCAAAAATATCTATGTTGACTTACCATTTTTTGATCTTATCTTGTTATGGATCTGTCATTATTTTAATATAAAGTTGTTGTTCATTGTCCAGAGATAATGAACAACAACTTTATTTTAAAATAATAACCAGAGTCCAGACCTCAAAATCCCTCCAAAGATTACCATTTCACTTTCTTCTACATATATGTACTTGTTTATGATTAATGGAAAATATATTTTAGTTTATTGGTTTCTCTTAATGTTGTCAGTGTAGCACTATTATTAATCTCTAACTGCATTATTATTTATCTCGGCATCACTCTCAGGTGGTCTGGTTAAATGCCTAATGGCATTGGGATCGCCTTTGTATTAATTAACTGTGCATAGAGCATTAAGGCTCAAGCGTAAGGGTTGGGCGCGAAAATAATTTTTTTCTTGTTTTTCGTAAATTATTCGGCTAATAACACATTCTAGGTACATGGCAGTTAAAATTGCGACATCAACAATAATTTATTCACAATTGAGTACAAAAATCTTTGCTTCAAAATCGCTATCGTAGAAGATTTAGGTGTAAATTGAAATGATTGGCCAAATCCACTATCTTACACCAAAATCTTCGATGATAACAATTTTTAAGCAAAAGTTTTAATACTAAATTGTGTATAAGTTATTGTTAATGTCGCAATTTTTACTGCCATGTACCTACAATGTGTTATAGCCATAAAAAAATGCGAAAAACCAAGAAAAAAATCAATTTCGCGCCCAACCCCGACACTTTAGCCGTAAATTAATAAATACTTTTCAGAGTTTTGTTCAAACTTGCCGTTATGCCTGGAACCATAGCAACTACAGACGTTTGGGCGGATGCGTGTGCGGTTGGCTACGATTCCATCGGCGAAGAGTCTTAATAACATTAGCAGTCGCAGGTGCCACGCTAAATGTTTTTGGTATTTCAATTTTGAGTCTAAAGTTATGCATTGTCAAAAATATTGGTCGATAAAAATATGTATAGTGTAATAATTTACTTGTGTTTTTCTTCTGTTGTCGTATACAGGGTGGAAGGGTGACATACAAGTAAAACTTAGGAAACGTGCAACTAAATTTATACGCTTTATAAAAGCTTGGAAAGGCTAATTTGAAACGAAAAGATTTGAACTACAACAAAATTAATTTATTTCTTAATGCTATACTTACCTATTAAATAATATTTTGACTTGTTGAAGTCACACACACTACAACTATGTCAATATTTAGTAAATAGTAATATGTTTATTACATTATAGTATAAATATAAATACATTGTTATGAGGATAAAATAATAATTATTTTATAACATTGAAAAACTAGATAACAATAATAGTATGATAATCCTAAAACCCTTTTCTTGAAGACTGTATCCATTGTTTGTTGCTATCGGATCAGGTAGCGTTATAATATTTGCGATCTGAAAAATATAAATAACTAAACAATATGATGCTGAAAGAGGTTGAATTATAATTCAATCATAAATTATTTTATTTAGTATACAACCTTTTTGTAGGGATTTAATATCAGCGCCATCTACTATCGAGTACATGTACTTCTATTAGTGATGATGATTGAGTGAGACTGTGCGACATGTTCATGCTAGTTAAAGTTTTATTATATAGTTGACATTTAAATTGTAAGATGGCGCTGTTTTAAACTACCATAGAATAATATTTATTGTAGAAAATTCGAAATTTAAATAAGTAGAAAAACTAAAACGAACTTTTAAAAATTGGTAGACGGCCTACCTAGTTAAATTCTGTTTTTTACTCACAATCAGTTAAAGTTACTAACCTAAGCATAATCATTAGAGGAGACTGACATCACCTTTCTGTATTCCTCGACCCTGAGGCCATACGTCAGATAGGAGTATGACAAGAAATCTGAATGGTTGGACACCAGTTGGAACACGACTGTATTGGAGCCGGTCTGTCCTCGAATAACTTTGAAGTCCAGCTCTCCACCTGCGTCGACCGTTCCAGTGACTTCCAAGTACGTGATCACGAAGCCACTCTGTAGAATCAAAGATGTGGGAAAAAATCTGTCAGGTAAGTTGTACATCCAAACTAATACCAAAACTAATGATTATATACCTACTTACTATAACAACATTTTAGTAGCCTACAGGGGGTCGAGAGAATGTATGAACGGAGATTGACGAAATAAGTAAGTAATACGTGACGAGTACGGATGGATGAGTTGGATGAGACCGACCGCGGCGAACGCACCTCAACCATATTGTGGATGTTCTTAAAAAGTAAGGTTCCGAGCACCCAAAACCGACGGTCATACATTAAGATAATAAGATTAATGAATCTATACTTATATTATAAAGCTGAAGAGTTTGTTTGTTTGTGTGTTTGCTTGAACGCGCTAATCTCAGGAACTACGGGTCCGATTTGAAAAATTATTTCAGTGTTAGATAGCCGATTTATCGAGGAAGGCTATAGGCTATATATCATTACGCTAAGACCAATAGGAGCGGAGCACACATGAAAAATGTTGCAAAAACGGGAAAAATTTAAATGCAGATAAGCCGAGAAACCACACGGGCGAAGCCGTGGGCGGAAAGCTAGTGTAGAATAAAGATGAAGCAAAAGTAGTGTGCTAGGATCGTAGCAAGTGGGAATCTATAGTCTCTGTCTACCCCATGGGACAGGCGTGACAATATGTATGTACAAACAGTAAACGTAGTGTAGGGCGCCCGCCAGATGGAGCGACGATTTGCGGAAGGCAGCTGGCAGTGATTAGATGAAAGAAAGTGCAATTCATTAGTAGAGGCCTACGACCAACAGTGGAGAGTATAGGCTGATGATTATGAAGGTGACGAATAATATTATTAAGAGCGAAGATTTGTTAGTTGAAAAAAGTTCAAGGAAGAGGATCTAATTCCAGAAATAAATATCATCGATCATAAACGAATAAAACGAATAAAAATAAAATAACGACTACGAACAAAAGTATAGTGAAATCCGCATTCATGCATAAGTACCTATATAAAGTTTTATGCCATGAAATAAAACTAATGCAATCTCTGTCGCACTCACCTTTTCGAAGCGTGCTCTTGAAGCCCTGATTTTTGACACTACTGCGCTTTTGCGATTTACGGAAAAGTGATATTATCTACCTACCATGGTATCATCATAATTGTCTAATGAGGCATTTAGGCTAGTCTTGTCTAGTCTTGTTTGGTCTATCTAGTCATCCCAAGCGCAAGTGCTGCGATATAGGTTGAGCCAGTGTTATTGGGTTTTTTACTCAGATGAAATAAAAAGTTAAGATGGAACTTTGCGAACAAAGAAGTGAGGCGGGCTAAAACTACGCCATGCCGTCTACAACACACAATTACACGCACACACGTATACTGAAACTACGCCTTATCTTGTCAGTCGAGCTACCGAGGTATCGAAAGCTCGACTGACAAGATAAGGCGTAGTTAACTAATACATATATGTGCGTGTAAATGTGTGTTGTACAGTCACCATCAGCCTTACCCGGCCTCACTTCTTTGTTCGCAAAGTTCCATCTTTACTTTTTATTTGATCTGAGGTTTTTTAATGAAATTCTCAATAGCATCTTGGAGTTTGGATTTGTGCCCAGTTCATGACAATAAGGTCGCTCATATTGCATGGTACCTCAACATACCGGCCAATCGTATGTACCTTAGTACTGAAACCTCTGCCTAACTTTTCGGGGAATACAGACGTGATGGTATGTTATACCATAGCACTGTCAAGTCAAATCTATAGTCTTATTTTTACTCGCGTTAACGGTGAAGGAAAACATCGTGGGGAAACCTGCACGCCTGGGAGATTTTCTCGAAGGCGTGTGAAGTCTGCCAACCAGTTCTATGCCAGCATGGTGAACTACAGCCTAACTACATTCTGTGAGGAGACCCATGCACAGCAGTGGGATAATGAATGGGTTCAGGGAATACCACGGAATGAGGTAAAATGAATTCCGTTTACAAACCTTTGCCGAAGCTGTGATTGTTACGAAGAATGGGTCATAGTTGTTCCTGTGTCTATACCTGTCTGAACCGCCCCTCATTGGCAGGGAATCTGAAAATAGATACATCCATATCAGATAGATACAATAGTGAACATGAGTGAAGCAGAGAGGCTCTTGAATAAACGGGGAGTGAGAGAGAGAGGAGATAAAGAGAGGTAGAGAGGGGGAGAGATGGAGAGAGGAGATAGAGGGAGAGAGAAAAAAGGAGCGTAGTGTAAATGTACTTTTCATTAGTTTAAACACACAACGATTAGAAGTAGGTTAAAATTGATTTCTAAGATTATATTACATTGTTAGTTACAAGTGAAGCAAGTAAAAGCGTAAAAATGCCTGAAAAATACAAAAAGATAGTTAAAAGGTAAGGTGGCATCGTACGACATCGTACTTGCTGTAAAGCATGTCATGTCGGTTGAGAATCACATTTTCAACAGATGTAACTGACGTCGCCTCAAAGACGTAAATTAAAAATGTGAAGGCAAATTTCGACATGGCGGGTGGGGATCGCGGTGGCTTAGCGGTCATAGCGTCTGGTGTACTTAACCAGAAGACGCAGGTTCGAATCCTGCCCGCGGTCGTATTTTTCCTTCACTAAAATAACTTAGTAATCTTTGCATGGAAAATGCCTAAAAAATACAAAAAGATAAGTAAAAGCATGATAAAAAAAGGCTTTGATATGATGATCATTATGTTATTGTCTTTCCTAAAGTTAACGCTTTGACCATTGTTTTGTAAACAGTTTCATTGCAAGTTGCTGTGCAATTTGAAATCATTCTACGTTTCAAGTAGAACAACATTTCTAGGCGAGAAACCGATTAAAAACAAGTTACTAACATTTTTCTGTTCCTGAAAGCAATCTACAAAGGTACAAGAACTGCTTTCTGTAAATGTCAGACTGGACTTTAATTTGACACTATTTCTAGGTAATGGTAGAAATACTAAGGTTCTCAAAGTTCTTGGAAAGTTTTCACAACAACATAGGGATAGTTTACGACAGGTTGACATTCCTTTGCTTGGTTACTCAAGAACACCCGTGCACCCGCAATCAATAAAGATTTAATGATTAAAGAGATGAAAGGGAAAAATGTTACGAACCATTGCTCTCTAATATAGCAGCGGTACGCAATTTTTTTTTGTTTTTTAATTTCATATCATATATGTACCATCACGCGTGTATACCCGAAGGGTTAGGCAGAGGTGTACAAACGTACACCCACACTTAGCCGGTATGTTTAGGTCCCATGTCATAGGCGAAGCGTGGGTGTATATTAGTTTGCCTCTGCCAGCCCTTCGGGGAATTCTGGCGTGATGGTAATGGTACGTTTTTTCATTAAGAATATATCTGTGAAAGCCGTAACGCCCGTAACCAATTTCGTGCTGTCGTTTTGGCGTAATGCGCGTACATACTGACAGACAGATGAAAAGATAATTTGTTTTGGATTCTACTGCTGAAAGCCAGGACAGGCCACTAGAATGCCACTTAACAACATAACAACTTAAGAACATAACAACATAGCAACTTAACATCATAAACAACTTACGATCATATTCAATTCCAATTTTGAATTTCTTAGTTTCAAAAAAATTTGGGTAACAGTACACTGTAGTGATAGCCAAAAGCAAATAAATCCAATTTTGCAACATTTTTTATCACATCAACTATTGATCTTAAACATCGACTATCGAAGGTAAATAGGGAACTACTGAATCATTTTGATCTGTATGACGCGTTATCTGTTTAGAGATAAAGATAAAATATTTCTTGTCTTCCTAAAATTTATATTGTATTTGAACGTATTCTCCATACAAAGAATACGTTGGTGTTATTTTGTATTGATGTTTATTTTTTAATTTAATAACTACTAAGTAAACCCGTACCTACTGTCATATTAATAAAACGTATTATAGGAACGCCTCTTAGAATTGTTTTGTCTGTTTTTTTGTATTTGTGACAGGGAAGGGAAAACAAAGCACATTATAGCTAAAGGAAATTTGTTGATCATTTTTATGAAGAAGACGTTAAGAGTTTACAGAGAACTTGGGTCAAATAGTTATTTTAGTGAAGGAAAATTACGACCGCGGGCAGGATTCGAACCTGCGTCTTCTGGTTAAGTACACCAGACGCTATGACCGCTAAGCCACCGCGACTCCCACCCGCCATGTCGAAATTTGCCTTCACATATTATATAATTTACGTCTTTGAGGCGACGTCTTCACTAAAATAACTTAATAATCTTTGCATGGAAAATGCCTAAAAAATACAAAAAGATGGGTCAAATAGAATAAAAACTTCCTAATTTTTTTCTTCATCCTCATAACTATGTATTTAATAAAATTTTGACCTGGCATGTTTTTTTCAAATAAGTATTAAAAAGTTACTATGTAAGAGTGGCTCGGTAGGGGGTTGTAGCAAATTTTATAAACGCTTTTGTTAGTATTGTCCTTTATTTATTTTCAAAGTTTTAAAGCTTTTTAAAGATGGTGAAAACTAGGTCAAAGAAGAGGATGAATCTCAACTTCGAGCGTGTAAAAAAGTTTAAACAATAAATATTTTTTAATGGGAATTTTGCTGAGAAAAATTAGCGTGACGATCAGAATAATTAGTAGACGTAACTAATTTACAGGCTGATTTTTTAAATAAAAACCTGTAGATTATTGGACTTTGGGTTAGGATTGGGTTCGATTCCCAAGTAGAGTATGTATGAATGTAATTTTATATGTAGATAGAGATAAACTCGAGTATATTATTAAAATCGGTTCTATAGTTTCAGAGTTTATCGTTTACAAACAAACAAATCCTCCCTGTTTATAATATTAACCTACAAAAGAAACTGACAAAAAAACAGGTTCGTATAAAATATTTATAAATAGTTTTGTATGAAATCGGCCAAATTATGTTATCAAGATAACTGGTTAATCTACCTATAGATAAACTTCAGTTGCAGCATTGAAAAGATATTTCGTAATTCACAAAAGAAACGTTATCTTTGCAAGAAGCATATATCTCAATTTTAACCTATATAAATATAGATGGGTCTTTGTCTGTGTATATCAGCCAAATGAGGTCCACTGCTAAACGAATGCCTCCCCCATAGACTTTCACAAAATTACGCAGGAAATTGGTCAATTTGCGCGTTTGTTCCAGTTCGAATTTGAATTGGAAGTTGAATCTCCCTAGCTAAGATATCGTATGACGTGTCGGTTAGTTTTTCATAATTACAATTAAATTAAAAAGATTGAACCATGGTACTTCACGGTATACCAAATTATTTATTGAACGGGCCAGCCGAAGTTTCTCACATCACTTATCAACTCGAAAAGAAAGATGATCTTCAAACGTTTCAAACAGAATTACTTGAATAATTATCGAAACAAAAAACGAAACCAAAATCTGTTCATCCGTTTGTGAGCTACGATTCCACAGACAGATAAAAATTACGCTTGTAACAACCCTGTTGGCGTCGGGAGCTAACGACACAAATTGACACAATTCTTTTTGGTATATTTAAATGTTGCCTGCCTCATTAGTGTAGTGGTCCTAATCGCGATTGCTACGCTAGAGTTCCTGATTCGATCCCCAGGTCGAGCAAAGTGTTATTGGGTTTTTCTATGAAATTCCCAGTAGCAGCTCGGAGTCTGGATTTGTGCCCGGTTAATGGCAATAGGCTTGCCCGCTATTACATGGGACCTAAGCATACCAGCGAAATGTGAGTGTACTTTAGTACACCTCTGCCTAATCCTTCGGGGAATACAGGCGTAATGGTATGTATATTTAAACGTTTCATTATTAAAAAAGGGCCTCATTACTTAGTTCTTTTTTCAAACATTGTTTTGAAAATTTTTCTTCGAAATGCCCGAAGAATTATGTTAATGAAAAATAACTGAATCTATCTCGCCGTACGCTTGGGTCTATTTGACCCTTATCACGCGCAAACTTGTCAAAATGTACGCTGAGCTACTGCTTCATACGTGAATTAATTGGGGTACAAAACTACCGTTAATTTTAAAGCGAGTTTACGGTTTTGTATTGTTTAAATTCTTGATTTATTATACAAAGAGATTCAAAGGGTTAATAGAGCGAATTTTTTTTTTTTTTTTATCTAGTTTGAGTTTTTATTTGTTTCTTTGCCAGTTTGACATATGAAATTTCGACGGAGCGATGTTTGTATCCAATTAGGTACGATTTTCTTCGTCCTGTTAATGTTTTATTTGGTGGTTGGCACTGAGTATTGCCAGCAGCTATTGTTTTATACTGATTTTTCAGTAGCTCCGAGTTGGATCTGTGCCCGGCAATAGGCCTGCCTCTTTTACATGGGACCGAAAGATACTGGCGAACTGTGGGAGTACATTATGTACACCTCTGCCTTACCCTTCGGTAAATACAGGCGTGATAGTATGTACATCAAAGGGAAAACGGAAACCTTTATAAAATCACTTTCTTGTTCGCCCGTCTGTCTATCTGTTTGGTCAAGACCTTTTTGTCAGCAACGGAGTACTTATATATTTATTTATAAGACATATTTAAGTTTCTCTGATTCCATAGACCTGTTATAAAAGCAAGCTTTCATGTCAACGCATTCAAAAGATACGGCCATTTATCCAACATTATTATTTGAAATAGTTTCGACCTGCTTTGATAAGCTTATAAACTCAGTAGGTAATGTTAATGATATTTTTTTTAAAAATCGTACTAGCAATGTTGGTCGCACATTACTAGTCTTCTTGTTAACCCCTCGTACCTACTGAGCTAAATATTTGTATTGCGAGGTTCACGGCGGTACATAGTGCAATGGGTGGGTTTTGAACCGGCAACCATGTGATTGCAAGTCCGACGCCCTAGCCAGGTTACCGCCGCTTATATTGATGCAAGAAGTAAGTTTGTAACCACAGAAGCCTTAGTCAAACTCCAGTTATTTATTTAGGATGCATAACCTTGCTCCCACGGTCCGTTAAGATTATGAAGGAACATCAAAATGAAGAATGATAAACATGAGAGATTGCCACTGTCTTCCCAGTATAGCCGGATCACACAACTTATAAAGCAATATTAATTCCCTTCTATGCAAATTAAATTAACACAATCAGCTGAAATCACATCGCGATTATATACCTACATAAAACAGGCTAACCCGTCGCTGTGGTCGGTGGGCACGAAGACAATGCCCAACCCTACCCTAGAAATGGGCACAATATGATGTAATATTAAATGTAAACTTTACAAATCCAGATGTGTTAAAATTAGGTTTACATGTCGGTTGTCTGATTTCAAAACTGAGGGATACAATTTTTGTAATGACCCGATTTCAAAAAATCGTAGTCTCTTACTGAGTTTTAAAATGGGACAGCCGATGGATATCTATTATATTTTTAATAAAAGTATGATAAGTGGCTTTCTTCTATAATAACAAAGTGTTGCTTCACGGTGGAATTACACACCACAAATACATATCCAGTATAAGCTGATCTGGCATTGTACAATAGGCTTTTATGTAGTTTTATAATTAAAAGATGGAGGAAAATATCTAGATAAAACCTACATGGTGAGAGATTTACTCGACGGCAAGTGAAATCTGCCGACCCCTGCTAACTCGGTGGACTATAGAGTTATAGGTACCTCAATACTCAATATATTTATTGCACTCCACAATGTTAACAGGTGTTACACAGTAATTTAGTAGGTATCAATCATGGACCCTGTCGGGCACGGCAATTTAGGAGAGAGGAGGAAGGCATTCTATTTTTATATTTGTTATACCTACTACTTTTTTTAGTTTTTTTTTTTATGTTCTTAATTATTATTATTTTATAGTTATTGTTTTGTATATACCTCTCATTCTGGTAGGAAACCCGGGCCCAGCATTGGGACAATATATTATCGGCTTGATGTGTAGCCGTGTGTAATATAACATAACATACCATCACGCCTGTATTCCTCGAAGAGTTAGGCAGAGGTGTACTAATGTGCACCCACACTTCGCCGATATATTTAGGTCCCATGTACTAGGAAGCGAAATGTTGCCATTAACCGGGCACAAATCTAGGCTCATAGAAAATTAATGACACAAGACCTCTAGGGTAGATGCGCTTGGAACCACTAGATTAATGAGGAAGTTGCCGTGTCCGGAAATCATATCACCAAAAGCAGCCATTTTAGCCCTCCAGAATCGCAGAAGTGGAGGTTCTTATTAGAATACATAAATACGGTTTGGCGACACCAAACAAAAAACAGGTGCGGCGTAAGATTTTTGCTAACAAAACATTTTCACGATGCGTTGCGGGTTTTTGTGTTTCCGAAAGTGTACCCAACGGTAAGGCAGTTTTCCTCATGGAGTTGCTTTTTACCGATAAAAAATTGCTGGAACGTGGCCCTGCTCCAGAGTGTTAGTTAACCCGATTTGTGCGGGACGTGTAGTGATAGCCTAGTGATATGACCATTGGACTGACAAGTCAAAGGTCTCGAGTTCGAATCCAAGGCACGCACCTCTGACTTTTCGAAGTCATGTGCGTATTAATAATTAATTATCACGCGCTTAAACGGTGAAGGAAAACATCGTGAGGAAACCTGCATGCCTGAGAGATTTTCTTGACGGCGTGTGAAGTCTGCCAACCCGCAGTAGGCTAGCGTGGCGGACTATAGCCTAATCCCTCTCGTACTGAGAGGAGACCCGTGCCCAGCAGTGGGACAATGTAATGGGTTGATGATGATGTGCGGGACGTACCGTTTCATCCTTGATCGGGACGCCCGATGTCCCGATTCTTTCACCAAGCTCTTGAGTCTGTATTTTATTCGATAATTTTGACTCCTTAGTCTAGTGGGCCTAAGCGCGACTGCTACGCTAGAGGTCCTGAGTCCTGGGTCGAACAAAGTGTTTTTCTATGAATTATTCAGTAGAAGGACAGTTTGGATTAGTTCCCGGTTAATGGCAATAGGCTCGCCCCCTATTACATGGGACTTACACTGGCGACTCAGATCAAATAAAAAGTTAAGATGGAACTTTGCGAACAAAGAAGTGAGGCCGGCTAAAACTACGCCTTGCCGTGTATAATCACAATTGCACGCACACGTATACCGAAACTACGCCTTATCTTGTCAGTCGAGCAGAATCGAACAATCGCTACGCTACGCTACGTCTATCAAAACGTCATTAACGTATCACGTGCGTGTGTGCGTGTCATTGTGTTTGTACACGGCAAGGCGTAGTTTAACCCCGCCTCACTTCTTTGTTCGCAAAGTTCCATCTTAACTTTTTATTTGATCTGAGACTGGCGAAGCGTGGTTGAAAACTAACTCTTAGGCATTAGTTTCGAACTCGAAAGCTATGACTTGGCAGTCCAATGGTCATATCATTAGGCTATTACTGCTATTTGACAGACTTTGATATGGGTCATTAATTAGTACGCACTTAATAAAAACAAAAGCATGGATCGTGCCCATAACACCGGCTGTAATAATAATAATCAAATTTTAACAATCAATGAAAACAATAGCTATTGTTTACCTGATTAAATTCCTTACATTGTGAGATCAGAGAAAATTCTAGAAGGAGAAATAATTAATATGAAATCAAAGTATGTAGAATGTATTGCAATATTCAATTAAATTGTCTGAATAGGTAACGAGTTCTCTATTCTTTGTAAGTATATGAATGATAAAACACTATAGCTGTAAGCCCTCGGTTTCACTTACATCCTAAACAATATTTTACCTGTTGTTAAGTTTTATCGAAATCTGTTTAGCGTGTTACCTACGTCTGAAAAGGTCACAGACAAAAGACTTACTTAGGCGCATTTGTACGGATAGCATGTATATGTATAATAAAGCGGCGGTAGCCTAATGGCTAGGCCGTCGGACTTGCGATCATGTGGTTGCGGATTCGAAACCCACCTATTACACTACCGACGTGAACCCACTCGTAACACAAGCATTTAGCTTAGCACGAGTGGTTAACAAGAATACTAGTAATGTGCGACCCACATTGCGCTTTTAGTTAGAAAAAAAGTAAGTTAAAAAAACTGACTTAGTTTTTAGCACTGGTAAATAAAGTACCAGGTAGTATTTTATCATTGGTACTTGTGACAGATATTTAGAAGTCATCATCATCATTATCAACCCATTACATTGTCCCACTACTGGGCACCGGTCTCGTTTCAGAACGAGCGGAAATAGGCTATAGTCCACCACGCTAGCCTACTGCGGGTTGGGAGACTTCACATGCCCTCAAGAAAATCTCTTAGGCATGCAGGTTTCCTTACGATGTTTTTCTTCACCGTATAAGCGCGTGATAATGAATTACTAATACGCACATTACTTCGAAAAGACAGAGGTGCGTGCCTTGGATTCGAAATCGAGACCTTTGACTTGGCAGTCCAATGGTCATATTAGAAGGCTATCATTGCACACTTTAGAAGTCATAGTAACACCGATCACAGATATAGGATTTTGCTTAATAAAACCCATCACTAAAAACCATGCACTACTTTCCAGCGCTTCAACATCAACTGGCCGCTCTCATATAGCTACGAATCTTTGGAGCATGACATTTGAAGAACAATAGGAAACGCATGCAACTTCATGTTCAGCGGAGACAATGGGACTCTCATCAGAGAACTACATTCATAGGTGCGACAAGGATGCAAAATAACCCTTTAAAATGTACAGGGATTAGGAATACACCACGGAGTTCTAACTATTAACTTTACTTCAACATAAAATTGAATTGAGAAACTCTTCCTTTTGAAGTCGATTAACTCCGCAGGCGTCGACTATACAGCCACTAAAAATAATTGCACATCCAACATTTATGTAACTGATGCTGAATGAGAAACCACTAAAAGCGTGCCCGCTAGCTCCATCATAAACTTGAAAGGCGCAAAGGGGTCGACTGCAGTGCGTGCAGGCTACAGGTGGGGGGTGGAATCTCCCCTTCATCTAGTTTCATCTCATCTCAGTGCCTAGTGGACGGGCGCCGGAATCGCACGCGTCCGCGCGCCGCGCCACGCCATAACACGCGTATAAACATCAACACCCGCGTCGCGTTCAAAGGGTTGTGTCATTTTCAAAATTCGAACGTTCGAATTCTTTTTGAAATTCGTTTTTCTCTGTGATTGGATGGATAGTGTTGTGAAATTGTTTCAAATGTTTATAACTGTGAGCATTTAACAGGAATGGATGGAGAGAATCGTATCATTTTGAATGTTGGCGGTATAAGGTTGGTATCCGTATTAATTAAGTATCTTTGCAACCAGTTTTTATAATACCGTAGGCATTTCTATTGGAATTTTATCAAAGACCCGATATGAACTGCGGTTCGGTGGAAAATGTCCATTGTGTTGTGATTCAGAAGCGCCTTTGTTGTGACATTTTCGGTGATTTTGCTCGCTGTATTTTCCGTGATTTATGACATGCCCGGATGACCTTTTAGAGATTCACAATTTTCGACTCAAAAAAAACTAGCGCTACCCTCAATTTTAAACAATCTTGATGTTCTGCGGAACACACATTCTCACCACATACACACATTTTAAAACTTACCTACGTCCATACTTCAATTGTAATCATCATCATTCTCATCCTTATAGCGTTTTCCAACTAAATGGGGGTCACCATTTACCGTTTTCTAAACTAGGTACTAATGCTGACCCCAACGGTCAGCTTTTAGCGTTTTTCCAAATATGTTGAAGTTAGTTTTCGGTCTTATCAGATACAATACTGCTGAGCATTTTAGTGACTGCCGTGCCTGACGACCATCGCAACCCGATTAAATTTATTATCATGGCTAATAACTACCTATGTCTGTGTTTATCTTGTAATAAGTAAAAACAGCTACCTTTCCGCCCGTGGCTTCACCCGCGTGGACTGTACGTTTCTGTTCATTTTTAGGGATAATATATAGCCTATGTCACTCAGGAATAGTTTATCTTTCTATTGGTGAAAGAATTTTCAAAATCGGTTCAGTAGATCCAGAGATTAGCCCCTACAACGTCACAAACTCACAAACTTTACCTCTACATAATATGAGTATAGAAAACAATAGCGCCTATATTATGGCAGAGGTGTACTAATAATCTACATAGGTACATTAAATGGGACCTAAACCAAAGGGGGACCTGTAGGTGTGCATTATTGAAGGTACCTCTGTCCCTACAGGGAATACAGGTGTGACGGTGTGTTTATATTCTGCTATTGTCAGTAAGATACAAAGATTGAATATTTATTATTCAAACTTCAAATCTATATGATCATCCGAGTAGAATAGCTAATATATTTGTTCAGGTACAATGTAACATTTCACGATTTTCAAGGCAAATAAGTGTTATCCCGTGAGATATGAGTCAAAACGTTTGCTTTTGTATGAGGAAGTTTAAATTAATTTGTGTGATTCATTATAAGCGCTCTTTTTGGCTTACAGTCTACAGCTTAATTTGTGATACTTGATGACTGCCTCATTAGTCTAGTGGTCTGCTACGCTAGAGGTCCTGGGTTCGATCGCCAGGTCGAGTAGTGTTATTGGGTTTTTCTATGAAACTCTCAGTAGCAGCTCGGAGTCTGGATTTGTGCCCGGTTAGTGGCAACAGGCTCGCCCCATATTTCATGGGATCTAAAACATACCGGCGAAGTGTGGGTGTACATTAGTACACCCCTGCTTAACCCTTCTGGGAATACAGGCGTGATGGATTACATGATGCTAAAACATTATACCTGTGACGTCATACCTGTATCTGAATTGAGTTTTATCCTATTTGGAAACGGTTTAGAATTCAAAGCCTCACTACCTTTTGAAATAGATAAAGATTTTTACAGGGTCAGGTCACATTCAGGGTCCCCTGGTGATGCAAGCGTCCATATGCTATGGTAACCGCTTACCATCAGGCGGGACATATGTCAGTTTTCCATCTTAGTAAATAAGAAAAAAAAAGATTGGCATGATGTAAGAAGCGGAAAAATATCTGACTTGCTCGGTAGTAGGACCTCTTTGTGTTCAACCACCTTTCCGTCGGAGTCCGTAGTAGAACAACCCTCGGTTGCTGTTGGTTTGACGGTCTGCAGGCGGATTCTTAAGACTTGGCAACTCATCAGCAACTCCTCTGGTGTTGAAGGTATCCATGGGCGGCGTTGACTACTTACCGTCATGTGGCTCGACTGCTCATGCCGCCCATGGACACCTGAAACTTTTGCAGATGCATTGCTGAACCTAATATCTCTGGGAAAAGAGAAAGAAGGGGTCAGGGGGAGAAATTAGGCCTCCGGCGCTCACACTACATACCATCACGCATGTATTCCCCGAAGGTCCGGCAGAGGTGTACGGTGGCCAGCACATCAAGTTACCAGAAAATGACAAATTTTCTCAGTTGATTTTGAACTTTATCTCCACCACATTAAGTTTTAAAATCATTTGGAGAAATTTGACAGTTTTGTATACCTTGACCTGCTGGTGACTGTACTTTATGTACACCCACAGTCCGGTATGTGTAGGTCCCATGTAAAAGGGAGCAAGCCTAATGCTATTAACCGGGCACACATCCAAACTCCGAGCTGCTACTGACAATTTTAACGAAAAACCCAATAACACTTGGTTTGCTTGACCTAGGAATCGAGCCCAAGACTTCTAGCGTAGCAGTCGTGCTTAGGACCACTAGACTAATGAGGCAGCTAAATAAATAACTAATCCCTGATCGTGCGCATGTAGTTTTGCCAGCGAGACACGACTACGAGAGAGTTCAATTTGTACTGAAAATAGGGGCCTCGTATACTCAGGCCACAAAAAAATAAATAATGTGCTCGTCGATTGCGTAAAAATCAATGCAAAAATAATTGTCTACCCCAAAGTTTTCCATTGACGGCAAAAGCCAGTTGCTGTTAATATGGGCTCTTATATATCTTCTTATGTACCTTATGTACTTAACAAACATAACTAAGCTGATTGCACAAGTCATGCCATATCGTAAGAGGATTATGTTGACGTTATGGGGGAGTGGGATACGTTACTTAAACATGCGATCACGCCTGTATTCCCCGCGAGAATAAGCAGAGGTGTACCTACTATAGGTAAATCCACAGTAACCTTTCTAGGTCCTATGTTTTAGGATCGAGCCTATAACGTTTAACCGGATATAAATCCTCGCTACTAATTTTAAGCAAAAAACCATTTTTTTTTTTTTTTTAATTTATTTATTAATTAACCAACTTATACTAACAGTTTACACTACACATACAAGTTATCGGTCATATAGGTAGTAACGAAAGAATACATTCATTTTTAATTATTTTGAAATATAAAATTAGGAAATAATAAAACAATTACTAAGCTATGGGATTGTACTAGATGGGGCAATAGATTCCAGGTATCGAGTGGCAGTACTCAGGAATCTCAGTTCCGTGCTCGCAAAGGCATCTAGTGAGTCATCGTAATGCAATATATTATTAATGTGGGTAAGTGCTAGATACAAAGGACTCGTCTTAAGGGTTACGGTACTAGTTTGCGGTATCGAAAATAGAGGACGTTGACGAGGACGAAGGGTATGTCTGATAGGCAGTGGAATATTAATAGAAATGTACTGCAGTAACGTGGAATTGGAATGGGTACCACGAATTAAGCGGACAAAATATTTAACAAGCGCTACATTTCTCCTAACTTCCAAGCTTTGGTAGGCAACCATACCTAGGACGAATGGTGTTGGGTACATGTATGGGTAGTACCCGTATAATTTAAAGTAGAGGTAGCGAACAAATGACTTCTGAACTTTTTCAATGAGTAGAGCATATTTTTTTTCATGGGGGTTCCAGATTACACTGTTAGTTTCTAATAAGCTGCGAATATATGAGTTGTAGAGTATGGTTATGGCCTGACGGTTGTTGAAAATTTTCACCTGTCGCAACACGAATCCTAGACTTTTACGGGATTTGTTACCGGTCTTTATTATGTGTTGGTTGAAAGTAAGGTGTGGATCAAACTGTGTACATTAAGTTTCTCGATCTGGAAAACGAACCCAGATCCTCATCAGCCAAACTTGTGACCACTAGATCGAGACATTTATACCTCAAATTTGCAATGCCTCTACATGGGTCTTGGGTTCTATCTCCAGGTCAAGCAAAGTTTTATTGGGTTTTTCTATAAAATTCTCAGTAGCAGCTCTGATTCTGATTGATCTGACTGATTTGGAGTCTGGATTTGTGCCCGGTTAATGGCAATAGGCTCGTCCCCTATTACATGGGACCTAAACATACCGGCGAAATGTGGGTGTACATTAGTACGCCTCTGCCCTACCCTATGGGGAACACAGGCGTGATTATATGTTATGCTAGTATTTTAGTAACTAAAACTCTGACTGGTTGCCAGTTCCAGCAAAGTAAATAGCGAATGTTAATAAAGTTAGCTCGCTTTGTAAACGTTGAATATTTTATCATGAAAATATTTCAATTTTTGTTGTAAAACTTTTAAATATCAATATTTTATTACGTAACAAACTACCCTTTATAACCGATGGGTTTGGCAGAGGTATACTGAGGGCCCCCGTTATGTGTTTCGCCAGTCATCATTAACCCATTCCGAAGGCTCCTCTCAGAACGAGAGGAATTAGACTTTAGTCCACCACGCTACCCAACTGCGGATAAGCAGACTTAACACATGCCCGCTTCGTCTAAAAATCTCTCAAGTAGGCAGGTTTCCTATCGTTTAAGTGTGTGATATTTAATTTTAAATGCGCTTATGACTTCAAAAAGTCAGAGGTCGCTTCGATTGGAACTTAAGACCTTTGACTTGGCAGTCCAATGGTCACATCACTAGGCTATCACGGCACCTATTGCCAGTATTGCATACTATCACGCCTGGTTTCCCCGAAGGGTTAGGCAGAGGTGTATTAATGTACTCATTTCGCCGGTATGTTTAAGTTCCAGCCTATTGCCATTCACGGGGCACAAATCCAGACTCCGAGCTGCTACTGAGAATTTCATAGACAAAACCCATAACGTTTTGCTCGGCCTAGGGATCGAACCTAGGACCTCTAGCGTAGCAGTAGCGCTTAGGACCGAGTCACCTATTGCCAGTAACCGAGCATAAATTAAAACTCCTTACTAAGATTTGTATAAAAAAACCCAATAACACTGCTTGCCCTGGGAATCGTACCCAGTATTTCTAGCGTAGCAGTTGCGCTAAAGACCACTAGACTAATGAGGCAATATTGCTTTATTCTCGCGTGTGTATGAAAAGATGTATGAATGTGTAAGAAGCTAAAGAAAATATCCAAGTATCGTATCAAGTGGCGGTCTATAGTTTCTGCCTACCCCTGTGGGAAAAAGGCGTGAATTTTGTTTGTTTTTTTTTTTGGTTTAAAAAAAATTAGTATTCTTGCTAACCCCTCGTGCTAAGCTAAATGCTTGTGTTACGAGTGGGTTCGCATCGGTAGTGCAATGGGTGGGGTTCGAACCGGCAACCATTATGATCGCAAGTCCGACGCCCTAGCCATTAGGCTACCGAGACGCTTCAAATGAGTGTATATATTTTGTTCTCAATTTCATAGACTCAATATTTATCTCGAAATACAAAAGAAACATGGTATATTCTGCGGAATTATTAGAATATCCGACAATGTTCATCTTGTAAAGAACAAAAGGCCCGAGGCTAGATACAACGTTATTCGGTAAAGACGTGGGTAGTTAACATTACATAAACGTGTAACTAAGTTCTAAACAACCATTGCTTGCCTTTGTAATTATTAACCGTCAAACGTACAGTTAAAATAAAATAAAAACCGGCCAAGTGCGAGTCGGACTCGCGCACCGAAGGTTTCGTACAAACCTGTAGGTATATATTTTATTTATTTATTTACAATCTAACACTATCATGTCAGGTTTACACCCAATGCGATAATGTGATTATCATCTATAACTTAACTAGGTACTTAATAACTCGAGAGTCCCCTCACGAATTCCGCTACAGAACAATTAAAAATATAACATAACATAACATAACATACCATCACGCCTGTATTCCCCGAAGGGTTAGGCAGAGGTGTACTTAATGTACACCCACAGTTCGCCGGTATGTTTGGGTCCCATGTAATAGGGGGCGAGCCTATTGCCATTCACCGGGCACAAATCCAGACTCCGAGCCGAATTAAAAATATCTACCCTTTTATAAGTATTTTTATTATATGATGTAACTAAAAATTTACGGTTTTCGCAATTTTTCCTTTATCTCTGTTTTAAGATGTGGCTTCGTACCAAATTTCAAGATACTGAGTTCACGGGAAGTACCTTGTAGGTTTCGATTCCCTTGCGGGTGTCGAAAATTTGCGGCATAAACGGTTGTATCTTTTGATTGCGTTGGTTTAGAAGTTTGATTTTTTCACAGCTCCAAGTGACAGTAGACTTGAGTATTTGATTTAAATTACAGCTTGATACTTGATACTCTACGAGTTCCTGAGAAAAAGGGTCATGACAGACAGACAGACGGACGGAAAACAAAGTGATCCTATAAGGGTTCCGTTTGAAACCCTAATGAAATGCTGCAAGCCTACTTTTATCATGAGTACCGCTGAAATGTGAGATAAGCTTCTCGCGTGGGTCTTCCCCAATAGTTATAATCTGGGTGTCTTTAAATCACGAGTGAATCGGTTTCTCCTAGGCCAGCGCGGTCCATCGTCGATCACAGTATTGCTTAACATCAGGCGAACTGGCAGTCAAGCATAGGCCTATCATGAATATAAAAAAAATGAAAGGTTCAGAAGCAGTAGCTATTGTATTTTTTTTTTAAACATTTCTATTTTACTCATCGGCGCTGCTCAAGTCATCGGCATGCACAACGCAGTCACATACCATCACGCCTGTATTCCCTGAAGGGTTAGGCAGAGGTTTACTAATAAACACCCATAGTTCTTAACTGTAGTTGAAGTTGTTACAACGATTGGACTAATGAAGTAGTTAGAGGCAGTTGCCGAAAATAATTCGTTCGTTGTTCAAAGCTTCGTGTAGAATACTGATATTTAGTCGTATCTGATTAGACTGGAACCAAGTAGAATAGGATAGAATAGAATAGAATAGAATAATGTTTATCGTACACCATAATAAGAAACTACATTTATAGAGACATAGTTAAAATAGGGGTAGTTTTTTTATGTACACAGTCCTGCCAGAATTAAAGTCTTATTCGTCGTCGTCTAGATAGATATTCTGAGCTGAAATATTCCTTCCAATAATGTCTAAGACAGACTTTATTTCCGTAATAGTTAGCGTTAATGGTTTGGAAAACCTAATGAATAGCTGCTCGCTTCTGTTGGCTTACCGTGCGAACTAAATTATCTTCACGCCTTCCGTTATTAATAGAGTCTGCAGTACAACTCCCTTCCGCACTCGTTGCGAGACAGCCCCTCTCTGCACGTTTTCAAGAGGAGAATAAAGGAGCAATTTCTTTCTACAGTAAGAACTTAGAAAATATATATTTAATCATATTTATGTATTATTATAGTATTTTATGTATGTATGTTGGATAATTTTATATAGTTTGTATGCTTATTGTATTTACTTACTTATTATAATTATTGTACACTTGACTCAAACCCTATTTTTATAGATCAACAATGATCACTCAAAGGTTTGCTGGAAGAAAACTCAATGTTGAGTTAAGCTCGCCTTTGTACATTGTTTGTTTATAATTAATGTGTAACTATGTTTTTCTGTGTACAATAAAGAATAAGAAAGAATAAGAATACAATAGGTAGACTAAGTTTAAGGCTAAGACTACTAGCATTTAAAGAAAAAGTTTTGGTATGCATTAGGCTCATAACAGATACAATTCGGTCCGACAACGATCGAATTCGGTATCATTGAAGCTTGGACTTCATTGAATCGAATCTAATGGGTCTGAATACAACTGAATTCGGTATCCGTAAGACTCGGACTTCATGTAATAGGATCTCCACCGCTGGGAAAAAACCAAAATCGCTCGGTCGTTCTCGGTCGTTTCCGGACCGAGAAGATTCAATTGTATACTCTGAGTCCATCTCTAGGCTCAGAGTATCTGCAATTGGATCTCTTCGTTCCGAATACAACCGAATTCGGTATCCTTAAGATTAGAACTACAATATGTAATGGGATTTTCCCGGTGCGACAAAAACCGAGTACGTAGTCCATAAAAAATCAAACCCATCTGTATGTATCCTACTACTCCGCATTTCATTGTAGCCTTTGTTGTCTCTAAAACAAGAGTCATCCGGTAAATAATCGCGAATGTGCTAGCAATGGAATGTGAACTTTGTCATGTGTATCATAAAGTTCGTTATTAGAAAACTTGACAAGTTACTTGTTTTTATTATATTGTAGCATTAAATAATGCGAAATATTCACGAAGATATGAATTTTCTAGTGAAAGAAAAGCTTGTCAAGTTCGAGATTTCTAGTGTGCTTCATAAAGATTTTCTCTTGAGACAAAACACTTAATATACCTTTAAGTAAATACTTAAGTTAATTCTCACTTCACAATTCCTAACATCTACTTTTCGACATTTACAATTCGCAGTAGGTGTCGCGTATAATGTGTGCTGAAATTCAAGGTGTTGCGGTTTCAATCGTGAATTGAATACTAATGCCTCAATTTTTGGGCCTAACTACGTATGTCCCGACATTTGGTAAAGTATTGGTCTTTCGAGGACTGGGTTTATCGCCCTTATTAAGATTTGGGTGCGACTTGTTTTTCGGGGATTCTTAAAGCTTCTACAAGTTGGATGCATAATAATATGCCTAGTGATATTATGAACTTGATTTAAAAATATTTATGTCAAGCCGATGTTCTCCAGTTCACCAATTCAAGTCCAAGACAAGACTTCGAAATCATGTGCGTATAATAATATTTATTAGAATAATTGTGACCCTCCAAAGGATCGAAGGAAGGAAGAAGGAACGTAAACAGGTGCTAATGCTAATGACCATAATGTTATGTAGTTATGTTAGTAAAGGTTTTACTCTTTCACCGACGGATTTTTTTTTTGTAATAAGACGTCACGAAACAAAAAACTTTCAAAGTCCAACATAAGTCGAAAATTGTATTGAATTGTCCAAAAAAGATGTTTTCTGTAGATCTGTATAATGATAGGGAAATCTTCTTTTAATATATTTTTCTTTGTATTTTCCATGAAAATTCTTGTTTTTTTATTGGCACAGCTCAAAAGAAAAAACTAATCAGGAATCATTGCACAAGACGTATGACGTATTATGTAGTAACCTATATTATTCATTTCCATGGCATTATTTATTATGTTGTTTAGTACGATTGTTCGTACAAACTTTCTTTCATTATTTTTTAGGCTAAATTCTGAAAATATAGATACTGTATTGAATACTCAAAAGAATCAGTCACAGAAATACGTCCCAATGGACATACAACATATCTATAGTACCTCCTTACTTCTCGAGTGATAAAGAGGTCTTGAGCGCCTCCAATAAGCCGGAGTTTGTCATTGACAGCATACCTTTTGAAGTGCCAATTGATTGATCACCCAAGAAGCGACACTTAGGGTACTAACCTACGAATAAATAATACTCAGGAAGCGTAACTCGGAACGAATTCCGCTCAAAAAGTGGACCTACTTCAAACCAAATGACGACGATTCAAAATTCGAATCACTTGCGATGTTTCAAATAGACATGCTTGGTAATTGGTTTAAATTCAGAGAGAAAACAGGGATTGGTTCGCGCGCGTGCTGTAATGTCTGTAATGACATCAGAGTCAAAATGGCGTGGTCGATATTATGCAATAAGTAGACCGGACCAAGTCAATAATAAAACAATATTATAATTATATTAAATATTTTATACTATTGTGATTTTTTTTTAATTATACTATATTAATACAGGGTGGAAGGGACATCGACGCACAACCGCTTACCATGAATTCAGTACATGATTCTGGACCCCCCCCCGCGTAGATATTTTTCGTCGGTTACTAAAAAGGCTTAGATTGGGTACTTTTTCGTTTTGTTGTATGGTGCTAAAACGAACAAAGCCGATGGTTTGCCAACAAGAATTGTGACTTCATCTATTGTTGGAACGTTGAAATAGTGTTAGTGTATTCAATTGGGTCGTTTGTTTATTCTGATCATAACCTTGGCAATAGGTCACCAGGTTCCTTTAAGGTTTTTGTTGACCTGGTACTTCAGTTGTATGTGGATATTTGTACAAACTGGTACTGCAGTTTTGTGTAACATGGTATATCCCTTACTGATTTGTAAAAATATTTTTCATCAAAATCCATGGAGCATACTCAGCAGAGTATGCTCCATGGATTTTGATGAAAAATATTTAAAATATAATTTTAATTTTGAAAACTAGCAAGTTTTCACAGGCATCCAGTCATACTCTCGTCTTTCTAATTGAACTGCAGCTATCCACTTATTTTGCCGAATGGGATTGGCAGGGAAACTAAAAAAAAAAAACAAAATACATTAGTCTTATAAAAATATCTAAATTTTATCGATTTACTTTTCAATATTTCATCTAGAAAAAATACTTTCTACATTAGGTAAAAAATTTACTGACTTCATTTCGCATAATATTGACCATCTCGTTTTGATAACGTATTTGAACAACTTTGAATATATTTATAATTAAGCTACTACTTACTACTACTACTAAGTGAAAAGTGATCTCTGGACATTTTAATCTTGTATGTCTCCTGCACCACTTCACAACACATGATGGCATGATGATTCACAATGATATTAAGCTAAAACGTTTGACATATGCTCGCTTGCGGAAAATGTCCGACTGATGGCACGCTGGACACAATTATGAAGCCCCGCCTACTTGGACACAACTTTTGTTGGGTCATTTTCTTAACGCAGTTACATTTCCTGAGTATTATTTATTCGTAGGTACTAACACATACTGTCTGGCAACCTGGAGATGTGTCTGTGGCTTTGTCGAGTGGTACCATTGTCATCTAGACAGGTAGATTGATACGTAGAGATATTTTTTGTGTAATGTGAGCCGAATATTATGGCAGTTTTGCAACTTATTTTTATTTTAAAAGCTTTCTACTCGTAGCAATATGGGTCGCATATTACGAGTAGGTATTCTTGTTAACACCTTGTCCTAAATATACTAAACTTGTACTACGGGTGGGCTGACGTCGGTAGTGCAATACAATGATTTAAAAAACTTACATATCAATATACATGTGTAGGGGATGCTGATACGAAACTCCAAGGGTTGTGCTAAGACGGAAGATGGGCTTTTATTTACTTAATGACACAAGAGAGAGCTACGTTACAGAGGCCCGGTATCGTGCACACTGTAGTACAATAATAATTACGATCGTAGACTAAATCACAATACAGAGGCTCGGAATCGTGCACACTGTATTATTCCTGTCGCTAAGTAATTAATTTGACAATAAACTGACCGGATACCTTATACTACCGAGTGTAACGAAACCATAGCGCGATCTATTTCGACGCCAACGCCATCTATCGAGGTAGGGTGTCAACTTTTGCAGTTTGTTCCCCGTTTGTCTTTTATTTATTGTTGCATGTTACACATGTATATTTTTTTAAGTTGCGGTAGGCGTAATGGCTAAGCAATGGACTTGCGATCATGTATTGTGGTTGCCGATTCGAATGGTTGACATAGGTGTACTACTGTACACACGTACAGTAGTACACCATAACAAAACATAACATACCATCACGCCTGTATTCCCCGATAGTTTAGGCAGACGTGTACTAATGTAAATACACCTATGCCTAACCCTTCTGGGAAAACAGGCGTGATGGGATGGTAAATAAATGATCCTCGCCCGGATGCTCCCTGGACGACCTCTATACAAGGATAAATTAAAATTAAGGATAATCCATCCCTAGCGGGAATTTGCGATAGAAGCGTGTATTCTGTGTAATGAAATACTCTTAATCTAATTTTAACGATATATTTCGGATATTTTCTTACAGAAGCCACACATATCACGGTATTGTAATTGAAAGGGATGCCGCTCTACACGTTTAATAGCCCCATCCCTTTCTCACATCCTGAAAATGATCGCAATAACAAATGATGGTATGTTCGCAGATCTTACAGAACTAATAAAACGGTCGTCGCCACCCAAACATATGGCTATTTTATTTTCCAACTCACTGTAAATGTAAACACAATCAATTTGTATATTGAACACAATATGTGGGAGTGAAACAGATATATTATAGTAAACATTCGTACGATCACGCCTATTCCCCGATGGGTTTGGCAGAGGCGTACGTAGTTTGCTGGTACTTTAAAGTCCCATGTGATATTATCATTAACCAAACAAATCTGCAACAACAAATCCAATCTCCAAGCTTATACTAATAATTCCTTAGAAAAACTCAATAAATAAATTGATTTGACTTGAAATAAGTATAAGTAGAGATACTTAACTCGTTTAGAAGCTAATAAGGCTTTAAGAGATTGGTTCGTTTATTTATGATATAGGCTAGAATGTACATAGATGAACTTTTGGTAATCTGTGAAAATCTTTAAAAGACGAATGATAGCTTTAACTAAGTCGCAGTTAAATTCAGAATTAAAATGTATCCAATACTATCTAATAAATAATATACTTAACAAGAAAATACAATTTTACATACATATACTCACGCCTTTTTCCTACAGGGGTAGGCAGAAACTATAGACAGCCACGTGCAAAACTCTCAAAAATCACTCTCAAAAATCATGGCAATGTTTAACCATAAAAGTTCAATAGAAAGATGTAGGTAGCTATCGAAAATTTGTGACTTACTAGATATGCTTTTAAAATCGTCCGTTCAGTGAATATCAAATTCACCGATTCCTATTTCAAATATCCGTTCGCTTATCTCCAAACGCGGGCATTCATTTCTGTTCGTGTGAGTTGATTCGTGTGCAGAACGCCTTATTTGTATTTTCGTATTTGTGTCGCTTGCAGCTACAAACAATTATCGATCTATAGGTACTCACTAAATAATTAATAGGTCTTATAGTAAAATCGACAAACGATTGATTTATTTTATAAGTTAAATTAGTGTCGCTAGTAATCGGCGCCCTTTTCTTTAAAATAAGTAAAACTTAATACCTAAATAATATTTATTTCGGTAAACAGATCATTTAAAAACCCTTTTACAAGTCAAAGCTGTTTTTTTTTTAACTAGCTGGTGCCGTCATTACCTACCTATCCGACGACCTCTGAGAAGAAACGCTGAACCAAACTTTCTTTTTTTTATGGCATAACTCGGCAAACGAGCAGGCTAGCTACCTGATGGTAAGTAGTCACCGCCGCCCATGGACATTTGGCAAACCAAAGGAGTTGCAGATGCATTACCGAGCCTATTTAAGGAAAAGGGAGGGGAAGGAGAAGAGGAGAAGGAAGGTGACTGAGGGAGAAATTGGGCATCCGGCGCTCCACACTCACCGTACGAAACGCAACAGTATACATACTGGTACTTGACGTCGATATTCTGTGGGAGGGTAGTGCTTCCCCGGTCGTGCGACCCATTCATGCTGGCATGTAGACATGCCAGCAGGCACTACTAATACTAAACTAAACTCAGAGAATCATGGTCTCTGTTAAAGTCCAGAAATTAGTAATATTAGACACAGGCTTCTCCTCGGTGAGTAGTGGGCCGTAGTCCACCTCGCGGGCCCAGTGCGGGTTGGTAGATGTCACATGTCTTCGATTTTTGGTTCTAGGATATGCCAGTTTCCTCTCAAGGTTTCCCATCACCGTTTCGAGAGCAGTGGTAATGAAATAATTTACACAAAGTAAAGCACCTGTAGGTTTTGAACTTATGACGTAAAACTCATAAGTCGCGACCGATACCAATAGGACCCTTAACTGCACCACTTCACCCAAAGGGGGAAGATAATCTCGGAAAATTAATTACCTATATTTTACCGACAGAGCCGGGCAAAGCCTTTATTCAAATATACCCTTATACACCCTACATTACCATCATCCAACCATAACTGGCACCTTCAATCATATCAACCCTGAACATCAAGGGTACAAGGATGACGTACGACGGCAACCCGGCAATACTTTAGGCAATTTATTGGGGTTTCAGGGGACCCCATGCGTTTAGCTCGTATTTATTCAGAAAAATTAGAGAATGAAATGCTGAGGTCACTGTAAATTGTTAAAGGATGTGTTTTATCGTGGATTATGTGTTTAAAACGGCTTGCGATCTTGTGGTTGCCGGTTCGAACCCACCCATTGCACTACCGATGTGAACCCACTCGTAACACAAGCATTTAGCTTAGTACGAGGGGTTAACAAGATTACTAGTAATATGCGACTCACTTTAAAAAAAGAAACAAAAATGGTTGCTGCGTCAACGGTCGGGGATGCGATCCCTGGACGGAACAAATTGCATGGCCCTCACATAGCATAAAATACCATAGGTGAGATGTACTAATGAACACCCACAGTTCGCCGGTATGTTTATTAATGTACCCAGTACTAGAAAACTGAGTCCACTTTTTATACTTTTTAAATTCATAAGTGCTTCTGATCAGCACACCTGTATTTCCCGAAGGGTTAGGCAGAGGTGTACCACCGTTCGCCTTAACGGAGCCTAAGACCTCTAGCGTAGCAGGCGCGCTTCAAACTACAAGACTAATAAGGCAGGCAGTTAAAACTTATGAATTCATGTAATTACAAGCAACAGCCTAAAATACTTAAGTACAAGCCTTTACTCTTTTGGTAGCAACACTCACGGCTTTCGGCGGTTATTTAATATTCTTTCTGTGCTGTGGCTTTATCTGTCTCCACAAAGACTGACATTTCTCAATGTTACGTACCCTAGCACTCACTTGTTGATTAAGAAACATGGTAATATACCCACTGTTTATGTCAAAGACGGTTTTATGGAACTGATTAGATCGTACTGTTATCTTTGGCTGTCTGAACATGATTATAAATAATAATCATCATCTTTATTTCATTCATCTTTATTGGATTTGTGTCCTTTATTTCATTCATCTTTATTGGTTTTGTGTGTATGGCTATGGGCTCGCTCTCTATTACATGGGACCTAAACATACCGGCGAAATGTAGGTGTACATTAGTACACCTCTTCTTAAATCTTCGGAGAATACATTGCCCTATTTTTACGACATTCATTATTGACTTTTCCCAAAGCTATATACTTAATAGGCGAGCTAAAAATACCCCATCTTTAACTACCACCTTACCTTCCTTGGGGGTAATGGTAAAGTCGTGTACAACATGAAACTGGCCATTACAGTAACCTTAATGGTTTCTCACTACAACATAAATAAATATCCTTATTTTTGACCATTCGTCATTTTTCATTCACTATTTTCGGATGGGTAACTAAGCTATTCCCCGAAGCGTTAGGCAGAGGTGTACTTTTTTATGGGATCACTTGGCAAACGAGCTGGCGAGCTACCTGATGGTAAGTATTCGTCGCCGCCCATGGACATCTGCAATACCAAAGGAGTTGTAAATGCGTTCCCGAGCCTGGCATGTAGATAGCCAGCGAGGCATCATTACTACATAATGTTATGTTAAAAAATTACGTATAACAAAAACTAAACCACCTTCAAAAAATAATAAAATATTTTTGTCTAAAACAGTTTGGGAAGACGGTGACTTCTATTTGAGTTTTTTTTTTGTTTTCGCCACCGACTTCCAAAACTTTTTAGACAAAATTATTTTATTATTTTTTGAAGGCGGTTTAACTTTTTTGTTACAAGTAATTTTATTTTGTAATTTTTAGTGGAAAGTTTTGTTTAGAAGTACTTGTTAGCCAACGAAACGCACTGCTCCAATAAGACAGCATAATATCATCGATGTAAACTTTTTTTATATTTCTGTTGATATTTTCAAAAGTGCTCAACCAATTTCGATAAAATTTGAACGGGACCACTTCTGAGGTACGACCTACCAAACAATCATCAAAATCAGTCCACAATTGGCGGAGATATCGCGTAAAAAACGAAAGAAAAACATACAGACGGATTGAGAACGTCCTCCTTTTTGAAGTCGGTTGAAAACTAATACAAACTCTTATACTACAACTGGTTACGTAGTAAGTACTGGTTTAAGTTATCCTAGTTTTCGAAATCAAACATAAATCATTCTCTTTTAACATCAAAAGTAAAAATACATCAAACATGACAAAAATACGATGAAAACTGTTTATATAAGAAAAGGTCACATTTCCGTACGTCAGTACACTCAAGGTCTAGGTTTGATTCCCGGGTCGCAATAAAAATACGTCTCGAGTGCGTAATGCATTGAGAAATTTTATCATAAAATATTTCGATCAAGGTTACAATAATGTATAATGGAACTAAGTATATTAAAATAATGCTTCGTAGAATTTATGTGTTGTTGTGAATCTATTTTTTATCTCAATTGTATAGAGTCAATATCAATGAATGAATATAAGTATTGTCTATCAATATTGTTAGAGTAAAAATATGCGGTTTAATACATACATACATATTGTCACGCCTGTCTCCCATGGGCCCTCCCAAGGCAGCGACTATAGATTTCCACTTGCTACGATCCACACTACTTTCGCTTCATCTACATTCATTAATCTCTCCATGCATGACCGTCGGTTTAGGGTGCTCGGAACCTGGCCTTTTTTAAGAACATCCGCAATTTGGTTGCGGTACGTTCGCCGAGGCTAATGTTAATAGGCTACATAATATGTTATATATACTAGCCGTAAGAGAGTTTGAATACAGACAGACGCTTTACTTTGTGTGAAGTATTTCATTAGCCCTGCTCAAAGTTAAGATGGAATTTTGCGAAGAAAGAAGTGAGGTCGGCGAAAACTACACCTTACCTACCGAAACTACGCCTTATCTTGTCAGTCGAGCTATCGAAAGCTTGACTGACAAGATAAGGCGTAGTTTCGGTATACGTGTGTGCGTGTAATTGTGTTTGAACATAGCAAGGCGTAGTTTTAGCCGGCCTCACTTCTTTGTTCGCAAAGTTCCATCTTAACTTTTTATTTGATCTGAGAGGAAAACATCGTGAGGAAATCGGTGGGTCCTACAACCAAATATTCCACAACATGTGACATCTCCCCACGCGTATGGGCCCGCGTGGTGGATTAAGGCCCACTCGCCGAGAGGCCCAGTGTCCCAACAGTGGTAGGCCGGTTATGCGGCTTCTAGATAATATTCATTCTATGGTGTTATCATAAGTAGCCCAAATTATTCTCGTGCTTTACTCCCAGATATCCTAAACGCTCTGCGTTGATTTATGGCTAGTAAATGTGGATTTATGGTGCGATAATCCTGTCTTGATGTGCAGCCAACACAACAAGGAAATAACTAGTGATTTTCTCCGACTTTGTTTTTAGTGAAGTTTATTGAGGTTTTTATTACATGCCATTCGTCTTCTATTGTCTAGTTTTAGCTTGCCATCTTTGTCAACCCATATATTGTCTTACTGGTGGTCACTGGTCTCCTCTCAGTAAGAGAGGTTGCTTTGTATGGTAATATATGGAAATAGTTGACTACGGTTTTATTGAAATGAAATGAAATGATGAAATGAAATGAAATTATATTTATTTCTGTAAATAGATCTTTTAAAGACACTTTTACAAGTCGTTTTCTTTTACATATATTTTTTTAAACTAGATGGCGCCGACATTTCCTATCTGACGACCTCTGAGAAGAAATGTCTAAACAAACTCAGAGAATCATGGTCTCTTTTAAAGTCCAGACAATAGTTATATCATAGATATGCGAGTTTTACAATGTAGGGCAAATGGTATATTAATGGTGTATTAATGTGTTGTGTGTATTTTAGAAAGTACTAGCTTTCCGCCCACGGCTTCGCCCGCGTGGTTTATTGGCTTTTCTATACTAAAATATGTATGTATTATACATATAAACCTTCCTCTTGAATCACTCTATCTATAAAAAAAACCGCATCAAAATCCGTTGCGTAGTTTCAAAGATTTAAGCATACAAAGGGACATAGGGACAGAGAAAGCGACTTTGTTTTATACTATGTAGTGATGCACAATGATAAACCTATTCGATAGATCGTCCAACTGCTGGGCACGGGTCTCCTCTCAGATCGAGAGGGATTACACGCTAGTTTACTGAGGGTTGGCAAACTTCACACGCCCGCCGTCAAGAAAACCTTCTCCTCACGATGTTTTCCTCCATCGTTTAAGCTCGTGAGAAATATTTTTTAATACACATATGACTTCTAAAAGTTAGATGTGCATGCCTTGGACTCGAACTCGAGGACTTTGACTTTGCAGTTCAGTGGTCATATCGCTAGCCTCATTAGTAGAAAGTAGGTATGCGAGTGAGTACATTTGCGAAGATGAGTGAGTGCTTTTTAATAACTCAGATCAAATAAAAAGTTAAGATGGAACCGAAACCGAAACCGAAACTACGCCTTATCTTGTCAGTCGAGCTATCGTGCTATCGAAAGTTGGACTTACTAGCTAAGGCGTAGTTAACTAATAAATATATGCGTGTAATTGTGTGTTGTACACGGCAAGGCGTCGTTTTAGCCGGCCTCACTTCTTTGTTCGCAAAGTTCCATCTTAACTTTTTATTTGATCTGAGTTTATTATGTTGTAAGGTTGTGTGTTTTTTTAAGAGTTTATGTGTGTTTGTCTTTAAGAGGTTTTTATCTTTGAATTGAAAAATCGAGAAGTTTAATCATATAAATTTGGAATATAATAAAGAACACCTTCGAAGTACCTAGCATCTGTCGTCATTTTGGAATTTTAATTACTTTGTTGAGAAATTTAAGTGTGTTTATGTTCTGCTACAAGTTTTCGCTCACAGGTTGACTGAACACTTGTGGAAACTTCTAGAAATTTGTCTTTATGGAATATTGTTTGTTGATGAATAACTTGACACAGTTGCTTTAACTTAGGAATTACGATTTTTATAATTGAATTTGTAATTATACATCTATTCTTTTTGTTACAAAGGGTACCTACTTGATATTTCTTGGAGTTTTAATTAAACTTAAGGATTATAATTACTCTGTTTGTTTTGACGTTTCTTGTCAGAAGTCTTCCGATAGGAAATATTGGCGATATCTCGTTTAAAAAAAAACGTGTCTTTAAAAGAACTATTTATAGAAATAACATATCATTTATTTTATAGCAGATTAACAGTTTTTAGTTCCATATCCAATAAAAATATAACCACTTTTATTGAACTTGTAATATCCACAAGGTTGGTAACTATAATTTGAATTTATATTAGCTACAGAAAGCATAGGCATCGAATGCCCGAAATATTTGCAAAGTCCATTTGTACAATTGGTGAAGGTGTCGCGAGGGAAATCAAGATGTTAAGTTCGAAACGATAAGTGATTCGCATCTCACCTCAGATACTAACCAACTATTATTATTCCATTTATTTAATCTTAAAGCATATCATTACATTTTTAAATATTATTATAAAATACAAGAGAGAATAAAAACATTTAAAAATATAAAAATAGTGATCCACCGGCATGGGGAACAGGGTCCAAGCTACCGGTGGTTAGGGCCCCAGAGACAGGAACCTCCTCACGATACGCGCCGTATCAAGAAGTACTGCCTTCTGAATCAGGCCCTTAACCCAGCCACCCAACTCGAGCCTCCTGAGGTGTTGGTCGAGGCTCTTGGCGATAAGTCCATTGACCGTAACGACTATCGGCACAATGATGGCCGAGTCCACATCCCACATGGCGACCACCTCGTGAGCAAGGTCGAGATATTTCAACTGCTTCTCTCTCTCAGCCTTCACGAGGTTCTCGTCATGCGGGACGGTGACATCGATAATCATTGTGCGGCGCGCTGATCGATCTATTACCACTATATCAGGCTTATTGGCTACAATAGTCCTGTCAGTGATAATAGATCGATCCCAGTACAACGTGACATGGTCATTCTCGAGAACTGGGTCGGGCGCATACTTGTAATACGGTACCTCAGAATCCACAAGGCCGTATTTTAAAGCAAGTTGCTGGTGGATAATCCTGGCCACTTGGTTATGCCTGTGCAAATACTCGCCGTTAGCTAGACGAGAACACCCAGAAGTAATATGCCTGATAGACTCACCGGGACAATGGCATGCCCGACATATGTCGATCGTCCCGTCTTTCATGATATACTTCCGGTAATTGTTCGTCAGCATAACTTCATCCATAATTGCACAGACCGAACCCTCGGTTTCCCCAAAGAGGTCTCCGAAGCGTAGCCAGGCCACGGACGCTAGAAAATCTACGTCGGGCCCATGAAGGGCACGGAAAAAGCGTCCGTGAAGCTCCTTGCTCTGCCATACTTCCTTGCGGTCGTTGGTACTAAGCACCACAGGTTTGCGCCAGTTCTCTTTAGCCAAAGATAGCGGGGTGAGTCCCTTGTCCATTGCGACCACATCTCGGTGCATACCCACGTCAGCCTTGAGAAAATATTCTCTGAGACTGCATATCTCCCGGTTGTGGAGGGTCTTAGCATTTAAAAAACCTCGACCCCCGCACTTCCGCGGGATGTACAGCCTCATGACAGACGAACGTGGGTGATGCATCCGGTTTGCGGTCAACAGCGACCGGACTCTCCTATCCAAGGCGTCCAACTCCGTCTGGGTCCACTTGAGTATGCCAAAGGAGTACATCAGGACCGGCATGACCCAACCGTTAAAGGCGCGCACCTTGTTGCCGCCTGACAAAGAGCTATTAAGTACCTTTTTCAGGCGGCCGAAGAAGCGCTCCTGTAACGTTTGTTTCATGTCAGCCCCGTTAATGCCTAACCCCTCTGACATACCCAGGTATTTGTAGGTATCAGTTGCGGAGAGTGATCTCAGGTTTTAGAATCTGAGAGTTGTAGTCCCTCAGACTCCACAATCCCGCCCCGCCTTACATGCATGACCGCACATTTATCTACGCCAAATTCCATCCTGATGGAATTACTAAAAGTTTCAGTTGCCTTTAGTAACTCCATCAGTTGCAACCTGGTGGAGGCAAACAGTTTCAAATCATCCATATAAAGCAGGTGGGATATCACCTGACCCCCTCTCCGCAATGGATAGCCCAGCCCCGTGCCCTCCAGCAGGGTGCTGAGAGGGTTCAGGGCCAAACAAAACCACAGTGGACTCAGACTGTCGCCCTGGAATATTCCCCGCTTAATCTCAATAGGTTCGTCGTTCCCTTGAATTTGCCTACATCCTGGATAGCGAAGGACAGTTCTCCACTGCCCCATACATGACACCAGGAAGGTGCGTAAAGTTGTATCTATTTTATACAACTCCAGCACCCTCATGAGCCATGTATGCGGCACCGAGTCGTAGGCCTTCTTATAATCTATCCAACATGTCGACAGATCCTTTCGGGATCGACGGACCTGTTGGCTTATGGCCATGTCGATGAGGAGAAGCTCCTTGGTGCCGCGGGACCCATTCCTACATCCATTCTGAGAGGCTGACATAATAGAATTTTTCTCTATGTGACAATTAATTTTTGCTCTCAAAATGGATGTAAGAAGTTATAACCAACCAACTATTATTATTATTATTATCAGCCGTGATCGTCTCACTGCAGGGCAAAGAGGGTTGAGAGTCTTCCGTCTCCCGCCATCTCATTCTGGGTCTACTGCGATGTCTTCTGGTATTCTGTCTGATATATTGTCATGGTTTTTTTCCGCAACTCATCAGACCATCTCATTCACTCACGGACTCATCCAGCCCAGTTCCATTTGAGGCTAGCGGCTTTTTGCCCAACATCGGCGATTTGTGTTTTGGAGCGCAGTGTGGAATTCCGTATACGGTCCGAAAGTCAGGCTCCTAGAATACTGCGCTCCATAGCTCGGTGGCATACTGTCATATAACCAACTATGATAAGAAAATATAGTTTTATTGATAAATCATAATCATTTATCATTTATTCATTACAATGTCCTGGCATTCATGGCTCTCATTTCAGGATAAGAGGGTTAAGGCTTTAGTTCACCACACTAGCATACCGCGGGTGATTGATTTAGTCGCACAAATTAAGTTAGCAGAAATGTGTGATACGAAGTCTTTTTTTTAACCCCAATGGCCAATACACTTCTTCTTCTTCAACCTGCTGCTATCCAATGTTGGATGTAGGTCTTCTGCATTCCGCATCCAGTCATTTTTGGCCACCATCGCGAGCGTCTTCGTCGTGCCATCTCATTATCTGCCTACCGACGTTTCTGCGCCCAATTCGAGGCCTCCACTGCAGGATTTTGGGTCATACACTGAACAAGCGCAAAGAATTTCAATTTTTAAATTTCTACAAACAAATTAAGTAACTTTTGTCATTCTGTTCATGCAAATTGGAGTCTTCGGGAACTTCCCACCGCATTGGGAAGTGCTCTTCCTTGGAGTATTACCTATATTTAGTTGGGTAGAAGTTAAACTTATCTTTTATGCTGTTAAAATTATAATAGTTTTGACATAAACTACCAAACAAGCAGTTAACGACACTTAAGGTGACCGTTTTTGAAACAAGATTAAAAAAACACAAGATTGCGTACATAAGCTAAAGTGTGTTCAAAAACACATAAACCTGAGAACATTATACCCGGAGGGCTCCGTAGTCATGTTGACTGTCTTCAAATAAACATATACAAAACACTCTTTAATAAATAATAATCACTAATAAATGACGACACTTATTCAAAAACATCATCAGTCGCTGATAAAATGCTCCAATGTTTGCCGTCTTATTGAACGAGTGACTTCACAAAGCTGTCATGAGACAAGTGTTTGTGTGTGTTTGGTTGCAAAGTTTGAAACTTAATTCAAAACGCATAATTTTGGAAGCATTAGTCCTTAAAAAAATAATAAAAAAACAATTCCCAAAAATAAACAACGCCTCCTCTATTCATCTACGTTAGCGGGATTCACGGGCGTTGAGAAGTAATATGATAAGAAGTATGATGATAGCGATAGCCTAGTGATATGACCATTGGACTACCAAGTCAAAGGTCTCGAGTTCGAATCCAAGGCATGCACCTTTTCGAAGTTATGTGCGTATTAATAATTAATTATCACACGCTTAAACGGTGGAGGAAAACATCGTGAGGAAACCTGCATGCCTGAGAATGTTTCTTGACGGCATGTGAAGTCTGCCAACCCGCAGTAGGCTAGCGTGGCGGACTATAGCCTAATCCATCTCGTATTGAGAGGAGACCCGTGCCCAGCAGTGGGACAATGTAATGGGTTGATGATGATAATATTAATTATTTTTGTGGTAGGGCCACGCTGTTCGCAGCATGAATGCGCCGGCTTGACCGGGGAAGTACCACACTCTCGCAGAAGACCGACGTCCGAGTAGTAGCGTTTCGTTACTGCGCTTCGTTCGGTGAACGAGAGGGCCGGAGGCCCAATTCCTCCCCCAATCCCCTTCCTTCTCCTTTTCTCCTTCCCGTCCCTTTCCCTAAATAGGCTCGGCAACGCATCTGCAACTCCTTTGGTTTTGCAGATGTCCATGGGCGGCGATGACTACTTACCATGTAGCTCGCCAGCTCGTTTGCCGAGTTATCCCATAAAAAAAAAAAAAAATATATATAATTAAATAATACCATTGAACTAAACTCCAAGAAAGTTTTCCAGTCGCTCCCAGACGACCAATACACACTTATGAACTCCCCGGAGCGGCAACCAATCCATTCCAATTGATTTACTAAGTGGTAAACTTGTCCCGATACTACCCAGTCACTGTGATTTCCCAAGACATAACTTTTTGTTTGAACTATCATTGAGATGAATGTTATTAGCTTTTGAATTATTTATATTATTATTATTTACAAGCCGTTGCCCGCCGTTTCATCCATGTCCCAAAACAATTTACTAAGTTTTACTTAACTTTTTTTTTTTTTCACTAAGTTTTTTTATAACTTAGTTTATAGGTGGCGTATCGACACGAAACATGAATCAGAATTTAATTTAGATCTCAAGCAATACAACTGGGAAAACTGAATCCAATTTTGTGAAGTCGTTTTTGCGTGATGCGTGTACAAATATACAGACAGACAAAAAATGTGGTTTTGGCTTATGTTTCTGTAATAACGATCTCCATAATAGTTTTCTACTAACAGACTCACACTGCCTCGTTAGTCTAGTGGTCTTAAGCGCGACTGCTACGGTAGAGGTTCTGGGTTCGATTTCTAGGTCGAGCAGTGTTATTGGGTTTTTCTATGAAATTCTCAGTAGTAGCTCGGAGTCTGGATTTGTGCCCGGTTAATGGCAATAGGCTCGCCCCCTATTACATGGAACCTCAACATACCGGCGAAATGTGGGTGTACATTCGTATACCTCTGCCTAACCCTTCGGGGACTACAGGCGTGATGGTATGTTATGTTATGTTTTTTTTATTTATTATTTATTTATTTTATTTATTTATTTATTTGGTTAGCCAACAGTTACTTACACTAATACAGAGATTGATTTAAAAATATGGTTACATTTAAAAGTGTAGTAATTATTTACAGGCTAACACATCATGCACAACTTACGGTAAACATCCATCGAGAAAAATAATTTTAACAGTAGAATATTTCAGTTATATTTTTTTTTTTTAAACATTTATAAAATATACGAGAGGCAAATCAGACAGAAAATCTAGATACAATTGATAAAAATTTATTTTGTGCATTGTAATAATAAATTTTAATATGTATGATATGATTTAAAGTAGGTAACATAGAAAGCAAAAAACATTTTTTTTTTTATGTTATACTTATATAAAAATAAATTATATATTTTTTTATTTAAACAAGTAAAAATAGTAATAAAAAGCTATATTTTCAAAGTATTAATAAAATATAAGAGCATTTAAAAGTAAATTCATAAAAGTTGCATTAAATTTTAAATTGATTATTGAAATTTAAGAAAAAAGGATGGATATAATTAAATTAAATTAAAATAATATTCAATAAATGGTTAGGCAAAATTGCAATTACTTTACGTTTGAAAAATGGTCAATAACTAATAAAATTATTTTACTATTGTTGATACCTTCATGCCAGAATTGGCAGAATATGATTTAATTACAATTTATAATTATTCGTACCATATATTGCAGACATTCGTTCCATATTCATTCAAATACATGCGCTATATTGTTTCATAACGAGTTGAATGCCTTAGGGCACATTTATGACACAACTCAGTCCGTCGAATTTAAACGTTGCTGCTCAGGCAATAGAATTCACGTTTGCCGTTAACGTTCGCGATCGCGTGAAACCTTTCACGTCGTCCGTTTGTACCTTTATTGGTGATTAAAAATTCGGACATCAATTTTGTGCCTGCTTGATAGCAATAGGCTTTCTCTCTGAACAACGGTAGGTGTACATGAGTACACCGAATAAATGCATATTGTATTTCATAGCCCGTCGATTTTTGGAACTTATTTGTTCCGTAGTCTTAAGCCTAATGTTTAACAAATTGTTGTTTCCTTAATTTAAGAAAACGGTCAATAACTGAATTCTAACATACGGGACTGTTTAAGTTTGGAAATCAACTATTTTTTCTTCCTCTAACAAGGCAACATTGGGCGCTTGACGGCCTTTCTCGAGGAGTTGGGGTGGTTTGATTGAAAACGCAACATCGTCCCACCCACACGCAAAATACGCGCTTAGTCGTGGAGTTGCGGAAAAAAGCCCGCTACACCATACCATTCCTCTAACAATCTTGTGTTACAGTATATACTTACTGTTTTCTGCCCACGGCTTCGCCCGCTTGTTTTCTCGATTTTTCTATACCTACTATAATATGTATGTATTATACATATAAACATTTCTCTTGAATCACTTTGTCCGTTAAAAAAAACCGCATCAAAATCCGTTGCGTAGTTTTAAATATCTAAGCAGACAAAGGGCAGACAGAGAGAAGCGACTTTGTTTGATACTATGTAGTGATTAAGTACCTACTGCACAAATCTTTGAGTGAAATAAAAAAAAATAGAATTAATTACCTCCGTCTAACCCTTCGTGAGAATTTAAGAATTAATTATCACGCGCTTAAACGGTGAAGGAAAACATCGTGATTTTCTTGACGGCATGTGAAGTCTGCCAACCCGCAGTAGGCTAGCGTGGCGGACTATAGTCTAATCCCTCTGGTTCTGAGAGGAGACCCGTGCCCAGCAGTGGGACAATGTAATGGGTTGATGATGATGATGAACTCTTCGTGAAATACATGAATCGGTTACTCAGTAATACAATGGGCAGACAGTTTTAACCCGTCATGAATCGGGTGAATTAATTTCGCCTGTAATGAACAAATGTTGTCTATAATATTTGTGCCTTTAGCGTCGCTAGATCATTACTGGAAATGTCAGCCTTTGAGTCTATACAAAGCTTGTAATACCCGTGTACCCATGTCCTTTGAGGGTGACACTATTTGACATGAAAGCGGCACTCTTTTGCTTTTTCAAAAAACTTAGATATGCGCCTTCAAAAGAATTGTTGATAACATGACTTCTCTGAATGTTGTTGTGATATGTCTGTTAGGTATATGATTAATACCCGACTATCTTTAAAATAGCCTCATCGCTCTCATTAAAGTGATTGCCTTAATTGATTACACTTTTTTTTAAGCAATGTGGGTCGCGCATTACTATTATTCTCATTAACCCCTCGTGCTAAGCTTACGCTTGTGTTACGACTTCTCGTCGCGTCGGTAGTGCAATGAGTGGGTTTGGAACCGGCAACGACATGATCGCAAGTCCGACGCCTTTGCCATTAGGTTACCACCCGCTTTGACTTGTATTATTATTTCTACGTTCGTCAAGTTACTGAAGTAGGACCGTAAGTAGTAGTAAGTAGTAGACCGAAGTACCTTTCAAATAAAATTCTCCATTCTTCCTCAGATACGAGACGTACAAGGCGACGCTGAAGAAGATCCCGGCGACGCGGCTCTCCCGCTTGACGGAGGCGCTCGCCAACTACGACCCCGTGCTCAACGAGTACTTCTTCGATAGGCATCCTGGAGTCTTCGCTCAGATCCTCAATTACTACAGGTCAGTTAGTTTACCATCACTATCATGAGCACGTAAAACGTTGGTTCTGGTATATGCACACTATGAAAACCGGTAGAGGTGATTATGAAGACCGAAATGCTAAACATATTGGTGGTGCCCAAGAATATCGATATTGGCCAAAAGAGGCGATACAAATCACATCCGACCATCAAAATCTTATCACTGCTCTCAAATGAGTGAGTGTACCCTATAATTTAAAAAAAATGTTTCTTTAAGTATGAAGATGACTAATATACCAGTCACCTGATGGTGAACGGCAATTGTAAGATCTTAATCTTCTCGTATCGACTTAAGATACCAGTTTTTAGGCTTCGTTTGCCTAATTTCACTGGCGCAGGAGTAAAAGAATTCTACTCTTATGTACAAATATATTTTATGTCAATAATGTATTATTACTTGTTCAATGATTTTAAAGGCTTAACAACCCTTCAAATCAGAACATAATAATTTTAGAATAGGTATTGCTAAGCAAACCCAACCGGCAGTATATTTGGCAATGATATACTACTGCATTGCATTAGAAAAAAGTGTGTAGCCCTTTGTTTAAATTTTATCTTTCACATGGATAAATGTTGTTTATTAACCAATTATAGTTTTCACAGCCGGAGGACTTAAAAAAAACCGAAATTATTTCAATACAAATTTATTAATATAAGAAAATTATTACAATTATAATATATGCTAATTTTAATCTAAGTTCGGACGATGCTAGTACCGAAGTGACGATGTCCAAGGTTTCAACACAAGCCTCGATTTCCATACACGTGCAGTCGAGTCAGCGATTCCGTGGATGGCCTCGATTGCGGTTGCGACATTTCCTTTACTTGTTAGTTGAATTATAATATTTAATTAATTGTCCTGATTCATCAATTCGTGTGGATGCTGTGCATGTAACACCTCCACCCTCAGATCAGCAACTATTTGAGTACGTTGAGCGAAAATGTTGCTGGTAAAGGATTCTGGGCTCCAGATGGTTCTGCTTCTTCATATTGATGATTTTCAGCGGGTTTATCTTGAGGTTGTGGGCTGCTTATTCGGGTACAGATTTTGTAATGACGTATCATGACTATGACGAACAGCACAGTTGCAGTTAGGAGTATAACATAAATTGGTATGGTGGTATGATAGATGGCTTGATTGAGTTCAGCGTGGTCCAATTGTACTGGATGCTGCATAAGTATCTTTTCTTCAATGTTATGTAGGCTTTTCAGATGTAGTGAATTCAGCTTCATATGGGGCAGAGTTGTGTCGTCGATATCTAATTCCATAGGTATTTCGGTAATTTTCAGTGGTTGTCCTTTGATTCGATCGTTAGTATTTATAATAGTAAATTCTTCAGTGCGTATTGAACACGTTTGCGGTATCGTGGCAAGATAACTTCCATGAAGAGAAATAAATTCTTGACGTTCGCATTGCAGTTCAGCTTTCGTGGGTTCAGGGAATATAAGTGTGTAACGCCTGTCGTCCAGCTGTTCCATCGCCTCCTTGTTGAGTATGATCTTCGTTGGTCGGCAGCTTTTATCCAGAGATTGATTGTAGATGAGATGCTGGATGCAGTCGAGATGTCCTCTGGTTTGGAATTGGATACCTCCCTCGCAGAGATGATACCGATTGAACTTCGGGCATTCAGCCTCTATGTACTTGAAAACTTTTCCGTTGGTTGCAAGGTAAGGATAGGAGGGAATAAGGATATGCATTAATTTGTTCGGAACTATCGCTAATCTGTATAATACGAGATTTTCGGGAGATATTATTGGCATCTTAAATATTATAACTATTCTTTTTCCTGAATAAAAGTAACCTGGTTTAATTATGGTATAATATTCTCTTAAATCGGCATCTAGTATTTGATCTAGACCGTATATTGATTTTAATTTACTAATCATATTACCTAATGTATCTATACTTAACATACTATGATGTGTGCTCGATGCACGAATTAATGCTAAAGTATCCTCTATCCTAGTTATTTCTATAAGTAAATCGTCTGCATTGTCATTGATAATGGCTAAAAGCTGGGCAAAGTTCGCATATCTTAAAAGATCTGTTGTTGCTGAGCTTTTATCTTCTAATAATAATTCTAACGTATTATTAATTTTTATCTGATTACTTACGATATTTGAAAGTATTTTACTATATCTAGACATCCAAATCTTATTAAGGCTTATGTGCTCATTTAATTCTGTTACTAATTTTTGGTTATCATTTTCTAAAACATTTATAGCATTATTATATAATTTGGCATCATTATGATCTAAATTTCCTGTTATACTTTTTATGACGGATCCTAAACCATCTATTAAGCCTCGTTTACTACGATTAGGTTCCAAGCTTTTTAACTGAGACTTAATATTTTCTAATTTGTTTGATAAATGGTTCATCTGCAGTTCGTATAAACGAAAGGTTTGGTTGACTAATTTTGTTTTAAAATGATCAATTTGAGTTGTTACAGAGTAAAGTCTTTCTTCGATGTCAGTCAGTTCTATGTATTGGAGAAAGGAGTGGTAATGTGTAATAAGCCTTGCTTGTCCAAGTTTGAATGGTAAAAGTCCAGGTCCATCATCTAAGCTTTCAAGTCTTATCTCGAGCGCCAGTGTTGGGTGAAGGAACATTACCATGAGTATCCTGTAACAATTTCGATGTTTTAGGAACGCGTTTGAGACGTGATTTTGCTATGGGGCCTTTCTTTTTAGAGGTATAAATATGTATTGGTAAATCGGCTAGAACAGTATCTTGAGTGTATCTGGGTGCTAGTTTTTGTCGACTGGCTACTGGATTGCTAATAAATACCTGTTGCTCTGGTTGGTATTCTACTTCGGGCTCTCTGTCTTTATTCCTATTCTTTATTATGTTGGTGCGATTAGCGAGCGTGAAGTTATTAATAAGTTCATATACTGTCTTCATTTGGTCTCGGTGTGTTAAAACATATTGTTGCATGAGGTGTTCTGTCATGTTAATGTCGATAGGGTCTCTAGGGTCAAAGTGTCCTCTTATTATGTCATGCGGTCTGCATTTAGTAAAACTATGGATTGAACTATTGTAAGCTAGTATCGCATAGGGCATGAGGTTAACTACGGGTTCGTCCTTTTGTCTTAGTCTTAATATACGCAAGTGTTCCAGTAAGGTAGAGTGAAATCGTTCAACGATACCGTTGTCGTTAGGGGAATGTGCTAGTGTTCTATGGTGGTTAATCTTGTGTGATCTTGTGAATTCTGAGAATAGCTGGTTTGTGAACTCGGTCCCATTATCTGTAACTATTGTTAGTGGGAGGCCATGATGCGTGCAAAAATTTAGAGCTCCTTGTAAGATACTGATAGCAGTGCCATCACGTAAATAGTATGCCTGGCCATACTTAGAGAAAGTGTCTACGATAGTTAGGTACTTTTCATTCTGAGCGGTAAAAAGATCCATATGTACTATTTCAAATGGTTTGGATGCTGGAGGTACGATATTAAATTGAGGTTTAATAGGATTTCTATCGTATTTGGTTTGTCCGCAAATTGTGCACTCATTAATGTATTTAGATATGTCATCCTTCATCTTTGGCCAGTAATATTTACGGGAAAGAGCAAGATAACATTCAGTTATTCCCCTATGGTTTGTTTTACCTTCGTGATAGTGTTTAATAATCTCCTGCTGTCTTAAATATTCTTTTACATCCTCTAGTTCTGATTTTACTAATACCAAATTCATAGCAGAGTTTTTAAAGTTACTTTGAATGACAGGAATAATCGAATACATACCTAAAGGAGGCGTTATTTTGATAGCCGTTTTAACTTTGGGGTTAACGTATTCCTTAATGGCGTTAACCACATCTTGCTCTAAATTAGATTCTGAGATTTGGATGAAGGTGCGAGTATGTGTGTCGAAGGGTTTAGTTGCAGTTGTTTTTCGTTTAATATCTCCTACTATAGTAAAGCATAGCTGTCGATGGAACTTGTTTAAAGGTTCATCTGAGATGGGGACTTCTAAGATAGGATTTTCTGTACTAGTGTGTGCGGTAGCTGTTGTGGAGCCTGCCTGAGAAGGCTGTCGTTCTGAGGGGTTAGCAATCATCGAGTCGGTCTCTTCGTTATTTATCTCTATACGTGATAATGCGTCCGCGTTAGTGTTACATTTTCCTTTCTTGTATATTATGGTATAGTCATACTCGCTTAGTTTTAGTCGCCATCTAGTCAGTCTGGAGTTAGGTTCTTTTAGGTTCATTATCCATTGTAAGGGTTTGTGGTCGGTTAAAATTTTGAATTTACGTCCAAACAGGTAAGGTCTGAAATACTTTGTAGCCCACACTATGGCTAAAAGCTCTTTCTCAATGGTGCTATAGTTGGTTTCACTATCATTTAAGGTTCTAGATGCGTAACAAACGGGCTTATCTGAACCAATGTTGCCTTGAGATAGAACGGCGCCTAAGGCTACGTTCGAAGCATCTGTCGTTAAAATGAACTCCTTAGTAAAGTCTGGGTATTGTAATATAGGGTCGTTTGTCAGTAGTGTCTTACATTTGTTAAAACAGTCAACATATTCGGCGTCTAAAGTTATCTTGTTAGTTTTTTTCAAGCATTTAGTCATCGGCTTGGTAATGCGGGCGAAGTCTGGTATGAATTTTCTGTAATAGCCTAACAGTCCAAGAAATTGTTTAATTTGTTTAGGGGTTTTCGGTAATGGGTATTTTTCTATAGCTGCAATTTTGTCAGGATTAGGCTTAACGCCTTCACCACTAATTACGTGACCTAAAAAGGTGGTTTCCAACTTTAAAAATTCAGATTTATCCATCTGGATTTTAAAGTTAGATTCCTGCAATCTTTTAAAAACCTTTTCTAAGTTACTGAGGTGTTCTTGTAGTGACGTACTAAAGATGATTACGTCATCAAGATACACAAGACAGATTTCATTTTGAAGGCCTCTTAATACATTATCCATCACCCTCTGGAAGGTAGACGGAGAATTTTTCAAACCCATGGGCATACGCAGAAATTCAAAGTGCCCATGTTCAACGTTGAATGCGGTTTTTGGAATGTCATCCGGGTGCATTTCACACTGATAGAAACCTGATGCTAGGTCCAGGGTCGTGAAATATTGGCAGTTACCAAGCTTGTCAAGTATGTCAGTTATGTTGGGTATCGGGTATTTGTCGTCTATGGTCTTCTCATTCAATTTACGGAAGTCTACAACTATGCGCCATTTTTGTCTGCCTGATGCATCGGCCTTTTTAGGAACTACCCAAATAGGTGAGCTCCAGGCTGATTCGGATGGTCGTATGATGCCTTGATCCAGCATCTTACTTATCTGGTCCCTAACTTCCTGTCTATGCACAAATGGATAACGGTAGCTTTTTGTATACACCGGCATCTCATCGGTTGTTCTAATGCGGTGTTTAATTTTATTTGTGAAAGTTAAGGGTTCGCCCTCAACATAAAATACGTCAGCATAGCGGGCACATAAAGTCTCTAAGTTAATTTTTTCCTCGACATTTAAATGATCAGTGCGTAGTCTAGATAGAACTTCTCTGACGCGTCCTGGGTTTTGTTCGGTACGCGTGCACTCAGTATTAAATATTTCAGCTTGCAAAGGATGATCAAATGTAATAGTTATATCGCAATCGGTCGGGTTCTCAACTTCTACGATTCCGGTGTAGTCTGTAACTTGAGTAATGCACTCATGTATAATGCAGTTATAATTAATTTGCTCGGGTATGAATACGTCACCGTCCGGGTTATAAATAGGCACATGAAGTAATTTTGACGAGTGAGCGGGAATTATTTCCTGGTAACTGGGTTTTTTACACTGATAGAAACTAATCGGCACTGTAGTATAATCGGTTATTAATAAGTTATTTTTAAGATCAATTTGAGCTCCATCCAATAAATCTAAGCCTATAAGACCGTCAAAGTAATTATGGAATTTATAAACAAAGAACTTAACATTTATAGGGTTATTGAACTCTGGAAAATTTGGAATCGTAATTGAATGTTCGTGAACGCTAGAAACTCGTGAGTTTGTAACTTCGAAAGGGTCAAAGTTTAATGGAATGTGTGAAAAATACTTATCGACTGCTTCGGGACTAATAAATGACTGATTAGCCCCTGTATCTACCAATAATTTAAGTGGGGGATCATATGTCTGTATGTACCGTAATTCCCTTTTAGATTGTATATTTAATTCTATTTTAAGCCTTTGCGAGACAAATCTTTCTGAAAATCCTGTTCGGTATTACTAGTGGATGGCTTTGGCTCTTCTAAGCTTTGAACGTTGTTAAAATTGCGAAATTCGACGCTATCCTGTTCATAAGGACGACAATCAGGTTGATATTGTCCGTAGTCATAAAAGTCTGAAGGGTCATAAGAATCGTAAAAGTCGTAAGTCTGATCGTAATAATCTTCGTAATAGTTATTGTCATATTCGGTCATCTCATTAAAGTTCATCTCGCGTGTTTTAAAATAGTTAGTAGGTGGCGGGTTTCCCGATTTATTCCAGTCGTGTCCCAATGGCTTTAAGGGCTTGGACACGAAATGACTAACACCACTCATTGGCTTCGGGCCAGTGTACTGTGGGGGATTCCTATGGGGTAATTTAAATACGTTGCTTTGGGGGTTGTAATTCGGCGGGGGTGCGCGAAACATCTGATGAGTACGACTCCACATATGAGGGTTACGTTGGGGTACCTGATTATGCTGAGCAGGTGGTCTCCAATATTGCTGGTGTGGTGCCATAGGCATAGGCTTATACCAACTGGGTCCTGCATTTGGGAAGCTGAAAGATTTATTATGCATGGTCGTAGGGACCGTGTGCGGCATTTTAGCGGTTGAATGCAGTTGCTGGGTGCTCGGATTACGCCGTTCCGGAATGCCTTCGTTGCGCTGTTGTAAATATATGACATTCAATTCAGTTTGTACAAATTCCAGGGCCTTTTCGATTGTTTCTGGTCTCATACATCTAATACGAGATCCTAGAGGTTCCTTAAGACCTCGAACATAAGATTGCAATGTTAATTTACGATAAAGGTCGCGTTTTGCATCGATTGTGGTTGAAATTGTTTCATGCAAGGACACATAAGTCATGATAGTACTGAAAAGGGCCTGACATTTGTCATAATATTCTTGTGGAGTGCTACTTCCTTGAGACAATAAGGACATGTCATTGTAAAGGGCAGTTTCGTCCCTTTGGTCGGAGAAATTATTTATCAATGCATTGCGTATACCTGCCCAATTTTCTGGTATGCCGTTAGTATTTAAAGTAAGAGCAGCTGAACCTTTTATTTTATTTAAAATACCATTTATCAAACATATGTTACTTAACTCATGTCCCGGCTCATTTTTCATATACTGCGCAACAAGTTGGTCGCATATTTTAATAAAACGCGTTAGAACGTTCGAATTACCATCGAATTCTGGTACTAAGCGCAAGGCTTTATAGATAGTGTCGGGATCGTAAGACATTTTTGAAGGGCTACTGAATAGCGAACTTATTCCTAAATTACCTAAATCTATACTTCTACTAGAATCTAGTTCCCTATGCCTGCTAATCTGTCTGGGTAAGACAGATTTTTCTCCCGTTTTCCTTGGGTGAAAAATTTTGAAATAGTTTGATAAATGATTAAAAGGAAGGACAAGGAAGCAACACTTTAAAAAGTTTCAAGGACTTACATATACATGGTTTCCTTCGTGTATCGATGGCTGGATACGTCCTCGGCCGCGTCTTCTATGTTCGGATATTCGACAGGGTACTTGAGAATACCGACAGCGACTGTACGGAGTCAGCAGATTAACGATTTTTGGAAATCTATACCACGCCGCGCACTGCCTCGAATATCCTACCGACTGCGCCAATTATAGTTTTCACAGCCGGAGGACTTAAAAAAAACCGAAATTATTTCAATACAAATTTATTAATATAAGAAAATTATTACAATTATAATATATGCTAATTTTAATCTAAGTTCGGACGATGCTAGTACCGAAGTGACGATGTCCAAGGTTTCAACACAAGCCTCGATTTCCATACACGTGCAGTCGAGTCAGCGATTCCGTGGATGGCCTCGATTGCGGTTGCGACATTTCCTTTACTTGTTAGTTGAATTATAATATTTAATTAATTGTCCTGATTCATCAATTCGTGTGGATGCTGTGCATGTAACAAACCCGTTACTTTTCTATCGGGCTATGCTATTTTTATTTCAAACCAGCATTTATGAGTACCGGGAATAATCCAACGAATTCAAATAAACCGCGCGTTCAATATGAAGCTGTGTTGTAAATACCGATCGGAGATAAATACTATTTTTATTCCAATAAAAACTGTGTAGTTACTTTCCTGTTTGAATGTTTGATGAATGTGTGCATTGGAAATTGAATAGCAACACAGGGTTAACTGCAAAATGTTTTAAGGATCAGAGATTTCGCTTGTCTACATCTGGATTTAGGTTTTTCAGCACCAACACAGGCAAGTCTACTCTTACAGTGTTCAATCTTAGGTTTTGGTGGCATATGCTGGTTGGCAGTCTCCACATGCCGGCGACAATTATTGAGTTAATTACCGCCTGCGAGTATTATACCTCATTAATAACTACTACGGATTAATAACTACATTTAACTAAATTATAATGGTTGGGTATCACACCCAAGTGAACTTTACAAATTATCGGCTCAGATCAAATAAAAAGTTAAGATGGAACTTTGCGATCAATGAAGTGAGGCTGGCTAAAACTACGCCTTGCCGTAGTCAAGCATACACGCACGTGATACGTTAATGACGTTTTTATAGACGTGTAGCGATAACTCGACTCTGGTCGACTGACAAGATAAGGCGTAGTTTCGGTAAACATGTGTGTGTATTGTGTTTGTACACGGTAAGGTATTTTAAGCCGGCCTCACTTCTTTGTTCGCAAAGTTCCATCTTATGTTTTTATATGATCTGAGATTATCGGCCAAATCTTAGCATAATGCCGAACGTATTATCGGCAAAATGATGCTTCTAATAGTTGAGAGAGCGATAGAAACTAAAAAATATCAGTATAATGTATGACTTTTTAAAATAATAATTGAAAAAAAAAGACACCCGCATGGATAAATCGTTATTTATTTAACAAAATCGTTCCATTTTATTTAAAACATTGACGAATGTTTGAACAAAAAATGCCGCTCCATTTCCAATACGAACGGGCACACATATTGATTCAGTGATTTGTATGTGCCTATTAATTCAGCATACAATCACATATGGCACAAAATCTATCGATATATTTAATAACAAACGCTAAAAGAATTTTGTTTGGCTTAGCAATAATAAATTTAAGCAAAATTCTAGTTTAATTCCAAAATCATGTATGAATAATTGTTGCTTCAGGGATCTGGGTTTAAATTCTTACTTCGAGGATGTAGTTTCCCTAGGTCTGTGAGGTTTTTTATGTGAGTATTGTGTTTATATCAACGTCCACAGTATGCGACAAATTAATATGGAATTCTTAGTATGTTTATATAGTATAAGTTGAAAAAACACATAACCAATAAATATTTTAATAACCTCAAACAAATTGATTTTACTTCTAAAGAGCTCATCATCAATCTATATTCGTCCACTGTTGGATATAAGGCTCTCCTAGTGAACGCCATAAAGCCCAATTTTTGCCTTACCTCATTCAGTCACTTCCAGCTGTCTTCCCAAGTGGTCCATCCACTGAGTTAAAGATTTAAAATATCCCGATTAAATACACTTATAGCATTGATATGGTCTTAGCGGCTATGCCCCAGGAGTAATAGATTTTTTGTACCTATAAATTGTATATTAAGACACTAAATTAAATCACTATTTTTTAAGTAGTATTTAGAATTACTTTTAACATTAGCTAATAGTCAGACTCATGATAGCACAGGTTTAAACCTCAGTGGTTTTTAGTTGCTATTATTATATGATGTATTAAATATTTGTAAAATGATAAATAAATGAAAAAAAAAAATATAATTTGATTTGGCGGGTTCAACATTCTTTAAAAACTTTTGCCTCGGGCGGGTTATAAAGAGCATGTCATCATGTCACTTGACAGATGTCATTTTGATTTTGACAGATGTCATTTTGATGTTGACAGATGTCATTTTGATTTATGTCATTTTGATTTTGACAGACAGCCTTGCTGGTTTCGTTCAGAAATCCTAATCAAAGACTACATAAATCCGTTTCCAATTTGCTGTTACCCTGCTATAGCACCTTACCGTCCCACCTCATAAAGTATAGGGTGTAGCTACCCACATATTTATAGGGGTTGGCCTGTACATTTTATGGTCGCGCAACACCCTTTCTGCCTACATACTTGTTGGATTTTATTGCCCCATGATTTTAGTTATAGCATTTTGGAGTTAAAACTATCCGAGTGTTTAATGGCTTTGATGTCATTTGTGGTGACCAAGTCAGGTCATACAACACTGAATATAGTATATATTTTATGTAAGTATACAATGTCTAAAACTTAGTATAACTTTATATAATAATGATACTTAGTATCATTGTCCTAGCCTTTTACAAACTATGGTAGGGTCAGCTTGTAGTTATGATCAAATGCAGCTAAATATTAGTGTTATACAAAGCGACTGCCATATTAATATATTGGTCCTAAGCGCGATTTCGATACGAATTCCTGGGTTCGATTCCCAGGACAAGCATAGTGTTATAGGGTTTTTCTATGAAATTCTCAGTAGCAGCTCGGAGTCTGGATTTGTGAACACGGGACTGGGAAGAATCTATTCCACGTGGACGAAGTCGCGAGCAAAAGCCAGTATTTCATAATTTAGTTAAGCAGACTGCTGAGGTAAAGCAAAATAAATTAATGTATACGACTGTAATAAATATACCAATAAACATACCTTTTTATTTTTTTAATAAACTTTATTGCTCACATTAATTAAGCAGATAAATAATGAACGTATCGGATGACTGAGTGGAGTGAACGCGAAGTGAATTGAATAAACAAATAATAAACCATTGAGGTATAATTAAATTCGTGCGTACTACCATTTCATAGGTGCTTCATTCTACTCTGTTAGTGTAAGGTTTTATGTTCATACAATGAGATAATTAAATGATGAGTGGGATGAGAATTAATGTGGTTTTATCGTCGTTTATTTTCAGTCTATTCTCAGATAATATATATGTGACATTACATCACGTCCCTATTCCCTGAAAGTTAGGCAGTATTCACCGTAACAGTACTAGAGGTTTGCCTATTGCCATTAAACGGGCACCAAGCTCAAAGCTGCTAAGTACTGAGAATTACATAAAAAACTTTTTGACGATCGGATCGGAGAATAGGATAGCACTTCTTACTCAACAGTCGCATTTATAGCCACTAGACTAATGAGGCAGTTGAATGTAAAATGGCGTGTAAAAATACTTATGTACTTAGGCATTATAATTTAAAAAATATGTTGGGCACTTAAAAAATCCAAATTTAAATATTTACGTAGTATAATGATAACATAGTTATGAATTATGATCAATGTTTAAGTTTGACAAGGCGAGTTATGTTAGGCGCTTACTCCACAACTCGTTGAGCTACGACTTGCTTCATTATGTCTTTGATAACTCAATGTAATAAAACAAACCTAGATAAATCATGCAATTTATATTGAGACTTTGTCACGTAAGCTCATGTGCTCATATCCACAAACCACGTATTTAGTTGCAGAATTAATATGTTTAGTGTTGTTAATTAGTTTGAGATAACTTACGACATGTATTGCTTTACTTTCGGGTATTATTTGGTGGTATACGGTCACGTTTCATGCCGTAACATGTCTTATTATTAACTGTTTTCTGGGAAACTTTTATATATGTCTCGTAATCCTATTAGGTTCCGACAATCCTATTTAGTTTCGCTTTCATTTGTGTTGGTAAGGGATTTTGGTATGTATTTTGGTTGCAGAGTGTGTGGTTCACACTCTGCAAAATACAATTACAATTTGTCACAAAACGTATGTAGTTTTATTATTTTTAAACTAAACGATTGTTATACTTAAAATTCAAAACCATTGCTTTCTGTCAAAACCCACTTTTATGAATTTTATTTTCGTAGATGTATCTATTGTTACATCTTAATAATCTGTATCATATCCCATCATAGACGTATTCAAGTACTTGAATTTCAATCAAACCGAAAGAGCTGACGTGTTTCTACGATACTCGAATCAGACGCAAATATAGCGAAAAAATACCGAAATCGAAATCACGTAGGAATCGTAATCGGAACTTGAATCGAATCGTGCTTCCACTTAATTCGTTTAGTTTTGGATAAACTATTTTATCTATACGTATAAATAAAACTCAAGTAGCTAGTGGACTGTATTTTTTATGGTGTCACATAACTGCTTGCCAAATAGAATGGATTAACAAAATTAAAATTGTTCACAAAGACATTAATTTTCTATTGAAAGAAAATTTACTATTGAAAGAAAAATTCGGCCTTACGCCGAATTTGGGTTTGTACCTGCGTCCCTCTGGTTAAGTACATCATACGCTTTACCAACTAAGCTGCCGAGACTGCCTGTGATGTAGAATGTCTCTTCCACATTTCTGTCTTCAGGTGACGTCAGGAAATTTTCTTTCAAAGCATTCTTATCATTATCTTTCTGAACATTTCGCATTATTTAATGCTAAAATACAATAAAAGATATGCAGTAAAATTAAAATTGGTTAAAAAATTAGGAAGTTACTTATGTATTTTCACTTTATGGTGCGCAGAGAGAGCACTATTTCGGCTTGTCACGTCACGATTCGATATGCCATACAATTTCTATACTCACACTTATTTGCAGGAAAGGGACAGAGCATCCCCTCTGTCTGGATATCTTAGAACTTTTTTAGTCGATTTAAATATTTTTTTAATGATACGTCTCCACTTAATTTGATTTTACAATAGGCTTGTTATTTTCAATGAATTCATTATTATTCAACAACCGCCGCATGTATAAAATACCTTTCAACGGCTCGACAGATTTGGTTTTTGTGTTCGCAATTATTGTCAAAGTTTGTGTGAAACTGCGGCACAGCTAATGAATCATGATTATGATTCATCGAAAGCGTTGAGGCCGTACCACGTGCTAACGCGATCATTTTCGGTTTGGAAAAAGGGATGGTGCTATTTGATTTGTAGAACGACTGCCTCATTAGTCTGGTGGTTCTAAGCGCGACGGCTACACTAGAGGTCCTGGGTTCGATCCCCAGGTCGAGCAAAGTGTTAAAGCAGATCGGAGTCTAGGTTTGTGCCCGATTAATGCCAATAGGCCCGCCCCCTCTTACACGGGACCTAAACATACCGGCGAAATGAGGGTGTACTTACACCTCTACGTACACCTCTGCCTAACCCTTCGGGGAATACAGGCGTGTTGGTATGTAATAATGTAACGGCATCTCTATCTTTTAAAACGATCGCAAAAACGCGTTGCGATACGGCTCGCGTTACAAATACAGCTTTTGAAATGATTGCGCAAGTATTACTCTGTCCAGCCTACCCTCAACTCGATCGAGTGTAAAAATAAACAATAATATCGATACAGTATCGGACTCCGCAACATAAAACCGAGCGGTGTCGGCCATTTTCTTTATGTTACACATTTTAACGTTTTATGTCATGTCCATAACTCCGCCATTTAACGGTTTAGTAGCGTAATTATACCTTGTCCATTATGTGAACCGTTTTTTGACAGATGCCTTAGACTGCCTTAGAGCGTAGCTGTTCCAGATTACGTAAAAGTTAACTTTGAAATGCGTAACAAAATAAATGTAGTATCTACCTAATGTTATTCAATTATCTTAATTATGATTCCTTGCAGACATTATAATACCATAAACGTAACGGATTTTCCAAAAAAAATGATTATTGTTAAGCGTATTAAATTTAGCTACATTCTACCACATTCTTCCGTGTCTAGTGATGCAATCGAATGTATTCGCTGCAATCATTTTGAACAATGACATTAAATCAGTATCGGAAAATGGCATCCACTCTAATATCAATAAAATATAATTTAAACAATCTTTTTGAAAAGAAATGTATAGAAAATTATTATTATACAAAAATTAATACAATCTGATGAATATTAAACATATTTATTTATTATTGGTCGTCGTTGCACCATTTTCGTTTCTATAACCTAACAATCGATAATCACTACTAGACAGTAATCAAAGTGTCAATAATCGGGTCGATAATCGCATTGTTACGTTCCTGCAATCACTAGTTCCATCTGTCAAAAAACGGTTCTCATAATGGACAAGGTATAGGGTTATATTTTGTTACTATGGAGCTATTCTGTCCGTCAGGTAAAAAAATATGTCACTGTATTTAACTTGGTTTAACTTCATTGGAAGGATTCAGACTTTATAACGAAAAGAAATAATAAAAAAATCACTCGTTCTCAATTCAATTTGTCTCTCAGTCCCTTCCTTATCCTGATCTCTTTCTCCTCCCTTTTCCCTGAATAGGCTCGGCAACACAACTCCTTTTATTTTTTATTTATTTTGAATTCAATTACTCGCTACACTTCCAGTTAAATTTGGAAATTTGGTACTGCCGATGTACTTGCGGCGGCGATGACTACTTACTGTCAGGTTTCGTTTGCCGAGTTATCCCATAAAAAAACCTCTGGTTACCATCTATGGTTTTAAGACCCATATAAAATAGGTCCTGAAACCATGGATGGTAACCAGAGGCTTTGGCAATTGTGGGCATTTATAATCACACCTTTGCTTATCTATTTTCATTAGTCTAGTGGTCCCAAGCGCGACTGCTATGCTAGAAGTTTTGAGTTCGGTTTCCAGGCCAAGCAGTGTTATTAGGTTTTTCTATAAAATTCTCAGTAGCAGCTCGGAGATTAGATAAGTGTCCGGTGAATGCTAATAGTCTTGCCTCCCATTATATGGGATCTAAACATACCGCCGAACTGTGGGTGTCCATAAGTACACCTCTGTAAAACTCTAGGCGAATACAGGCGTGATGGTATGTTTTTTTGGCTGACTAAATATAAACACATGCCTAAGTGTCTAAGGAGGAAATATTAAATTACATAAAATCTAACCCTTTCATACTAAACAAACAGATCCCAAAGATATTTCCTCGGTAAAAAATTAGAATAGTTCAGGGCTTTTGATCGGGTGTTGTCGGAAATATTCGGGTAACGTCGGGTATGTCCGAATGTTTACTTTGAACCCGTTTCAGCTCTAGTAATACTTTGATGGAATACATTTTGTATGTGACTGTATGTGGTTTACATACGAATGAGGATTGAATTTTGATTTAGGGAAATGGGAAAAGGTTGTGCCCTAATTAAAATAAGGGCTTTAATTAGACACGTGTATTGGGCATAGTCGTATTAGAGTGTAGTGGCATGACCACGGAAGAGATAAATAAGATTTTTTATCTATTCCGTGGGCATGACCATTGGACAGCCAAGTTTAAGGTCTCGAGTTCGTATCCAAGTCCTCAGTCCGCACCTCTGATTTTTCGAAGTCATGTGCGTATTAATACTTAATTATCACGCGCTTAAACGGTGAAGGAAAACATCGTAAGGAAACCTGCATGCCTGAGAGATTTTTTCGACGGGTTGTGAAGTCTACCAATCCGCAGTAGGCAAGCGTGGTGAACTATAGTCTAATCCCTCTCGTTCTCAGAGAAGATCCGTGTCCAGCAGTGGGACAATGTAATGGGTCGATGATGATTGACTTAATTCTATATTTATTGGCTCATGACCTCACGATAGAAGAAGAATAAGTTACTACAAGTGCCTTAGTGTTATTTAATATCAATAATATCCATGTTTTTGGAGCTGGGGAAGGTTATATTATAATAAAAAAAACACCACAGTCCAATCCAAAACTGTCTCAAATTCCAATTAATAAACAAAATTGTACTACAAATATTCCAATAAATTTACAAAAGTGCGTATTCAACAAGCGTAGGTAGGTATTTCACGAATATAAATACGTAATATTGAACGTTCTGCACTGTCTGTGATGTATGGAGTAGAGTGACCATGATTCTGTGTGATACTTATATTTCTACATATTTTCAGTTTTGGATATTAATTATGAGACTATCTATTCTAGAGTATTACGAAAATATAATGAACCTGTTACCAGTTGATAAGAATTGAGAACTTAAGAGAAGTTTATGATACCATGCATCACGCCTGTATTCCCCAAAGGGTTAGGCAGAGGTGCACTAAGCTACACCCACACTTCGTTGGTATGTTTAGGTCCTATGTAATAGGGGGCGAACCTATTGCCATTAACTGGGCACAGATCCAGACTCCGAGCTGCTACTGGGAATTTAATACAAAAATCTAAAAACACTTTGCTCGACCTGGGAAGCGAACCTAGGACCTCTAGCGTAGCAGTCGCGTTTAGAACTACTGGACTAATGAGCTAGTCTGTCTGTCTGTCTGTCAGAGGTTAGAGAAGAAGAAGAAAAAAATACACCCAGTAGATACCTACTACGAATTGTAATTACTCTTAAAGCTTGAGTACTATTTATTGCTATAAATAGTACTCAAATTTATAGTAAGAAGCGGAAAAACTGCACTCTATTTGTACCCAATATGAGATTGTGGCGTATTTAGCTTTTTTTAAATCACCAAAAAGTGATTATCGTAATTGTGTGAAGGTTGCAAATATTTGTATACCTACCATTCGCGGCGTGCGAAAATTACTCGTGTGAAAAGACTTTCCAACAAAGCGTGTAAGCTGCTTATCTTTTATTTAAAATCAGCGAAGGAAAATGAAAAAAATTGGCGTGTTGACGTGTACGTACTACGTGTTTTTAAGGCGAAGTAATCCTTAAGTGGGTATCTCGTATTTTAGACAAAAAATACTTGGAAAGTAAAAGAAGGTAAAGCTGTGTATCGTAACTTGATATAAATTTGTTTAAAACGGTGCTATGTAACAAAAAACTACGTATAACTTATTTATGCATTAAAATCCACGCGTAAATTTCTTTTTTAGTTAATTTTGTAATTAAGAAAACAATAACCATAGTAATATAATTATGATAAATAAAAAATGCTATTATATAGCAGGCCTTTATATACTCCACAAAGTTAATAAATTAAATTTAAACTATAAATACTGGACCGATTTAAAAAAAAAAATTCAGCAATAGAAAGCTACATTATCCCTGAGTGACATAGTATATTATAGTAGACGTATGTATATTATCCCATAAAATGACAAGAAACGTATAGTCCACGCGGGATAAGCCACGGGTGGAATGCTAGGAATTTAAAAAATGCAACTTAATTAAAGGTTCTTGGTTTCGTACGTTGAAGAAAAATATAAAATTAGTTAAAGATGACAAAATAAAGATATTCCATTCGTCTACTAAATAGAAAACTTCTTTTATCTGTGGGTTTACCGTCACTGGAGTCTGTCTAGAAAAGTTTATTAAACATAAAAAAAATCCTACTATCCCAATACGTGATGGTTACCGTACACGCGCTTACGTTAACATCCCATTGTAAATGATTGATTACGTAATAAATCGGTGCGTCGCTTGAGGGTTTGTGTGTGAGGGCTTTAATTTCAATCATCGTTCGTACTTTTATTTATCTACACGCGTTATGTTGTTTGCGGGTAGGCAGAATTTGAGGCCACATAAATTACAGTGAGATACATTTTGAAATAATATTCGGTCAATCATGGGTAATGGGTCTTTTTGTGCTCTAAATTGTGATACTAGTTCGAAGGGGCTCAGGGAACGCTTGATCCGGCCTGTCATGGACGTGGCGAATGTCACAAGTCCCATGGCCGTCCCAGGGCAAGTGCAAGGGAAGACAAATATTTCACCTTCCCACGTCACTATGATGTATGAGGACTCCTTCCGTACGATAAAAAACAGGAAAGGAAACAAATCAGGGTCTCGGCGAACTATAAAAAACCACACCTGGCCTGGCAGCGTGCTGCGCTCGCGCCTTCGAGGCGAATGCGAGGCGAGGCCTAGCTTTTTGAAGAAATCCAGAGTTGCGGCCCTGAATTTAGAATCAGAACCATGGTTTAATGCTCCTTATGGCTAGGGCGTCGGATTTGCGATCATTTGGTAGCTTGTAACCCACCCACTGCAATCATCAACTCATAACATTGTCCCACTGCTGAGCACGGGTCTCCTCTCAGTACGAGAGGGATTAGGCTATAGTCCGCCACGCTAGCCTACTGCGGGTTTGCAGACTTCACACGCCGTCAAGAAAATCTCTCAGGCATGCAGATTTCCGCACGATGTTTTTCCTTCACCGTTTATGCGCGTGATAATTAATTATTAATACGCACATGACTTCGAAAAGTCAGAGGTGCGTGCCTTGGATTCGAACTCGAGACCTTTGACCTGGCAGTCCAATGGTCATATCACTAGGCTATCACTGCACTTAGGCTATCACTGCACTTAGGCTATCCCTGCACTTTCACACCCACTGCAATACCAAAGTAAAACCACTCGTAATACAATCATTTAGCTTAGCACGAGGGGTTAACAATAATACTAGTATTGTGCGACCCACATTGCTAGTAAGCTTTAAGAGGATAGTATCCGCTCCGCGCTCCATACAAACGTAGTTTGGCCCTAAGTATCTTGAATTTTAAGCAATGAAAGCCATTGAAATTTTGCATTAACAATCCTATCATTACAATACGTGTTCCTTAAATGTAAAACGTCATTTCAATACATAGTTAAAAAGTTACACGAGCTCAAAGATTGGTTATTTTCGATGAAAACGACCCAACTTTATGATAGTATTTCAAGATAATGTATCAATATAGGACAATTTTGACTCATGAGGAACCCAGATAATATAATGAAAGTCCTTTTACAAAAAAAATTACCTACGTAATAACTATATTAAAAGAGTAATCTCCAAATTTCGGAACAAGAAATACGTTCCAAAATATTGCAAATGTATTGCTATTTCACCTCTCGGGCATGCGTTCGCATCCTGAGGAATAGAGACAGCAACAACAGTGCAACATTGTTGCGTTCGCGAGGGACACTTCTCTTAATAAAAAAAGGTTGTTGTGACGTTACGTGAAGTTTTTAGTTGGTACGGCAGGGTATGATGGAGCTGTCCGAGGTAGCCGGCAGAACTTTAGATTTCTAGAACTGGATGGTGCTACATTATCCACCGAAAATATATACGTCACGAGTCACTCTTTTAAATAGTGTCGCTTTTCATTTATTTGTTTAAGGTTGGTGCTACTACAAAACTTCTTTCATAAATAACAAGATTTTTAATCTCGCTCAACTTTAATTACTAACCAAGTCTTTAATTGTGATATTTTTTATTAATTTTGAAGTGTCGCGTTCGTTATTATGTTTAATTTCTTTTAGTTAAAATACGTTGCCAAGCACTACGATTTTATGGTCAGTCATTAAAACATTTGTCCTGTTCAGAGATCAAACCATTAACCCCATAGTGCACAATGCGATCGCTTTACGTGAATAGATAAAATCAACGAGCAAAGATTTACAATTTCCGCAAAATGACAATCCGACACATTATTTGAACAGCGATTGGTTACAAATCGTAAATCTAAAGGTTTTGGGGGTAAGTAGCAAGGGACTTGTTGAAGTCTGATTGATAAGTTTTACGATTTGCGACCTAAATCATTGTTTTGTGACGACTATAAAGACCGTTTTTGTTCACATTATATTTTTACGTGTAGTTGGATAGCGTCGGCTTTATTTCGGTCATTTGAATCTTAATGTAATGTAATCTTAAGCGGCGTTAGCCTTATGGCTATGGCGTCGGACTTGCCGGTTCGAAACCCACCCATTACACTACAGACGTGAACCCACTCGTAAATCAAGCATTGAGCTTAGTACGAGGAGTTACAAAGGATACTATAGGCCGACCGTTTAACTCGCGTATCGCCTGCGCGGTAAGAAGGGAGCGGTAGGAAGTAAATAAATACTTAAAAAATATACTTATTATTTTATTCTTTACCAACAATGTCTATCTCGAGATAAATCTTTGGATTATTGACCCCGTGTGTAGCGTTACCCGCCCCCGCTCCCTTCTTACCGCGCAGGCGATACGCGATTTAAACGGTCGGCCTATAGTAATGAGCGAACAACATTGTAAGCTTTTTGAAAAAAAAAATGCAGAGATTAGGATATTTATACGTTTCTGACATTACGCGTTTCAGATCCTTTACAGCATCCATGGTCACGGGTAGCTGATGTGTTGGATGTGTTAATATAAAAATTACTAACAGCTATATTTGTTTTTAATTATTGACGAGCAGAATAACGTAGAATGACCTCACCGTGTCGTTTTTTCTAGACGTTATTAAATCTAAAACTAAGCATAAACGTTTTAGATTTAATAACATAAAAGGATTAGTCTAGTGCTCCTCAGCGCAATATTATGCAAGGTGTCCTGGTTTTGATTCCCAGGTCAAGCAAAAGTCTTATTTGGTTTTACTATAAAATTCTCAGTGGCAGCTCGGAGTTTGTATTTGTGGCCTGTGAATGACAATAGGCTCGCTCCCTATTACATAGGACCTAAACATACCACCGAATATAATGCAGGAATCTTGACAATCGACCATTAAATAAAAACAAGGGAAAAACCCCTTACGTACCCTTGTAAGGGTAACCGATATAGGTACATTCTTTTGTATGCCTCATCACCATGAAACATGTTTGCGCAAACATTCGAGTCTTCGGCCCTTCAGACCTCATTACGCGAACACAATTTTTCAATGTGACCCACATACTTAACATTCAAGGGAAATAAGAATAAAAAGCGCTGCGACAGGAAGGCACTGAGCTGATTCCGTAAGCGCTCCAATTTTCTTATTGAGCGCTTAAGCGGTTTTAAGTTTAAATTTACTCTGTCTGTGAGTTTAACATTTTGATTTACTTTGAATTTGGATAGTGTAGGTTTTACAGGTATACTGCTTCATTGGAATTTAAAGGACAGTATGTAACTGAGGTAATGGTATATGTCACGTCACTATGAGAGATACATTTCTACTCTACATACCTAAATTTGTTTTATTCTTAAATATTAGAAAGACAGATATACATTTTAGCGAAAGAAAAATTCGGTCTCAGACAGGGTTAAAACCTACGTACCCTCTGGTTAAGTACACTGGACGCTTTAGTGTGCTGTGATGTCGAATTTATCTTCCATATTTTACGTCTTATTATTATATCCCTTAACAGACATGACTAACTTTACAGTTAGTTCAATGCCGAACAATGTTGCTTTACCTTTTTACAAGTTTCTTTTTTACTTTGATGATATTAATTTTCTTTTCATGAAAAAAACAATAAACTGGTAATGTTGGCTAAAACTTCTAATTTGAATTCATAAATCTTCATATCATCATTCTATCTCTAGATGTGAGTACTCCCGATTTTTTTAACTATAAAGAGGATGCTAAGCAATTGTTTATATAAAACTAAAAGCTCATTGTGAAAGGATTTTGCAACAACATACCATCACGCCTGTATTCCCCGAAGGGTTAGGCAGAGGTGTACTTATGTAAATACACCCACATTTCGCCGGTATGTTTAGGTCCCATGTAATAGGGGGCGAGCCTATTGCCATAGAAGCCAACCGATAAGACCGGGCACAAGTCCAGACTCCGAGCTGCTACAGGGAATTTCATAGAAAAACCCAATAACACTTTGCTCGACCTGGGGATCGAACCCAGGACCTCTAGCGTAGCAGTCGCGATTGGGACCACTAGACCAACGAGGCAGTCCTGAAAGGATTTTAAAGGAAATATAATGCTCCAGGTATTAATTTGTACAGCATCACGAAACAAGTATTTATTGTTATGGTTCGTAAACAACCATTTATGTAATGCATATATGCCATTTGATTTCGTTCATTAATTCGTTTGATTCAATGCGTGCCATTTCGACTCGTCAGAAAATCTCAGTTTAGCGGGTAGGTTACTCATAGGGAAATTCCTATCTAAAAATCAGTAAGGAACAAGCCACCAAATCTAAAAAGTTTGGACAATGCACAAAATTTCATTTCGACGGGTTTTCAGTTGACAGAGTAACGAGACACCCAAATCGCTTCACTCTAAACGAGCTAACGAGGTGAATGAATGTAAAATGTATAATTTATGAGGAAGGGACCCTCGGAGGGAACCCTACATATTTTATTCAGACAAAGCAAGGAAATCTTTACATATAGGAATTTGTTTACAATGTATAACAATGCAAGGATTAATAATATATCGGTAACAATAGCTTTTTCTCTCAACTTCACTACCGTGGAAGAACATGTATATCAACAATCTTTCACAATAGAAATCATTTATAAACATAACATACCATCACGCCTGTATTCCCCGAAGGGTTAGGCAGAGGTGTACTGAAGTACACCCACATTTCACCGGTATGTTTAGGTCCCATGTAATAGGCGGCGAGCCTATTGCCATTAAGTGGGCACAAAATCCAGACTCCGAGCTGCTACTGAGAATTTCATAGAAAGCCCAATAACACTGCTCGACCTGGGGATCGAACCCAAGACCCCTAGTGAAGTAGTCGCGCTTAGGACCACTAGACTAATGAGGTAGTCAGAAATAATTGAATTAACACCAAACAGTGATGATCTCTTGTTTCTAGAGATCTGCATACAACAGAGAAGTCAAATTCAATCTCAAGATCTATTCAACTAATTGAGATAAGATGTATTGCACTATTTAAAAAAACTGCCTCATTAGTCTAGTGGTCCTAAGCGCGACTGCTACGCTTGAGGTCCTGGTTTCGATCCGCAGGTCGAGCAAAATGTTATTGGGTTTTTCTATGAAATTCTCAGTAGCAGCTTGAAGTCTGGATTTGTGCCCCGTTAATGGCATAATGTGTAATAGACTCGCCCCCTATTACATGGGACCTAAACATAACGGCGAAGTGCGAGTGTACATTATTACACCTCCGCCTAACCCTTCGGGAAATACAGGCGTGCGTGAAAAAATCAATTAAAAAAAATCGGTTTAGTCTTTTATGCGTCAGCCGCTGTGTGAATTAAGCCTTATAACTAAAAACAATAGCGACAAATGAACAATACTGCCTGGTATTCCTTCGTTATTAATTCCATTCGATATTTCAAATTCAGTCAAGTTCCAATAATTTATAGGGTGGTTAGACACTGTGGTGCTACATACTGGTTTCTAACACTTACGCGAATATTAGACATTGAAATAAAACTACTTTTTACGTCGAAACGTCGGGAATTTAAAAATATCAATACAACGCGATAAAATTCGTAAAAAGTAGTTTTATTTCACTGTGGTGCTACGTCAGATATTCGCACTGTTTGGGTATAATGATTGTAATAAGTTATTGTTGGTTTAAGATGCACTGCTTAGAGATTGTTTTAGCTGAAGTCAGATGTTTATAGTATTTGGAAAACATATTACACTCAGTTTATTCTTGTTTTTTTTTGCTTCTGTATTAAAAAATACCAACCAGTGTATTGGGTACTGGTTTTAATTTTTACTTTTTGATGCTCAAGCATCTGTTCTTATGCCATCGATGACTTTTAGATATTTTCTTTCTCCCACTTGATATTGAAAAAACAGGAAACTGACTCACTTCAATTAATTTAATTGCGAGCTTTAATAAGTTCAATAATTTCCGTAATAATTATGAATAGCTAGACCTTCTTATTATGACCAGAATACATATAGCGTTACGATCTTCTAATTTATTTAACTAAGGGATCCCCTTTCTATATCTATACCTAATCATGAGTGTGTGTCTTAGAGTATTTACACAAAACATTATAATTATAGAAAACTTTCTCCTCTCTTTTTCTGCAGTATTTTAACTTTAAAAAGAACCAAGAATAGTATCTGAATAATACTTATGATGGAGATTTTAGTACCAAAATGTAGAATGTAGATTATGGAAAATAGAAACAGTTTTGCCATTGAGAATTCAATATACGGAACAATAATTTTGCACAATCACATTTCTAGTTTAGTTTTGCTGCAAAGCATTTCAATAAGTTTTAATAAAATGAAAATAACTGCATTGGAATGTGATATTGAAATTTCAATGCTGCTCCAATATGTAATGTTGGTGAATGTACGTAACTTTATATTTAGACGTGATCTCTGGATGAAAGACTATCCATGCATTTGTGTAATGCATACTAAAGATTAGTGGAGTGATAACCTAGTGATATGACCATTGGACTGCCAAGTCAGAGATTTTGAGTTCAAATATAAAGTATGCACCTCTGATATTTCTAAGTTATTAAAAACATCGGGAGGAAACCTGCATGTCTAATAGACTTTCTTGACGGTGTGAGCTAGCGTGGTGGACTCAACCCTCTTGTTAACGTATGCGAAGCGCAGACATCACACATTTTCGTTATAGTTTCGTCGTACGTTCATCGAACGCGTACGCTGGACAAACGCTAGTGTTGGGGGCCCTAATTTTTTCATGAAATAAAAAATCTTCATCAGTAACAAGCAACAAGCAGCAACGGGAAGCAACTCCTCTGTGTTGCAGGTTTCATAGGTGCCGATGCCCACTAACTAATACATGATTAATAAAAAAACCAAGTACTTATGTTATAAGATCATATTTCTAGACATTTTTTCTACAGGCTACAGGTCAACCTATACCAATCCAAAACTAATCTATACAATAAAAGGACGGAAGAGTATAGCTTGATGTGTAGCCGTGCGTACAAGAAGAGCTTCTTGCAATTCTTACAACAAATTAAAGTCGGATACAAAGCTAACTCAATTTCTAAAGCCCAAGATACACCTCAATGTACAGCGACCCTAACTAGACGCCGTCTGTCAAATACAGTTGGCCTAAATTTTGGGTTTCGATATTCCATTAGTGTCTACAAAAGAGCCACTACGGGCCTTCAACACAATCAGCTTGATTTATAGCCTCAACTTTACAAAAATATGGATGGGTTTCTGAAGTTTGACTTGCATTGATATTATTTGATTAATTGGTACATAGGTTAGGTCGCCCGCTGGCTTCGCTGGAAGAAGGGGAGAGAGAACGTCTACATCTCTCTCTCTTTAATGTACTAATGCTTAAGCCCCGGCACTAAAGGATTCTTGGAAGGAAGCTAGCAGCAACTGTGTGAAAAGAGCTGAAGATCAGACTCTGTGACGTTCACTTAAAGACGCCTGTGTCCAGCAGTGGACGAATACGGGCAGATGATGATAATGATAGGTTAGCTCGTGATGTACTTGTTGAAGTGGAACGCAACCTCAAGACCGGAAACGTCAAGTGACATTTAATTAATTGTCTTTTGTTTTTACTCTGTATCCGTCCCTTTTCCTGTTTGATATAATACTAAGTAGTACGCATCTCAATTATCTCGTGTTTCATTTAACCACAATAAATATAGTTATATTTCCCACATGGTAGCAGAGCGTGGTTCAGTCAATTATAATAAGGAAATATCACGAAATATTAAAACTGCCACAGCGTGGTGAAAATCACTATTGGTTGGTACCTAACCTATAATCCAAGATGTCTTCGAACACGTTTAATACGTTCAACATAGAAAAAATAGTTGGACGTGACAATTATTTCCACATGGTAGCAGAGCGTGGTTTGTTGAAAACTTTAGTTACAACTACTCTCGAAAACAGTAGTAGTGTCGAAGATTATATAAATAAGATAATGACTACAGCTCACAAGCTCCGTAGCATACATTTTATGGTCGATGATGAATGGCTAGGTACATTGTTACTCACAGGTTTGCCGGACTCATATAAGCCCATGCTCATGGCATTGGAGAGTTCAGGTGTCACTGTATCAGCAGACTTAGTCAAAACGAAGATCTTACAGGAAGTAAAATCCACAGAGAACTCTTCTGCATTCTTTGCACCTAAATCGGCACATAAACAAACAAACAATTTTAATAAAGGCAAATCAAAGGGTCCACGATGTTACAGTTGTAACCGGTATGGTCATCTAGGCAAGTTCTGCAGAAACAAGAAACAGAACGCTGATATGGCTAGCAGCCAGCAGCATAGCATAGCATAGCAGCTTTTTCAGCAGTTTCAGTTAATGATCAGTATAATTGGTACATAGACTCCGGAGCATCGGTACACATGACTAAGCACAGGGGTTGGTTATCAGAAGAACATAAGCCTTCCCAAAGTCATGTCCGCATAGCTGATGATAAGATGCTCAAAGTTGAATCATGTGGAACTGTGCAAATAACTGTCAAGGATGACAATGGTGATGCCCACAAAATAAAGGTAACAAATGTTTTTTATGTTCCTGAACTGGCAACAAATTTGCTTTCAGTCAGCAAAATAATAGAAAATGGTTTTAATATTGAGTTCTGTAAAAATGGCTGCCGTGTCATAAATGATAAGGGAGTAAAAGTGGCAACAGCCATCAGTATGAATGGAACTTATAAACTTGACATATGTACCAATCAAGCTTTGTCGGCCATCATAAATGAAGATAATTTCCTTTGGCATCAAAGGTTAGCTCATATAAACTTTAATGACTTACATAAATTACAAAATTGTGCTCATGGTATAAAGTTATCATCACCTAAACAGAACATTGTATGTACAGCATGCATACAAGGAAAACAGACGAGGCTGCCATTCAAACATGTGAGTTCCAGGGCAAAGGATTTGCTAGAACTTATTCATAGTGATATATGTGGTCCAATGGAGACGATGTCACTCGGGAGAGCCAGGTATTTTTTGAGTTTTATTGATGATTTCTCTGGAATGGTTTTTGTGTACATACTGGCCCAAAAAAGTGAGGCATTAGAAAAGTTTAAAGTGTTTAAGAATTTAGTAGAAAATTTAATGGGCAAAAGTATAAAAGTTCTCAGATCAGATAATGGTAAAGAATATGTCAATCATAATTTTGAGAAGTTTCTAAAGGAATCTGGCATAACACACCAGACAACCAATCCTTATACACCTGAGCAAAACGGGCGCGCGGAGCGCATGAACAGAACTTTTGTGGAGAGGGCTAAGTGTATGATATTTAATGCATGCTTACAGAAAGAATACTGGGCAGAGGCAATACTGACAGCATCATATATAATCAACCGCTGTCCATCCCGAGCGCTCGCTGGAATCACCCCGTATGAAAAATGGACAGGATCAAAGCCAGACGTAAGTCATCTGAAGGTGTTTGGCTGCAAAGCAATGGTACACATTCCTAAAGAAAGAAGGCGTATGTGGGATATGAAATCTCGAGAATTAATCTTTGTTGGTTATGGTGACACCACAAAAGGCTATAGATTTATTGATATAAAAACAAAAAGGATCATAATGAGTAGAGATGTTGTTTTCCTAGAGAGTACTGTGAAACAAACACAAGTACAAGTAAGTTCTCCTGAGTACTGCATGTCACCAGAAAATAATAATGTAATTGATTTAATTGATAATAATATGCAGTCAAATACAGATAGCAACAATGCTCTTCCTTCTTCAATGTCAAGTGATGATAGTTCCTATGAAGATGTTGAAAACCCTGATGATCCTGAATACTTACCTGACAGGTCATTAGACTTGGTACCTGAAAATGTAACAGTGAAGACCAGAAGTCAAAAGAAAAAGGAAATTGGTAATTATATGTCATTTATGTGTATGAATAATGAGACTGCATTGAGTTTATTGAATTGTGACCCACAGAGCACTGAAGAGGCAATGGAAAGTAGTCAATCTCAACAGTGGAAGGATGCCATGGATTCTGAGTATGAGTCTCTACTAAAAAATGATACATGGGTTTTAACTGACTTACCAACAGGTAAAAGGGCTATTCCTTGCAAGTGGGTGTACAAAACAAAAACTGATGAAAATGGAGAAATTACCAGATTTAAAGCAAGACTGGTTATAAAAGGATTTCAGCAAAGGAAAAATATAGATTATCAAGAGGTATTTGCACCAGTTGTACGTTACACTTCTCTCAGATATTTAATTGGCCTAGCTGTTAAGTATGATTTAAACATAAATCAAATGGATGCTGTCACTGCATTTTTACAAGGAGATATAAAGGAGCAGATATATATGACTCAACCACCACTTTATGAAAAAGAATGTGATAAAGTGTGTCAATTAAAGAAATCTACCTACGGTCTGAAGCAAGCCAGCAGGCAATGGAATATTAAACTTAATAATGCTCTTCTGGAAATTGGGTTATTGAGGTGTAAAGTAGATCCCTGTGTTTACTATTCTATTAAGAATGAATCAGATATTCTTTTAATAGCAGTGTATGTTGATGACCTGCTTTGTTTTTATAATCAGAAAGAAAGTTTGAATTTTGTGAAGAATAAATTAACTGAAATGTTTAGTATGAAGGATATGGGAGAAGCTAAGTATTGCATTGGACTGAAAATCACTAGAGATAAGTATAGAATTTCTTTGGATCAGTCCTTGTACATTGAGAAAATCCTGCAAAGATTCAGCATGTCAGAATGCAATGCGGTACATACACCTTGTGATGTTAGTATGAAATTGATACCTGCAAAGGATGACAATGAAGTCTTAACTAACATTCCATACCATGAAGCTGTGGGATGTTTGTTATATCTGTCTCAATGTACAAGACCAGATGTTGCATATATAGTAAACACCTTAAGCAGATTTAATAACAAGCCTACTAAGGAACATTGGGCTGCTCTCAAGAGAGTTATGAGATATTTAAAGGGTTCCTCACACTTGAAGCTTACATTTGAGAAAAATCAACAAAATGTCACTGGATATTGTGATGCAGATTGGGCATCAAATATTGAAGATAGAAGATCATGCTCCGGTTATGTTTTTCTTTTTCAAGGTGCCGCCATTAGTTGGAATTCCAAAAGACAACCTACAGTGGCACTATCTTCATCCGAAGCTGAATATATGTCCCTAACTTCAGCAATACAAGAGGCACTGTGGCTTAATCAGTTAGATCATGAGTTACAGTCTAACAAACTAATTTCATCTTTTATAATCTACTGTGATAATCAAAGCACTATTAGACTTTCAGGTAATGATGTTTTTCATAATCGAAGTAAGCACATAGACGTCAGATAGATACCACTTCATCCGTGAGAAAGTTACAAGCAAACAGATTGATGTCCGCTATGCAGGAACAGATGACATGGTCGCAGATGTCCTCACCAAGGGCCTCTATCGCAACAAGCATGAGTTCTGCTCATCAGCAATGGGTTTGCGTTCTGGAGAGGGTGTTGAAGTGGAACGCAACCTCAAGACCGGAAACGTCAAGTGACATTTAATTAATTGTTTTTACTCTGTATCCGTCCCTTTTCCTGTTTGATATAATACTAAGTAGTACGCATCTCAATTATCTCGTGTTTCATTTAACCACAATAAATATAGTTATATTTCCCACAGTACTTAATGTACACCCACAGTTCGCCGGTATGTTAAGGTGCCCACTAATAGGAGGTGAGGCTATTGCCATTCCCCGGGCACATATCCAAACTCTGATCCGAACACTTTGGACCAAGACCTCTCTCTTGAGATCAATAGACTGATGAGGCAGTTACCAGAGTTTGATACCTTAACATATTGGTATTAATAACCAAATGAGTGATCATCGTCATTAATCCATATATTGTCCCACTGTTGGGAACCGGTCTCCTCAGAATGTTAGGGATAAGTTTGTACTTGTAGTTCTCCACGCTAGCCTACAGCAGGTTATCAGACTTCACGGCCCTCTTTCAGGCATGCAGGTTTCCTTACAATGTTTTCCTTCACCGTTTAAACGCGTGATAATTAATTATTAATACGCACATGACTTCGAAAAGTCAGAGATGTTTATTCTAACAAGAAACCTTTGACTTGGCAGTCTTACGATATCACTAGGCACATCACTCCGCTCATTATTTTATTGCAATGCATTTTAATGCAAATGCAATGTGGGTCACACATTACTAGTATTCTTGTTAACCCCTCGTGCTAAGCTAAATGCTTGTGTTACGAGTGGGTTCACGTCGGTAGTGCAATGGGTGGGATTCGAACCGGCAACCATATGATCGCAAGTCCGACGCCCTAGCCATTAGGCTACCGACGTTTAGTTTATCCAAGTTTATCCTGTCACCATATCCTAAACGACCATAAAAAGTCGCTACTAAAAATACAATGAAACTCGTAGCTATTAACGGCAAAGTTTCGAAGATTGGTCACAAACGTACGTCAGGAAACACTGAAAAGGTGCGAAACACACAGATATTCCTATTTAGCTCACAGAATGTTCTCGAAAACCCGTAATTTCCTACAGCGGAGGGCAATTGGATTTTTTAGGTCGAAATTTCTAAAAGGCTGGGGCCTTTCCCCTCTAATTGGAATTAAGCTAAATTGGATGTAAGCCCTGTTTAGTTTAAGTCTATTTCAGTTTGACGAGATCACGCTCCTATATCGTTTAATTTGGCGAAAAATATAGAGGTTAGATTTTTGCGCAGGTAATTCTCAATTGTTTTCCTGTACCATGAAAAAAATTGCTGAAAATGTTCGTGGGAAATTGGGTGTATTAATTCAGACGCGTGCTTAACGCGTGTCGAAAACTCGAGTGGAATTCACAATGAAAGTAGATGCGACTCACTCGAGGATGCAAATATTTTTCCGCATGACTTTGAGAATTGAGTTTCCGAGTTGAGAGTCGACCACCTGTCACTTGTGGATACTGAAGTTTTTATGTAACTTCAAATGTGTGTTTTTAGTACTACAGATTATTTAGCTTATGTTTACGACCATATTTTTATCACAATAAGCTTACTTGGTAGTATAAAGCATTAACATGATTAATATGTAATTTGGACTTACTCATCAGGAGGAATGAAGGAATCTAGAAAAAAATAAGCTTTCTTTTTTCGCTTGGATGCAGGCGGTATGTTACCGGTCGTTTTGGAAGTCTATGGGGGAGGCCTTCGTTCAGCAGTGGAATTCATTTGGCTGATATGATGATGATGATGATGATGAGTTTTTTACCAACTATGTCGAGTCAGTTTCCAGTCTAATCACTTATGACTAAATATAAGTATTTTACACGAACCAACTGCCATCAGACTTCTCCATAATAACTCTATGGTTAGAACACGGTGAGTCAAAAGCAGTCTTAACCAATGTATTTACGGGATATCTTTGCCAATTGTGAAACGATTTAGATGCTAATCTGATAGAATATACTCCCTAATCGGTTCCATATAAATCGGACTATATCTTTGGAAGATATACTTACCACAAAATGCTTGGATTTGGGTTTATATTTTCCACAAGATAACTCTATTTGCAAAAGAAAAAAAACATTGTAAAGCTGGTAGCATGAGGAGAGCGGAAATTATTTTTAATTTCACCAATTAATTATAAACAAAAGCACTTCCTTAGTTAGAGATTCCAAATGCCAAGATTGGTGTCCCAATGGACGTGTCTGATGACATGAGATAGGACAAATGGACAGCCTCAAGCTAGTGACTGTGTCTGATGCCACAATAGATGGCCTAAGACAATCATTAATTATGCTGATCGGTCACAAGGGTGACGTATAAATTGAGAATCTCGATCAAACAATTTTGGGTTTAGAAAATGAGCCTTTTGGGAAATATAAGATATAAATTAAGTGGAATCGTCGATAATTTACTAAAGTTTTTTTTGACCGAGCTGGACACAGTAATGAAGCAAGGACGTCTAAAAGTAAGGTTCTTTTAAAAATATTTGTGTTGACAAATCTAAAGTTTTTGTCGATTAAAGATCCTCAAAAAAGGTATATAATACTTGATATTAATCGCTTTATTGAATATAAGAGTAAAGATAGCACATCATTAATAAACAATGAAGTAACTGATCATACAAAATACTGACCCTCCAACTCCGTCCTAATATCCAGTACTGAGACCGTATTTTTTGCTCTGAAGTCGCTTAAGCTCAAAATAAAATTGAACGGCCTCATTCAATTAGGTCTGTAAGGAGTAGAGAGGCAAGATGATTAGGTTATGCGGGCTGGAGAAAATAATAGACAGATTGGTATATAGCTAGACAAAAGTATATTTGAAATTAGTACACATAATATAATGGACTGTTGTTATTTAAAGGTTGTTTATGTTAAAGGCGATGGAAAATAGAGTAAATGATTAGGTCATGGTTGACATGGATGAAAGGAAGAAAAGGACACCAATTAAATTAGGATGGATAATGATGACGATATAAAACAGTATATTGGATGTCTAATGATATGTTAATCAGTAGCCAAATGGTCAGTGCAATTTAGTTTTGTAAACACATCCTAATAGGTGAGCAGTTAAATAAGTGCTGAATCATTTTAATAGGTCCTGCCATTACTCTTCAACAATACGTTAGTGAAGAAAAAACGCTATGGGGAAACTTCCATAAAATATCGGTTGACTCTATAGATTCCATAGGGTAAAATGTCATTTAGGGACTAGACATCACCAATCTAAATAATCATGAATGAGGGCGGAATCCTGGCAATTACATCACAAAATCCTATAACATAGTTATAAACAAAATCAAAGCGTCACAAAAATACAGCGCGCAGAATGAGTTGAATGATAAAAGTTTTGTAAAAGCCATCAAAACCGATTATAGGGAAAAAGGGAAATGTAAAAGAAGCGACAATTACATAAAGATTGAAGCCGAGATGAAAGTAGGTATAAATATATATGTACATATAGACAGATTGAAAGCAATTCGGGACATTAAAGATAATTGGATTTACAGAACATTGAGCATGTGGTGGCACATTATGGAATGACAAATAGCTTATAGCCCCTTTTTCTTTTCAAAGGTAAAGAGAAGTAGATAGGAAATGCTGGCGTCATCTGGTAAAAACAGGATAAACATAGTAGTTACTATCCAATGTAGGCTGGCCTCTTATTGCAAAAGCTTCTCATACAATGCGATTACAATCTAAACTGGCTTTGTATAGCTTGATACCTATGTAACTATTCGTACAACTTATCTGTAAGCAAAAAAGGGAAGAATAAAATACGTACAACATAAAAAAAACCCTTGAGACTTCATCTTTAAGTACTAATATCATGAAAGTAATTAATTAATCTCTAATCCATAGAATAAGTATTAACTTGAAGCTGCGATCAGCCATTTTTGTATGTCGTGTAAAATTGTGGCCAAAAATGGACACATGAAATTTTATCCCTTCTGTTTTTCCCAATTCCTTTTAAGCCGATCAGATTTTTTTAGGAATGGCACAAGACGGCATTATTCTATTACATTTGACCACCATAAAATGTTTCATAAAATGACTGATGCCAAAATGTGGAACTATTGTTAGGTATTCTTGCTTCATTTAAATGCGTATTTGTGCCTTCTAGGCTTTAAATATTCTGAGCTCTGATCAGAGCAAACAAAGCTTAAATTTACACCAAAAACAAGATCCAAAATTACAGAGAGGGTCACTGCCAAACTTGTAGAATACAAACACAAATATAAGTAGGTATATGTTACCAAATCTCCTAAATACCCTCCATGACATGTTTGGGTAACTATAACCAGATATTGATTAACGTTCAGTGTTTCGGGTCCCCTTTCATTAAGTTGGACGCTTTTGCTCAAAGATTTTGTTGCGATAATGTTGCTCTTAACTTTGGAGCGAAATTTGAGGGTTTTTTGTTTCAATTTCATCATCATCATCAACCCATTACATTGTCCCACTGCTGGGCACGGGTCTTCTCTCAGAACGCGAGGGATTAGGCTATAGTCCACCACGCTAGCCTACTGCGGGTTGGCATACTTCAGACGCCGTCAAGAAAATCTCTCAGGCATGCAGGTTTCCTCACAATGTTTTCCTTCACCGTTTAAGCGCGTGATAATTAAATATTAATACGCACATCGACTTCGAAAAGTCAGAGGTGCGTGCCTTGGATTCGAACTTGAGACCTTTGACTTGGCAGTCCAATGGTCATATCACCAGGCAATCACTGCACTTTCTTTGTTTCAATTTGGTCGATAATAATAAGACAGATTATGTCGGTGTAATAGATAGGATTAATAATTTTATTGATAATTTCGATAATTTGTAAATCTAGAGGTCCTTTAGCGCGACTGCTAAGCTTAAGATCGGGCAAAGTGTTATTGGGTTGTTCTATGAAATTCTCAGTAACAGCTTGGAGTTTGGATTTGTGCCCATTTATAGGCTCACCCCCTATTATCCCCAACATGACACTTTAAACTTACTCTGGGTGTATACTGTGATGTATTTCCGTGATAATAGTATGATATATTAGAAATGCGTTTGGTTCTTCGATTTCTATACCAGCGTGCAATACAAAAAATCCGTCATATGTACGTCCGGAAAATCCCATTTGATCGTCTGTTGGATTTCCTACCAACTTAACACCACACTTGCTTTCATTGCCCTATAATTGTGGCCATGGGATTCATGATATTCGTCACGACCATGACAGGTGCAGCGTTTGTTGGGCCCCTTCAAATGGCCTTGCTTCGAATACCACTCGGAGGCGCGCGAGAGGCGAACACGCGGCTGACTACTGGGGCCATTGTCTCGTCAGCCGGCGGACTCAAGTCAGACGCCTCACTCGGGAATATCTGCCACTCAGACGTAGCCTAATATCCTATATGGACAGCCTCCAAATTCTTCTGAAGGCCTCCCGCACTCCAGCAAGACCTGGTTAGTGGCACCGGACTCGCACTAAGGAACGCATCTCTAATCCCCTATTTGGAGGAGTCGTCTTTGCGGCGATCTACTTATGTGCGCAGTAGATTTATTTAAATCTCTCTCAGAGTTTATCAGTACCTAAAACAGTTGGAGAAATAAAACAGATATAACAGTTAGAATCATAGTTATAACAAAATAGAGCAACTCGCTTTATGTTTCTGGTTCAGAGTTGATTAACATGCAAATTATATCTATAAACTTACGTTCATTACCCATGAAGTCCATAGGTCGTATATAATTCATTTCGCTTCGAAATGCTGGAACAGATGAGTCCTTTATTAACCGACTCCAAAAAAAGTAGGTTATCAATTCGACCCGTATAATATTGTTGAAATTGCATTATATTTGTAAATATTAGTCTTTGAGAGCTTCTGAACAGATGTGCTAAATTTTATAAGTGTATTTATGTTTGTCCACGTATTTCTGGGAAACAGAAATAAACATAACATAACATACCATCACACCTGTATTCCCCGAAGGGTTCGACAGAGGTGTACTAATGTACACCCACGCTTCGCCGGTATGTTTAGATCCCATGTAATAGGGGGCGAGCCTACTGCCATTAACCTGGCACAAATCCAGACTCCGAGCTGCTAACAGTTTGCTTAACCCGGGGATCAAACCTAGGAACTCCAGCGTAGCAGTCGCATTTAGAACCACTAGACTAATGGACAGAAACTAGAAATATAATTGCAATATTATATTTTCTTTTTGTGTTGGTTTAACTACCTATAATTTTTCTTGTCTAAAATAGCTGAAGGGTGTATTCTGAATAATTTAGGATTCATGAAAAATTTCCGAGTTTCGATTCAAATTGCCTTAGGCGTACGGATCAAAGACGAACCAATAACGGGAAGTAATTTGATTATAATATTAAATTCAATTATTTATCAGATAATGGACGCTCTAAGTTTTTTTTCAAGATATTTTATCGATGCGATGTTCTTTTTTTAAGAACACGTGTATTGGTAGATTTTTTTTAATGTTATAGGTATATGTATTTTGTTTATATTCAAAGGTCTGCAAATGAGCTGTGATTGTCTTGTGATTTAACCATTCAACTGCCAAGTCGTAGTCTCGAGTTCGAATCCAAGATAGAAACCTCTGGCTTTTTGTAATCATTTGCCTATTAATAACTAATTATCACTCGCTTAAACGGTGAAGGAAAATGTCGTGAGGAAACTGCATGCCCGAGAGATTTTCACAACGGCATGTCAAGTCTGCTAATCCGCAGCTGGCTAGTGGGGTGGGCTATATAACGTGACCCATGCCCAACAGTGGGACGGTAAATGGGTTTATCATGATGATGATTCAAGATGTCAATTTGAAAACGCCGTCTAGTTGCTACCAAAAATGTCAAACATAGAATTGTATGTGTCTGTAAAGATTTAGGTACCTATAAACAGAAATAAATAACCCCGCACCCGGCCTGACCCAGATAAAATACTACATAATATACCATCACGCCTGTATTCCCCGAAGGGATAGGCAGAGGTGTACTAATATACACTTGTACACCCACATTTCGCCGGTATGTTTATGTCCCACGTAATAGGGGGCGATCCTATTGCCATAAACAGGGCACAAATCCAGACTCCGAGCTGCTAATGGGAATTTAATAGAAAAACCCAATAACACTTTGCTAGACCTGGGGATCGCACCCTGGACCTCATGAGGCAGTCTTGCTTGAGGTAACGAGGCAGGCATTTATCCTCAAGAGTATTTAAATACAAAACTCAGCTGATATAGAAAAACCGAATAACTTTGCCCGTCCCGGATCGAAGTAAGGACTCTTAGCTCAGCAACTGTGCTTGCAACCACTAGATCCGTGAAACACTTATCTATTTGCTTATACAACTATCACTTATCGTAATAACTTAACTGGGCACTGACACAACTGACCTGTTATTGCATGAAAATCCTATGCAATGCGAGGTCTGCTTATACTGGAAATTGATAGATTAAAATACAGCATTGTGTACGTGTGAGCTCCGTAGATTTGGTGTTCAGTTTTCAAGCGTATTCAATGTCACGCCAACAAGAAGAATTGAATTTTGGTGCACAACGCTGCGAGCGTTGAATTTTGGTACATAAATACAAGAGGCAAAGGCATACTTTTGATAATTTTGAATGCAACAAATCTATACTTATACAATAAAGCTAAAAACTTTGGAACTACCAGTTGGATTTGAAAAATTCTTTTTGTTTAAGATAACACCATTTATGAGCTTTGATTTTTTTAATTTCATCACCTAATCTTTTTGTACGGGACTTTGTCTCGTTGCAGTTCGATATGTCAAACGTAATTGTCTAAATGTCGTAAATACTGACGATCCAAAAACATTGAATACACTACTTCTATTAAATCTCTTTGTGTCGATTCAACACGATACAGGAACCATTTTTTATTGTTTAATGTAGAAAATTTTACATTACCAAATGGTTCATGTTTCGATTGTCTATTTTTGACCTCCCCAACGGAAAATAGGCGTAAGGTTCAAACCTTAAAACAGTTACTAAAAATACAGAGGAAAACATCATGGTCATAAAAAAACATTGCGGAAGTTATGATCTCAAAATGAGAGGTGACCCGTCACGTCTGATAATTTACTGGCGAGACATGGAAATTGCAACGCTAAGGATTTTAACATAACGGTTGCTCTTGATAGGGACCAATGTGCCCTTAGGGAGATGGCTATGAATACTGTAGTGTTTTAATATATATAATAACACCGTCTCAAATACATAAGCAGTAGCGGATAGCTTGACTTGACTGCTGTCAGTTGGCATAATGGCAGTGTGACCATTGCTTGTTAAATATATGTCGTGAGAGTTTACGGGAGACATATGGAAGGCTACCCTTTCATATGATTGGAAGGCAGTGAAATAATTGTAACAAACAAATAAGGACCCTACAAATACCTACATTCCTGTGTGTATGCTGGGACGAATCGCATATTGAACACGGTTGTTCCTGTGAAAAAACGCGTTATCTGTTAATATTATTTCATCTAGTTATCTGCCTATCTTTTTGTATTTTTTAGGCATTTTCCATGCAAAGATTAGTAAAGTTATTAATTTAGTGAAGGAAAAATTCGACCTCGCCTCAAAGACGTAAATTAAAAAGGTGAAGGCAAATTTCGACATGGCGGGTAGGGGTCGTGGTGGCTTAGCGGTCATAGCGTCTGGTGTACTTAACCAGAAGACGCAGGTTCGAATCCTGCCCGCGGTCGAATTTTTCCTTCACTAAATTAATAACTAATTTATCTGCCTTTCTAGCTACCAAACTGCACTGGACCTGTTAGTAGATTACAGCACACTCCCTCTCACCAAGAGGAGGCCTGTGTCCCAGCAGTAGGACTGTAGCGATATCTAGCGCGCTACATAGTAACTACGTCGAGCAAATCCTGAATCGCGCAAGCGAAGTTTACCGCGCGACTCGCATATATACAACCGCCTGACATCAACCGTCTGCCTGGTTGGAGGATCCTCCCTTTGGTTGGAGGGGCAAACACATCTCGCCTCTCCACAGGACAGGACAATTATAGGCCATTGTAGGACCATTATATGATGATGATGATGATGAAAAAAAAACTAACTTATTGGAACTTTGATCAAAGTCCATTCCAAATGGGTCTTAAAAGCACTGACGCAAATAATCAGATTGCTAATGTCTCTTTGTAAGCACGAGTGAACAACATCCATCAAACGTAACCTGATAATGCGATCACTAATCAACTATGAAGTGCATTAATCACAGCAATTTATCCTCTAGGATTCCTCCCACATTCATGTAGAAATTATCGTAGATGCAAGAAGAGAGAAGATAACTGCCGTAGCAGTCACTATTTCTTTTAAAGTTAAGGATCTTTTTGTATTGATTTTAGAATTCAACCTTCTTTTGACTTTACTTTTTTTTTTTAATGGGAATGGGAGCATTCTTTTTTTAATCCTGACTTCAAGCTTATTATGACATTAACCTCCAATGTCCTCACATCCTGTTATCGCCAAGATATACCAATGAATTATGAAACACCTTTCACTTTAAAAGTGTCCATGGAGTTGCCGAATTCTTATTCATAGGATCAACTTTATGGAACCGTGAAAATAGAGTCAATAACGTGTTTCATAAACGCTTGTTAAAGCTTATTTGAAATAAAAACATTTGAACTTGAAATGATTTCAAAATGGTAAATTTTTTACTTTCTGATAGAAAGACAAATATTTTAAAAACGCAAGCAATTTTCATTTTGAAAGCACAGTCAGAAACGTGTATTTGGAAAACATATTTATTTTTCATATCTAATCTAATTGTACCGAACACTTAATTGTGTTAAGTCAAATATCCGTTGGTACAGATGAAGCTTGGTAATTTTGGGATTGATCGTCTTTGCAAAGGCAATATATTCCATAAAATATTTCTCTGAAATCCAAAGCTCGGATCAAAGGCTCAATATTGACAAAATAATCGAATTACAGCTTCATCGATGAACTTAATTAAGTACGCCGAACCATCAGTACCGTATTTAATGTACATTCATTTTGTTGTGTATTTATGAACATTAGGTACAAATATTAATATAGAAAGAGGGGGAGGGAGTGTGCAATGATCTACATAATGCCTTGTTATTCTGGTGGTCTTAAGTGTGACTTCTACAATATAGGGTTAGGTTAGGTTAGTTTTTCTATGAAATTCTCAATAGTAACTTGGATCTTTGCTCGGCTAGTGGCAACAGTCTTGCCCCCCGAATGTTAGCACATCTCGGCGTTATGTGGCCGGTTAGTAGCAATACTTTTGCCACCACACGTTATAACATCTCGGCATTTTGGGCTCGGTTAATGGCACTAGTTTTGCCCCCCGAACGTTAGTACAACTCGGCGTTTTGTGTCCGGCTAATAGCAATAGTCTTGCCCCCCAAATGTTAGTACATCTCGTGTTTTGTGGCCGGATTATGGCAATAGTCTTACCCCCCCAATGAATGAATGATTGATTTATTTGCATTATTATAGTACATCTCAGCATTTTGTGCACAATTAATAGCAATAGTCTCGCCCCGGAATGTTAGCACGTCTAGGCGTTTTGTTCTCGGTTAATGGCACTAGTCTTGCCCCCCGCACGTTAGTACATCTCGGCATTTTGTGCTCGGTTTATGGTAATAGTCTCGCCCCCCCGTACGTTAGTACATCTCGGCATTTTATGGCTGGTTAATGGCAATAGTTTCGCCCCCCGAACGTATGTACAGCTCGCTGTTATGGTACTAAGAATTATCGATAGCAAAATACAGTTTTGTATCGTAACATCGGTTTTTCCGGATCCCCTTTTCGTAATCAGCATGAAACCTTTTATTTGTTACCTTTCCACACGATCGGGAACCCTTGTATTTCATGCTCCGTTATTTTTTACAACCCCTGTGGTCCCTTTGTAACCATTGGGATGGTCCTGTCTTGTTTTTATTTATTTTTATTACCATTGGTTCAGAAGTCGCAGTGTTGCTGTATTTTTTTTTAATGGTTACTAAATTTTGGTGTTGGGTGTTTTGTTTTAATACTTGTGCGTGTTCTGATTATGATATTTTTTTCTGTAGTCGAACTGATTAAATCCCTCGCTTACGGTGGCTGAGTTTACAAACAAAATTTTCACATACACAAACATTTACTTCTGCTCAACCTTTCGGGATAAAGGCGTAAAGGGTGTGTGTTATGGTTTTAACTCCTTATAAGCTTACATATACACAAATCCATTAATATCCATTAGAAATGAATAATTCTTGGTAGTGAGAACAAGTTTAGTTACCATGGTAAGGGCAGAAGGCCAAATATACGGATTAGTGCGACTTTGTTGTATGCCACGATATTTAGCCTTAGGGCTACAAGATACAGGCCTTTGTTCGGACAACATCATGAAATAATTACTGAACCCGAATTTTAGAGAAACCTTTGTAGTCTATCATTTTTATATAATTATAACTGGATATAGTGAAATTGAAAGTACTGAGTTATTATATTTTTTTTACCTACAATTATATTTTAATCAATCCTCGGCTAATATTTAGATATGCCTTTCAAAACTTGAAGAGGGATCAGAAATATTATAGTACCTATACTCATTTAAAGCGCTTAAAGAAATGAATAAATATATAATGAGGATGTAGAATGATTGATATACCATCACGACTGTATCCTGCGAAGGGTTAGGCAGAGGCGTACTAATCTACACCTATGGTGCGCCGGTATGTTTAGTTCCCTCTTAATAGAGGGTTATGATTTATCTAGAAACGAAAAACAAAATAATATATGACCCTCAGATCAAACAAAAAGTTAAGATGGAACTTTGCGACCAAAGAAGTGAGGCCGGCTAAAATTAAGCCTAGCCGTTTACCAGAGGTGTACTATTGTACACCTACAGATCGCCAGTACAGTTGTTAAGAAAATGGTATTAATTCATACACCTAAGGAGTATTTAGACACTTAGCAAGTATAGTTTAGTAAAATTTATTTCCTAAAGTAAATCGACATAGTATCAATAAATTGTCCATCAATATTATATATAACTAGCTTTCCACTCGCGGCTTTGCCCGCGTGGAGGGATAATATATAGCCTATGTCACTCAGGAATAATGTAGATAGCTTTTTATTGGTGAAAGAATTTTTCAAATCGGTCCAGTACTTTCAGAGTCTATTCAATGCAAACAAAGAATCAAATCTTTCCTCTTTATAAGTTTAGATAAATTTTCGGGTTTTGAAATCAAAATTATAAACTAGTGTTAATTTGCAAGTAACAGCTGGACTTCCCTGAAGTTAGCTTTAGTTTGATAATTTCACTGAATAGAAACTTGGTCTACAAAGCTATTGTTTCAACTCACTAGCTTTGGATAAACTGGTTTGTATCAAGATTAGGTTGGTTGGAAGATCTGGATTTTAGTTGCCAACAAAAATCTGGCTATCTATACAAGAGATCTGAGTTCAATACCCAGGTCGAGCAGTGTGTTATTGAGTTTTTCTATGAAATTCTCAGTAGCAGCTCGGAGTCTAGATTTGTGCCCGGTTAATGGCTAGGCTTATATAGGCTTGCCCCCTATTACATGGGACCCAAACATACCGGTGAAATGTGGGTGTACTTTAGTACACCTCTGCCTAACACTTTCAATATACAGACGAATACAGGCGTGATTGTACCTATGCTATGTTATGTTTGTTTGTAATGTGTAAATAACAGCTTCTTAATAAATGCGTATGAAATTACTCGTATAACATCATCAACCCATTACAATGTCCCACTGCTGGGCACGGGTCTCCTCTCAGTACGAGAGGGATTCGGCTATAGTCCCACGCTAGCCTACTGCGGCTTGGCAGACATCAAGAAAATCTATCAGGCATGCAGGCATCCTCACGAAGTTTCCTTCACTGTTTAAGCTTGGGTGCCAAATGGTTTTTTTTGTTGGTATTCTGGAATTTTTTGTCTATATCACATTCTAGGTAAATAGCAGTAGAAATTGCGATATTAAAAATAACTTATTCTTAATTGAGTTCTAATTAAAACTTTTGTTTAAAAATCGTAGAATCGTTATATTTTCCATTTTATTCTATTTCTGTCTTATTCAGCAGATAGCTTATGGTTGCCGGTTCGAAACCCACCCATTGCACTACCAACGTGAACCCACTCGTAATACAAGCATTTAGCTTAGTACCTACGAGGGGTTAACAAGATTACTAGTAATATGCGACCCGCATTACTAGTAAGCTTTTTTTTAAATCTTATCTCATTTATTTTTGAAACAGTTTCGAAGTGACGTACACGCGTGACGTACCAATGAACGGATCGCTGGTTCGAGACGATTTTACGCTTCGTTACTTGTCTTATGTCAACATGAGAATGCACTAGGTGTAGATAACGCAGCGGTTGGAACGCGACGCAAAATGTCATACAACTCAAATGCATGCGCGGTCACCGTATTTTTTTTAATACCATCTTATTACAAGCATACGGGCGACCTGATATTATAGATATTAGATGCCAGTAGGTATCTCACGCGCTGTCATCTTGGGACTTCAGTTGTTATTAACCTCATTTGCCTAGTAAAAACATTAGTATCGGACCCGGATTAGTATTGGTCACAAAAAACTAATGTCAACTAAATTTTTTTTTTTACCTACATGTTATAAATCAAACAATAGTACAATGGGCGGTCTTACGCTAACAATGATCTCTTATAGACCTTTTTACATAATTATTAATAATATTATATTGGTTCTAAAAATAACTATACTATACATTACTATTAATTATAATTCTTAATCATTTTTTTTTTCATTGTTGTACTAATTTTACCAAAATTTTCTCAATTTTTATTTTGTCCCCTAATGACCAGGCTTTATCTCGATGTATTTAATGAAGCAACAAAAACGTTGCGTTTTAACAGCCCAGTGCGTAAGATAGCAACAAGTGTTCACCTCCTCTAAGAAAATTCCTTTATCAGGTTCAGTAAATCCTGTCTTTTTAATCTCCATACATTACATTACAGTAACGTATTAGCTACGTATTTTGATGTCGCAAATATATTTATGGTGATAGAACCTTGCATTGCACAAATAAAGAACTTGCTTTCCGCCCTCGGTTTCGCCTGCGTGGACTAAAAGTTTCTTTTTATTTTACAGGTTAATATATAGCTTAGCTTCAGGAATAATGTAGCTTTCTATTGGTGAAAGAATTTTCAAAATCGGTTCAGTAGATTCAGAGATTATCCCCTACAACGTCACAGACTCACAAACTTTACCTCTTTATAATATTAGTATAGATTAGGAAATCATAAATGACGTCATGAATTAACCTCTCCCACGATTAGAATGCAACCTATGCAAAAATGTGCAGTATGCAGGTGCATATATGACTATTATTGCCATCCTTTTCGTTTCCCTACAATTTTTGCAAATTAGAGCAGAAAAAATATAGTTTTACAAATTTCCATGATAAAAAATTTTATTTGCGCTCTTGGTGGTCAAAGTACATTTACCAGGTTAAAACGCCTTTTAATATTCCCGGTAATCTCCTAAGTGTTCAAAGTGGGTCCGCCATAATAAATTGACAGGATCAAATTTGAATCTGTAACCTTCCGATCCCATGTAAAAACCCCTTGTTGGGATGTCACCCTATTTGCTAAATCCCTTTCATCCCTTTTTAAATAAGTAGATCTTTAAGGAAACCACCTAATAGCGGTACTTAAATCGTTAAATGTTTAGGCGGTTCTTAATTTCGTATTTACAATCGACAATGTTTGCGGTTAAGCAGTTTTCACCCTTATTGTGAACACAATAAAGTCGTAAAGTTATCAACTAGCGGGGTACTTTTCCAAACATAATTTCTTGTGTTAAAATGTATTCGAAAATCATAGCTATATTTTAACTTAACGACCCGCCCCGGCTTCGCACTGTACACAATTGTCGTCATATTTCAACCAATTTACACAAAACATTAACAAATTATACACCTAAACCTTCTTAATGAATCACTTTGTCTATAGGTGAAAACCGCATAAAAATCGGTTCAGTAGTTTTATGCTTATTGCGGCGGGGGACTTTCTGAGTTCGTCGTTTTTTTTTTTTTGTCGCCTGACGAATTCGAATCAAATCAAATGTTTTTGTTTCAAATGAGCTTTTACAAGCGTTTATGAAACGTTATTGGTTCTAGTTGCACGGTTCCAAAAAGATTATCGTATGGAGAAGAATCCGGTAAGAAACTCCATGTACACTCTTTTAAAATAAAAGATGTTACATTATTCACTTGTAGGTACATTATGGCGATTACAGCATGTAACATTGGGGGTTTACGTCATAAAGTGCCTGAAGTCGGCATTAAACTTAAAAAAAAGGTTCTCAGCATCTGAGAACTCAATGTCAATCTAATAATACACATCATCAAAATATATTAACTATAAACTACTACTAATTAATGCCATAAACTACGGCCATAAATCAAAATAATTAAATATCTATGCGATCCCTGTATTAATTTAATTGTATATATAATTGTTAGGTAGTGCATTATGGATTCATATATTTCTTTTTTTCCTTGCCACTAAACTCAGTTACCTACGTGAATTTCTAGAACTAATCCAGCAAAGCAATATAATTTTAGACATAACTTCAAATAGATTTAGGTAATCTGTCATTTCTCTATCTGTCAAGTTTCCATTAGCCGTTTGCAGAACATAATTCATGTCTAAAATAAAAGCTGAAAGATGATAGCTCAAATAACGATAACATTTCAAATACTTACTTACAAATAGATTTAAAGTGTTATAGAGGGAACAATTTCATTGAAAGGAGACTGGGTTGGTTTCATAAAATCTTGGGCTTCAATTTGTAAAAAGATTAAAGTTATGTCAACGAATAGATAGTTATTTTCAATAACAGAACAGAATTACTGAATTTCAAGCGTGACTGCTATGCTGGAGGTTTTGGGTTCGATTAGGTCGAGCAAAATGTTATTGGGTTTTTTATATAATTTAGCATTTAACATAACATACCATTACGCCTGTATTCCCCGAAGGGTTAGGCAGAAGTGACGTGTTAATAGCCCCTAGAATACAGGTGTGATGGTAATTTTACCGATTTTCGTTATTTGACTAAGAAATAAGTGGAAATGGAAATCAATATTTTATAATAGAGATGTGAAGTCTCACAACTAATAATCGATTCTCAGTTGTCACTCGATTTTGAGGTTTAGCTTAATCGTACAGTTTGTTCAAAATAAGTAAGCCGATCGAAAGTTGTCTGCAAGTGGTTTAGAAGTGGTAAATTTTAATGGAAAGAGTTGGTGTAAAGATAATTAGAGTCGTATATGTTTCACATTTCTAATTAATTTGTTTACTCATTTCGATATTTATGTATTAAAACACTTAATTAATCGATTTTATCACCGTTGTAGTTCGGAACGACTAACTTCCGATCGGCTTACTTATTTCGAACAAACTGTAAAGGCTTTTAGACATCGTAAAAGCGCTTAATCGTTAATCCATTTTATGCCAGGACTATTTAAAAAAAAAAATCCTTTGCCGATAGATATTATGAAATTGAAAATATATAACTATTTAATAAAGATCACAACTCAACTTATTACATTTTGGGCCCCGATTTCCACATGTCCTTTCAGTCCCATATTGATTAGATTTATCTTTAAGACTTTCTAAAATCGATGATTAAATATAGCTAAGTTTCTTGTCGGCCTCATGTAACGATTTTATTAAATTTAAATTTAGCAATGTTACAACATTCCCAGCTTCAATTTTTAAAACGATACGCTTGTATTTATTTGTTTTAGGTTTGCGAATCGGACTTTTTTTAGATTTTCAGTACAGACGGTCGATCGTTATTCCTTTATTTATGCGTAAAGTATTTAAAAATAGTCCTAAAACCACTTTATTTCAGCTAAAATACCATTTCATTCCAACGGTTAGACAAATAATGTAAACACCAAACTTTGAAACATTAGCTGTTATTACCAAGCAACTGTATCAAGCTATTCTAAACCTTATATAATTGTATCAAGATTGAATTTCATTGAAAACTCAAAATTAATACGACATAGTTGTTTACTCATCGATAATGAACTTTATGACTTTGAGTTTAGTTTGAAAATTGATAATATTTACTAGGTGGAGTAATCTAGGAAGTTGCGTATATCATGTTGTTAATCCTTTGGACATTATTGACAAGGTTATTATAGAACAAATAAAATATAGAGTGGCTTAAATGTGGACGCAGAATAAATTCCGATTTTACCGATATTCACACTAAAAATGCCGACCGGTATTATAAGTATTTGTATGAAGTTTTAAGCGGTGTTAGCCTAGTGATATGACCGTTGGACTGCCGTCAATTAGGACAGGTCAACTCAAATCTGTTATGGCTCTTTCTTCAAAAGGCCTGTTCAGATTTTGCCATATATCGTAAAACTCGTATAGGTACCTATATCTATAGGTACTAATATTATAAAGAGGAAAGATTTGTATTTATGTTCGTAACTAATTGGCTCAAAAAGTACTGGACCGATTTTAAAAATTCTTTCATCGTTTGAATGCTATATTATGACTGATTAATAACATACCATCACGCCTGTATTCCCCGAAGGGTTAGGCAGAGGTGTATTTAATGTACACCCACAGTTCGCCGGTATGTTTGGGTCCCATGTAATAGGGGGCGAGCCTATTGCCATTCACCGGGCACAAATCCAGACTCCGAGCTGCTACAACACTTTGCTCGACCTGGGGATCGAACCCAAGACCTCTAGCGTAGCAGTCGCGATTGGGACCACTAGACCAACGAGGCAGTCAGATCACTGTTTAATATAGGCATTTTTAATTGCAAGAAAAAAAATGTCCACCCGTGCGAAGCCGGGACGGGCCGCTAGTATCTACATAAATATACCATCGAGCCTGTATTCCCAGAAGCGTTAGGCAGAGGCGTAGCTTCTTATATACACACCTGCGCTTCACCGGTATGTTTAGGTCTAATTTAGTCGTATTGCTATTAACCGGGCACAAAACAGACTCAATAACACTGTTCGAACTGGAAATCGAACTCAGGACCTCCAGCTTAGCATTCGCACTTTGGACCACAAAACTAATGGAGCAGTGTATCCACAGAAATAAAAATTATTTTAAATCATATTTTACATGTATTTTTTCATATTTCTTTTTTTCTGCAAATCCTTTATAATCATAAGAAGGTTTTAGCTGGACTCATTCGTCTCACGTTACGACCATCCATTATATTTTTTTATGGTTATAGGCCTTTACAACTTTATATTTTACATTGTGAGTTATTGTCAGTTATAAGTACTTTCGTCTCGCGTTGAATAGGCCATCAATTTCCACCCGTGGCTGGTATAAGAGGCTGCGGAAATATCTGCTGTGAATTTTGTAGTTAGAATGTTTCTTACGTTTTTTCTGTAGTTGTAAAACTGTCCTAAGTAGAAGATAATTGTATCTTTATAACTAAGACAACTACTTCAGACTAACTTCAATATATGCCGCAACAACTTTGACTGTACTGATCTTGTGAACAGATTGTGCTACCTGGTCCCTCGTACTGTACACGGTCGGGAAGTGCGCCAGAGACATCTGTTTGCTACAAAATATTGTCGTTCCAACTTTGATGATTGGTTGACACTTATAATAAGCAGTTTGGTTCAATTGATATTATGTTTCTCAGCAAGACTATATTCAGAAGTAGGATTATTGCCACTTTAAAGGAACAGCTTTAATATTGTTTTTAGGGAACCTGCAAGTTTGTACTAGTATTATTATATATATTTATAAAGATTTATGTAACATTTCAATCGTCCTTTTTAACTGTTAGCTATTTTGTTTTGTAATACGTGGATAATGTTGTGAGTAGTGTATTTGATACCTGTTAATTTGTTACTACAGTCATGTACAATGTTTAATATACTGCTGTTTGTTATCCCTAATAAAATAAAATAAAATAAAAAATAAAGAGATAAAATTGCAATGATAGCCTAATGATATGACCATTGGAATCTCAGGCACTCTGACTTTTCGAAGTCATATGCGTATTAATACTTCATTTTTACGCGCAAAGGCTGAACATTGAGCCTTAAACGGTAAAGGAAAATATGGTGAGGAAATCTGCCATCGTGGTGGACTTTAGTCCTCTCATTCTGAAAGGAGACCCGAGCCCAGCAGTGGGACAATATAGATAGATTATTATTTATCGGACACCAAAAGAAATAATAATAGTTGTTGTACATGAGTAGGTGCAATTGGCGGTCTTGTCGTTAAATGCAATTTCTTACAGACAACCATTGGGTGGACAAGATCTTAGATTACGATCTGCAAGTTAAGACTATTCTTCACGATAAGCTGTTGATCACGGCTGTCATATGATCTACGACTATCCTGTATGTTACGGCATCATAGGGTTCCCATGGTACATACATACAGGCATGACCTCGTGTCGGGACCATACATTCCACATACATGAGGAAAAATGAAAAAAAATAAGCGAACAATATTATACTAAACACAATTTTATTTAACACAAACAATATGATAATGATAAATGAATTTCGTTTAGCCTCATCTTGATCGAAGCGTTCCTTTGAATAAATAAGAGTGTGTTATGTTGTAACAAGGAAGTTTATTTTCATTTTATTGGACGGATATTGTCGGGAAGCGATGGGGCTCTTACATATCTTTTATCTTTATAGGATGCTATGATGGGAAATATATCTGTACTTACATTTATATGTTGTATCGTTTACAGCTCATAATATCTTGTACAAGTACTTCATTGTTGGATTTCTATGTCACTGTGATATACATCTGTCTATTTAAGTATATAAAAATGAATCTCTATTTCCCTTGTTCACGCCATAACTTGATAAGGACTTTGTCGATTTCATTCATCTCTTTTTAGGGTTCTGTACCCAAAGAGTAAAAACAACCGCTACGGAACCCGCTATCCGTATGTCTGTCTGTCTGTCTGTCTATCTGTCAGTCTGTCACCAGGCTGTATCTCTTGAACCGTGATAGACAGTTGAAATTTTCACAGGTATTTCTGTTGCCCCTATAACAATAAAAAACAGAATATCTTTTTGTATTTTTTAGGCATTTTCCATGCAAAGATTACTAAGTTATTTTAGTGAAGGAAAAATACGAGTCGCGGAAATAGGGGTCGCGGTTGCTTAGCGGTCATAGCGTCTGGTGTACTTAACCAGAAGACGCAGGTTCGAATCCTGCCTGCGGTCGTATTTTTCCATCACTAAAATAAAACAGAATATAATAAATATTTAAAGGTTAAAGGGAATTTTTTTGCTCGATCTTGATAACGGAAATAGGTAGACGCTTGAAATATTCACAGAATATTTAGCTATACACTCGCCTGTGCCGCCCAGCGGCGCCATTAGCCATTTCGTATCCACCCGCGCAAATTAGGTAGGTAACTCAGATCAAATAAAAAGTTAAGATGGAACTTTGCGAACAAAGAAGTGAGGCCGGCTAAAACTATGAATAACGGTGTACAACACACAATTACACGTACACACGTATACCGAAACTACGCCTCATCTTGTCAGTCGAGCTATCGAGTTCGACATTCGATGTTCGCGAATTTCCATCTTAACTGTTTATTTTATCTGAGGTAGGTAAATTAGGACAAACTGTTGAGCTCATCACTGCGTGAGTTTTAATCATGTTTTTTATTTTGTATTTTTTTCTTACTATTCAAATCAAATTAAAGTTGGGATGTTTCGGCTTTAGAGTAAACAAAAATTAATGTTGTATATTCACTTTAAAACTGAATAATTAAAATAAAATAAAATAAATTTTGCCTCGTTAGTCTAGTGGTCCCAAGCGCGACTGCTACGCTAGAGGTCCTGGGTTCGATTCCCAAGTCGAGCAAAGTGTTATTGGGTTTTTCTATGAAATTACCAGTAGCAGCTCGGAGTCTGGATTTGTGCCCGGTTAATGGCAATAGGCTCGCCATCTATTACATGGGACCTAAACATACCGGTGAAATGTGGGTGTACATTAGTACACCTCTGCCTAACCCTTCGGGGAATACAGGCGTGATGGTATGTTATGTTATGTTAAATTTTGTTCCAGAACTGGCAAACTGCACTACCCCACAAATGTGTGCGGCCCATTGTTCGAGGAGGAGCTGGAGTTCTGGGGGCTGGACTCCAACCAGGTGGAACCTTGCTGCTGGTCCACATACAGCATACACAGGGACACTCAGGTACGTGGTATTTAAATGGTGTAAAGATCTTGAACAGGACGTGTTACTTCGTTTTCTTGTACGATTTTCTTCCAAACCAACTTGATTTTAATCCGTAGGTACATGTTACAAAAGGTCAGTTTTAATATATGCGAAATACGAAATACATATCTAGTATTTTTAGGTAAAAAATCTATGTACAAAATTTCAAAACTGTATCTTGAAAAATGACAAAGTTATAAGCTTGTTATGTTATCTGGTTGTCTGTCGCATCAATCTTTAGCATCGACTTCGGGCGACTGAAGGGGTTGTTTTACCCCCGCCCCGCTGTGCACCCGCGCCTAGTGCCGCTATGATTGGCAATGACCTGTGTTGTGCGCGTATGATTGCGGATAGATGCTTAGTATAGGTATTTACAATTTTTTGGGCAAAATATGACATGCTGTAAAAAATATTGGAATCGATTCAGTTACTTATTCTGAACAAACTATATTCTGATTTCCCATATACTAAAAATAATGTATATAAAAAATCGAGTAAGAAAGACAATATTTTTATTAAAAATAGACTTTATCAATTTCTAAAAGATATCAGAGTCCTATGTCCAACAGTAGACGAATATATGCTGATGATAATGATGTCTTTAAATCTGGTGCATGTTTCACGTTGATACGCCGTCGAAAAGTCGAGTTATAGCAGGAAACGGCTAGTTATTAATTAAATTTAATTAGAAATTTAAAAAATCCCCGAAAATTGCATTATATTTCGAGCGATTTTCATCAAACATAGCTAAGAACACTCCCGAATAATTTACCTTTCAAATAAAAAAAAAGAAAATCAAAATCAGTTCATCCGTTCCGGAGCAACGATGCTACAGACAGACACACACAGACCCATCAAACTAATAACACCTTATCGTTTTTGCATCGGGGGTTAAAAATAAAACTGCACAAAAGGTTCCTCGTTAAGCCACATAAAAGTGACAAGCTAGGTAATTGTAATCAAGTTGCAGTGGTAATTTTCATTACTTTTTTATGACTGAAATATCACGCATAGAGAATTAAAAAAAATAATATATATCGAATTGACGTCACAATGGCTCGCCTGCTTCAACGAGTCAACTACTAGTAATTACTAAAAACATGGAGTTAATGTTTTACGAGTTTTTTTCCGGATTAGCAATAACAGAGACTGGTATTGATGGGACTGTTGAACCAGGCTAGGGAAAAAATAAAGGCCGTAAATTTAGCTTGGCCCAGCCTAGTTGGCAAACTGCCCGGAAGGCCTGAGCTAGGCATTTGGCAGTTCGAAATTCACGCCTTCAAAATAATTGATATTGACTGACAGTTTAAAAAAAGTTCGTGGGTTATCCTATTTTTTTAGCAAGGAAATTTGGCATTGTGGCTATGTTTATAAATATTTTTTAAAAAGACTCTAGCGTTCGCCATCTTTAAAAAAAGTTGTAGTAAGTATCAAATAAATATCTGGAAGTACCTATAAGTAAAGAAATAAAACTATGTAAATCCCCAAAGATTATATATCGTTGTATATCCCAATAAAATCTATGCTACTATTTATCAAGAGGAAAGATTTGTTTATTTATTTGTAATCGATAAACTCTGAAGCAGTCACTTTGATTTTCAAAATTCTTTTACCATTACAAAGCTACATCAATCGCAATCAATATAGGCAGCCTGACCTTTCAGGTAAGGATCTCACCAATAAGATGGGTGTATGTCTTTCTAGGGCGTCCCCTCCCGGCGGCTCCTCTGACATTCCATTTTTTTTTAAAGCTTACTAGCATTTTGGGTCTCACATTGATACACATCTTATTTGTTGATGTTTACTTTTATCCTATTATGTTGGCACTTCCTTTTGTCAATGTTGCCAGTTGCTTAATTAATTTGATGTATTTTTTTTTTGTTGTAATTGTAGTACCTACCTGGTATTTTTGACCTATGGTTAATTGTGCGTCGTTTTGGGCGAAAATAAATGTTTTTTCTTTTCTTTCTTTTCTTTCTTTCTTTTCACATTACTAGTAATCAACCCCTCGTACTAAGCTAAAGGCTTGTGTTACGAGTGGGTTCACGTCGGTAGTGCAATGGGTGGGTTCGAACCGGCAACCACATGATCGCAAGTCCGACGCCCTAGCCATTAGGCTACCGCCGCTTCTTATTTGTCAAAAATAGGCTTAAATTGAGAAGAATGGAAGGTTAGGGACATTTCGCATGCAGAAACAATATGGTTTGAATAATAAATGGTATCTAACCTAATAAATACAGATAGAATGAAGTGGGACTATCTCAAATCAACCAATAGAATTCGTTACACACATTTTCCCTAGATAACCGATCCTCAGTCGTCTTAAATAGATGGGGGACCCTTTGGATTGGGCTTTAGAGCTAAGGATAAGGATCTCCATAACGACCCTTTTATTTCTAGATAGATTATGCGGGACAAGATTTAGAAATCTAAGTTAAATAAAGGAAGACATAACCAATCTTAAGTGACTTTGCTTTTTTCCCTTCACTGTCTAAGCTCGTGATAATTAAGTATTATAATACGCACATTACTTTGAAGAACTCAGAGGTTTTGCATTCGAATTAGGATCCTTTGGGTTTGCAGTCCTATAACTAGGCTGTCGTTATATTTATAAAATAAATACTTTCATTATATTTAGACGTCGGCAAACCTGCAAGTGGTAATGGCCCATGAACATCATAATTTGGAATAAGATGCATAAGAAAAAGAAATAATGTACCTAAACGTATTGACGAATTTTGGATGTCCAATTAGCACACCTCTGCCTTAACCTTCGGGGAATAAAGGCGTGATATTATAAGTCTCTATCTATATCACAGGATTCGTTGGAAACATGAATGGTGTCTGTGAGCCTTATCTTCCCACATCAGATCAAAAGGGTTCAAAAACGTTACCGTGCCTTTAAGCGCCGGGTTAGCTGAAGATCCCAACGCATGTCAGTCATCTTGATGGATGTACGATTTCGTGCCTCATATGGCAAGTGGACTGGCTTATCTAGGATCTGGGTTTCCAGACAACTGGTTAGACGATTAATTATTTTTGGAGTTTACTTCCTGAACTGCCTCTATTTTAAGCTTGGCTGCCATGCATGAGCCTGAGAGCGATTAGAAAAATGTTAATTGTTTTTTTTATCAACTTAGAGTTTTTATTTGTGACCAAGGGGCATTAGGCTCACAAACTGTTATATAGCTCCTAAAGAAATAAGATAGAGCAATAGCCTAGTGATAGTCTAGTTGTCGTTGCACTGCCAAGTCATAGTTAGAGTCACTCGCTTAAAGTGAGAAAACCTGCATTCCTAAGAGATTTTCTCAACGACGCATGAAGTCTGGCATTTGGGAGTAGGCTAGCGTGGTGAACTTTACCCTTCTTACACAGTGTGGAGACCCGTGCGCAGTCGTGGTACAATATAATGGATTGATGATGGAAAAGCTTCCTTTGCCATTTGGTTAATTAAGATTGTCGAAGGTGTAGATACTGGTGTAATTCCGAATTTCGCTAGTTTATTAATTATATGTTCGATGTGAAAAGGAAAACACCGTAGAACCAGGCACAAATATAAACTCCGAGCTTCTACTGAGAATTGTCATATTAAAACCCAATAACGTTCAGAGGGTCCCAGCTTGCGACTAATAAGACTATACAGTCTTATTAGTAGCAAGCTGGGACCCTTATTATAAGCTGGGACCCTGCTTATTAGTAGGTATTATTTTTATTAAAGTAATACTACTTTAATAAAAATAATACCTACTAAGAAGCAAGTCCTTATAAACTGTTAATAGCTATATACATATGTGGACATAACAAAGAGCTGGAAAAGCTCTGTCTGGAACGGTGTGAGCTATTTTAGCTCAAAAACAATTGTCTCTCGTTTTACGTCGACTTCACATCTGAGCGGAGCGTGGCCAGAGAAATAGCGTTTCAAGAGTTATTCTATTGAATTAACTCAGTTGATTTCGATTTATTATTAAGACACAGTTAAAATGACAGTTATGAGGTCTCGGTCCAAACAAAACGTAGTCAACTTAGATTCAATGTTGTCTGCTTTGGCCTATCTTTTTTTGTATCTCGTAATACGCGAAAAGATAACTGACTTGCTCACTCACTGGCTGGCCAGTACTCTTACGTTGGAGCCAGCACCCCTCAGTTTCTGTGACTCTGGCAAACTATAGTCCTTAGGGGCTCTTGGGCCTTGTGCTTGTTTGTTAGCGCGACCGTAGAGCGCGAGGGCTTGAATTTGATAGCCAGTTCAAGTTTTTGAATGCATATTTGGTGCAGTAGTTAAGGTCCTTGATTACAATTAACTGTGGCAAACGAGTCCCTGATAGTTAATGGCAATCGCCGCTCAGAGACTGCCTACTGTTGGGAAAAAGGGAGAGAGGAGAAAAAGAGACGGAAGGCGCTGTGCGTTTAATGTTATGGGTAAGTCTATGTCCAATGTTTTTAATTCGATTAGACTATTAAAATAGGTATGTACTCTTTTCCTAACTATATTGGGTTCAGCTAATAGTCTTTGATATTTATACAAAGTGACTGCCATCAGACTTCGGCAATACCGATATCCTGAGGCTAGACTGGTTGTGAGACCTTTTGAGCTACTGACTACTTACGGGTTCGTATGACACAGGGACTGAAGAAATTGTGGGCTCTCCGAGGCATGGAGACGTCTCGTTGTGCTTAACATTGCAATCCATATAATTATAAAATATCCTGCATAATGACTGCCTCGTTAGTCTAGTGGCCCCAAGCACGACTGCTACGCTAGAGGTCCTGGGTTCGATTCTCAGGTCGAGCATAGTGTTATTGGGTTTTTCTATGAAATTCCCAGTAGTAGCTCGGAGTCTGGATTTGTGCCCGGTTAATGGCAATAGGCTCGCCCCCTATTACATGGGACCTAAACATACCAGCGAAATGTGGGTGTATATTAGTACACCTCTGCCTCACCCTTCGGGGAATACAGGCGTGATGGTATGTTATGTTATGTTATAAAATATCCGCGGAAAGTACAGCTTAACCTTGCAAATCAAATGATCAGCATAGCTACGGGTCCTTCGAGCCGACTTTGAAATTAGGAATTAAATTCCCATTTCCGCCCGTCTAGTGGCCCCATTGTAACAGAATGACAGAGCAACATTACTCCATGAAATACAACTTCCGTGCCAGAGGTTTATTTAAATAAATTACGTGCAAAACAAATAGGTAGGTAATGTTACATTAAACATTTGTATAAGAAAACATTTTTATTTCCCAGAATTTATGATGTCATTGGTGTAATTGTAGCATTTTCTGGGAGTTAAAGTTATCGCAGAAAAAAAATATTAATCTAGTAGTCCTAGGGGCGACTGCTATGTTAGAGGTGTTGGGTTCGATTCCCAGGTCGAGTGAAGTGTTTTAGGGTTTGTCTCGGAGTCTGGATTTGTGCCCTGGTAATTGCACCTCCCTATTACATGGAATCCAAACAGGCTGGCGAACTGTGGCTGTACATTAGTACACCTCTGCTTAAACCTTTGGGGAATACAGGCGTGATGGTATGCTATAAATATATTATCAAATTTATACATTTTTATATAATAAGAGGTCAACATATACTGAAAATATATTTAATTATATATGTTTTAGGTAGCCTTGCAAATTAATTTATCGGATTTGTAACTTCTACACGAGCGAAGATGTTAGTTTGTTTGCTAGATAATACTTACGTAATGTGATTTACATATAGCTGAAACTCAATAATTTTATTCCGGGTAAAACAAACAAACACACTATTGGAATAGCACTATATGATGATGTATGCATCTTAAATCACTTGTGCAATGTTTCCATATTATGTCAATAGTTACAGCTTAGAGTGCATAGAACTGCGAATCCATTTGGAATTCGTCCAGTTTTAACATGTCTTTTGAACATGGAGTAAGAATAGATTTGGAGTGGTCATTATACAACGATGAAGTTTTTAGGAATACCAGCCTATTCTTAAAGTGACATGCGTTGATTTTGTATAAAAGACAAGCCGATACGTCAACTCGCTCACTTTTGCTTTGGAACTCGGAGGCGACATGGACGTAATGTAAGACACTTGTGTAGTTGAATCTCTGTCCGATCATCACGTGTATTTTTTTTTTAAAAAAAGCTTACTAGCAATGTGGGTCGCACATTACTAGTAATCTTGTTAACCCCTCGTACTAAGCTAAATGCTTGTATTACGAGTGGGTTCACGTCGGTAGTGCAATGGGTGAGTTTCGAACCGGCAACAACATGATCGCAAGTCCGACGCCCTAGCCATTAGGCTACCGCCGCTTTATTGTGTGTTTGCCCTGATGTAGGTAATCCTGACTATGTAAATTGTTACTTTGGGCTAGGGCCATATTAAACCTTTTTTTTAAACCAAGCCTTGTCATTAACTAGCGGTATGTTTTATTTAATAATAGATAAGACACTTACATAGTTAATTGAAATATTCTAATAATCTATATACATTATTTCTAATTCTATAAATACATGTCTCACTGAAGGTAACAGGTAATGTTGCTTTAAATTAATATGTTAGCTTATTCTTCTCTATAAGACCCAAATTTCAAAACTGTGTTCCAGTTATACACTTTCAAAATTAAGTACCAATCAAAGTATTTAAGTGGTCAAATCGAATTAAACCATTTTGATTTATGCATTTTCTGGAACCTATTAACTAAACATATATTAAACTTAGGTTTAATTGTTATATATTATCAAGGCAATTACTAAGTATGTTAATTATAATAACACATATAATTTAACGCACTGACTTGCCAAAATATTAGGTACTAACTTGTCGTTTTAAAATAAATATTTTGTTTGGTTTTAAATATCTAAATACCACTCCATTTTCAGTACTCCATGCTTGCCAGAGACAAACATACATTGTTCCAGAAAGCTTTTGCGTTGATTTACAAATAAATTGACAGGAAATTTTATTACGTGGAACTGGGGGTAGATTTACAACAATGGAGTATTTCAGTTATGTTTTGTGAAGATATTTATTATCTTTGGCAAAACAATAATGTATCATATTTTATGTCCGCACAATGGGTGCATTTTTGTAGTTTTATTTTCTAATGTTATTTATATTTCCCGTCGCCGATCCCTGTTATCTATATTAAATATTATAAATTGGTAAAATTTGTGAGGTTGAACTGATTTTGCAAATTCTTTCACTAGTAGAAAGCTACATTATTTCTGAGTGACTCAGGGTATATATTATCACGTAAAATGAAAAGAAACATTTAGTCCGCGCGGGCGAAGTCGCGGGCAGAAAGCTAGTGTTAAATATGACGAGGCCCTTTCGGGTGTAAGATGACTAAAATATCACAGTGTATAATGTCACGGTAAATCTTACCAATATGTGTCGTGAATTATTAATAATTACTACTAAAAGTAATAAATTTCGATCGTTTATTCACATTTACCAAAACATGTGGTTATTATTAATAATTTTGTAAGAATATTAATAATTTTCAATTAATCAGATTTACCGTAACATATACATGAATCGATATCACTCGGTTATCGGAAAAGAATTTCAGCACAGCCTCTTGAAACTCGATCGCTATTCAGAGCATAAGCCGATCCGGAAGTCTCGAAGTCGAGAGTCAGCTTCCGGCCCGTAATACTACTACAATAGAAAAGAGATGGTACAATATGATAATATGACCTTTTTTCTTGAATTATAAAATGAATAGAATAGTGTGGCCCCTTAATGGGCCCGAGTAATATAAAAATATATAAGTATATACATAATAATATAAAGGTTTTTGCCATTTATTATGAGACGACAAGAAGAAGAATTAGTTATTTTAAGCTAACTAGCCTCAATAGTCTAGTGGCCCTAGGCGAGACTGCTAGGCTAGAGGTCCTGGGTTCGATCCCCAGGTCGAACGAAGTGTGATTGGGTTTTTCTATGAAATTCTCAGTAGCGGCTCGGAGTCTGAATTTGTGCCCGGTTAATGGCAATAGGCTCGCCACCTATTACAGGGGACCTAAACATACCGGCGATGTTTGGGTTCGGACATTAGTACGACTTTGCTTAACCCTTCGGGAATACAGGCGTTATGGCATGTTATCACGTTATTTTACGAAAGCTTACAGGCTTACAGTTATTGGGGTAAAAACCAATTGGTTTTAACAAAATAACGTTCGATGTACTTAGTATTTAAACCCCGTTAATTAATTAATTTAATATTCACAATAAACATACTCAACAGAATTTCTGATACACGTATTCAATCAAAGTATAATAATGTTAAAAGCCTATTTTCTACGAATATAAGCCGCTTCAATCCTCTTAACATGATTAAATAGGCCGAAATTAATTATAAACCACATAAACTTATTTTTTTATTGCTTTTGCTTTTTAAGATAACGATGAGTTTTGATGAAACTCTTTTTGACCGACTTCACAAAAGGAGGAGGTTCTCAATTCGGTTGTATTTTGTTTGTTACTTCAGAAGCTGTAATTTGTGAAACGTTTTGGAATTTATTTTTTGTTTGGAAGCGTATTCTTCCATCTACTTCACCATCTTTGGTGAAGTGGCTGTGATCATCCAAAGTTTAGAACACCACAATAGCATGTACACACGGCTACACATGAAGCTATACAAATCCAGTTTAGACTGGCCAAGGCCAAGCTCAAGGCCAGCTTATACTGGTTTTATATTGCTTGATGTGTAGCCGTACGTACCTTCTGATAGAAAAACGATAACGTCGTCAACATTGGTAAAACTTATATGTATAGATACTTTGGACTATTTACGCGCCACATAGAATTTAGAAATAAATTTTCATTTCACATTAAAAAGGAAATCGCCTTCAAATTATAATAACTTGGCTCGTTTTTTATTATGATTTATTCCAGTTAAAACTGAATATATATTTACTTATAGGTAAGGCTGGGTTATTTTAGTGAAGGAAAAAATACGAACATCGGCAGGATTCGAACCTGCCCGCGGTCGTATTTTTCCTTCACTAAAATAACTTATTAATCCTTGCATGCAAAACGCCTAAAAAATACAAAAATAAACTCTGTCTCTTTGTTAAATTTTCACGCCATAACCGCTGAAACCGATCTTAATGAATTTTGGTGAGGATAGGTATAAATTGGACTTTGCAGAAGAATATAGGCTACCTATTGCCTTTAAAAGCCTTTTTCACTGGAAGTGTAACTAAAAAATAATATAATTAATGTAAAAGCTACCATTTGTTTTTTTAAAGGAAAACAAACGCAATTTTCTCCTTCCACACTCATAACATTTTGCGCGGGAATCCAAGCATGTGACATAACATTTGTCCTTCTTGGAACCCAAGACTCAATCCTCAGCAATGTAAATCAAAAGAGTTTGTAAGCGCTTTTAATAATATTTGTATAAATCTACTATGTGTTTTCTGGAACAGCTGAACAGATTTTGACGGGGCTTTCACTATTTAACATCACGCTACAAAGTTTAGGAGCTGAGCAGAATGAAAAAATCTGAAACAGTTGATGAAACCGCGGGGCACAGCTACTTTTTAATAAAATACACTGGAGAAATGGATTTTTGTCTTAGTAAACTGACATAAACTAGACGTGATATTATAAGACAAAACTTATCTAGACATGAGCTAAATTGAAAACATATTAAAGTTACGTCCATACATACACTCACGCCTTTTTCCCACAGGGGTAGGTAGAAACTATAGACTGCCACTTGCTACGACTCTTGCATATCTCTCTCGCTTCTTTCACTTTCATACATCTTTTCATACACGCGCGCCGGCTGCGAGTAAGTACTGACCTGAGCATTTTGAACCTCGCCGATAAAGTTATTAATAATAAATTAATGGTTTGGGCATGTTGAGAGAATATTAATGAAAGACGATTAACTGAAATTTATAAGGCGAAGAGGTCACCGTAGAAAGACGTACCTGCACCGATCTTATCAGCGTGGTCCTTCAAAAAGTTAGGTGTGAAGTACTTGCAACTGGCGCGTGTGTATGAAAACGTGTATGAATGTGGAAGAAGCGAAAGAGTTATGCAAGAGTCGTAGCAAGTCGCAGTATATAGTTTCTTTTTACCCCTGTGGGAAAAAAGGTATGAGTAATAATTTTCTATAATAGACTCGATTTACATACAAAAAGGGTTATTTGTGCCATTACCATAAACTTTAATGAATATATGATAGGCTCAGGTTATACTAGTGTTTTAGCGGTTAACGGATAATGACATGCATATATTGTGAATGTCATTAGCATGTCATTTGAGATTACAAAGCTGTGTATTCATAGCCTATTAGTGCAAATAGTGAAGAATTTTGAATAGAAATTAAAAAAATTACATAACAAAACATTGCCATGAGTTTGTATTTCGGCGTGGCAAAAAGACATCCCATATCGTCTTTTTGGAAATACCAACTGATAATTGAATCCCCTATTTTTTGGCGTTGCGGACACTAAACAATACCACTATAATAGTTTTTAAGTACATTATTATCAAAGTATTCACTCCTCAAATCTATACCTAACCCCCGAATGTATGTAATTAAAAATCTATCATGTTAGATAAATCACGAGACAGCGATGTAACTTATCCAATTAATACCTATAATTAGAAATAGCCCATCACTATTAATTGAACATGAATATCAATTGAACACGAATACCAGCAATTCGGAGTATTTGTGTCTGTTAACATAATTAACTGAGTAAGTGGATATTTATGGTATAATCGTTGTAAGAACGTGGAGTGCTGCCATGTATTTTTACTTTGTACCTATGACTTGGAAAGAGAAAAATCTGAGTACCATTGTAAAAGAAACCTATGAAAATGAAAATGAAAATAGTTGTGGTTACAATTTGTGATTGAAGTCTCCTTTTAGGCAAGCAATTGCCTGTATTAGGAGACTCCAAACTCCAAGAACTCCGTTTGAGACTGGGTTCTTTGATCAAAATAATAATTGACTTAAAAAATAAACAAAATTGCTCAACTTAGACAATTACTCCACAAATGGCGCTATATCATCACCATCAGGGATAAAATTGATACAATGGTGGAGCCATTGTGCCAAATTTGTCCTTAGCCTAATAATTCTATTGCAACTCATCAAAACTAAAGCCTTGTAAGCAGATTACTTCGCTATTTCTTGCGGAAAGTACTCATTTTGTTGGGAAATGCGGCCATTTTTATGTAAATCGCCGAAGATGTGAGCCCGCTCGTCGGAAATATTCGTCGGGTGGGTCGAGTTGACACCTGATCATGTTTGCAGGGTTACGGCTGAGAGCCTCTCATTTTCCTTTACGGGACAAGCATTTCATCTTGATGAGGCATCAGTTGGTTCGTATTGGATATGAATGCACATTTGCGAAATTTTCTTTTTTTTAGCTCAAATTTTTGCCACTTCAGTTTGTTAGAAGAAAGAATACTACCTACATATATAATGGTGGTTTCAATGGATGGATTCAGTCATAATTTACTGTGACCATTTCAGGTTCAATCATGTTTATAACCGCTTACGGCTTGACATAGTAGCTTAGATGTGGAGTGCAGCATCTTAGGAGTCCGGCTATTAGACCGTTTAAGGAAAAGTATATTGCCCTCAAAAACTCATATCGTCGACGTCGGATAAGCCGCAAAGTTAAAGTGGGATTGAGCAGGTCATATCTTCCGCATGTTGGACGAGCTGTGGGTAGAACTCGACTGGAGCCCAAACCAGAGCCAGTCAGACGACATCGTGGCAGGCCCAGAAGGAGATAGCGGGACGAAGAAGAACTTTACTGGAAAGATTGGCTGCAAAAAGAGGAACCAAGAGGAGTGGAAGGAGGGGAGGCCTTTACCCTGCAGTGGAACGATAATGGCCGAGTAATAAATAAATAACTTAACGATATGAAGATTTACTTACAGCGAAGATATCTGTTTGAATCCACCTCTGACTTTTTGCAGGTATTGCGTATAAATACCTTTTTTTTATCATTCGCTTAAGTGGCTTAGGAAAATATCGTGAAGAAATTCGATACCTTTTAGATACTACCGACGGCGGCGGCGTATGAAGTGAACTATTTCAGCCGAAACACTCTCATTCTGACATGTGTCAAGCTTCTGACATATATGTCAAGCAGAGGGACAGAAAATGAGTTGATGGTGATTTTATATCATTTTGGAACCGAATGAAGTGTGAGCGAGCATACAAACATATACTTACATCTCTATCCCATAGGTGTAGGGTCCATAATTGCTGGCATGCTCATGAATCTTATGGTTGTGACATTAGCGTAAGAGAAAGAAAGTGTGATTTTTAGATGGTAGGTATGAGTCTGACAAAAAAAATAAAAGAGAAAACCACAAACACGAAGAATTGGAAGGTTGTGAGGGAAACCTTCGCCCAGCAGTGGGACAATATGGTTAAAAAAGTGATTCCGACATATCCTTATGGATTTCACATCCAAAAAAGGCCTAACTACACTTGAACTATTATTTATTTTGTTTTGTCCACATTTAATCATTAAATATCGTACACATATACCTATAGTATATGACTATTTTGCGTGAAAATCAAAAGAAATTGTCCACTTAAAGTACCCTCCAATAAGTTTCAGATTAATAGCAAACCTAACTAGCTGCTTTTACAAATGACCTTACATTTGGTCATTATGAGAGAACTGACCGCAAACTATACAAGTGTACTAAAATGGCCGCCAAATGGCAAATAACCGGCATTATGGCGTCAAATCCGGAACAAAGCCGCCGGAATGGGGTCGCTCCGTACCCCAGCGATTAGTTTAAACGACCTCCTAGCTGGGCACACCCCTGATAAATAGGCAGACAATTGAATTTCTAGACAAGTTTTGATCAAATATTTCAGCATTTAAATTAGGGTTGAGTAGTTATTTTATTATATTTGGTCGTAAGGGTAGAAAGATTGACAACCTTGATGCCAAACCAGCAACAATCCATATGGATCATCATCAATCATTATCATATCAGTCAAAAGATGTCCACTGTTGAACAAAGACCTCCCTTAAAGCTTAGGACCGGTTAATATGCCGCCTATCTAACCCGTGAATATTTTAAATGATATTAATAAAAAAAAAATACTTAATGCTCACAATGCGTTAATGGTCTTTGCAGAGCATGCGGTACAAAATTAGATTCCTAGTTTGAGCACGACATATATTGTTGTTGTTAGTATTTGCATGCATGCTTAGAAGGTCGTTCAAAACCAACGCAATAACTTATAAACTGTGCATTGGTGTAAAAAAGTACACCGCACTTTCTCCAACCGAATTAGATTGCATATTATGTACCCTCATTGCAATATCCTAAATCAAATTCTTATTCATTTATGATTTATCGTATGATAATAAAATCCCTATAAATGCTTATCTTCTTCAAATAAAACCAATATTGGCTTAAGTTCGGCCTTCGAGGCGTCTGTACATATATTTCCTGCGGATATGTCCGTTATTATATTTCGGCGAATATTGCTTTCGACGAAATAAAATATGAAAATGTTATTAAATCATTTCTGAAGAGATACATATGCTGTGCCGTGGAACCGTCGTGGCGGTAAATAAATAATTATGTGATTTATACAATCATAACTGTATGCCTATTAGGAAAAGGTGTATTTTAGATCTAACGTAATTAGGGATGAACCTGTTGGGTTCTTGTTTCCTGGTAGAGAGTTCGGATTTGTGCCCGGTTAATAGCAATAGACTCACCCCCTATTACATGGGACCTAAACATACCGGCAATGTGTGTGTAAAGGTACATTAGTACACCTCTGTCTAACCTTTCGAAGATCCAGGGGCGATGTTAAGTTACAAATTATTCTTATTATTTATATATTAATAGTTAATTAAAACATCTTTGAGAGCTTTGAGAAGTATGTGTGGTGTGACGCTAAAAGATAGAGTGAGAAACAGTGTGATAAGGGAGCGTTGTGGAGTGAAAGAAGATGTAGTAACAAGGATTGAGAAAGGTATGTTAAGATGGTTTGGTCATGTAGAGAGAATGGATGAACGGAGATTGACGAAACAAGTATATATGGTGAGTATGGATGGACGAGTTGGAAGGGGAAGACCTCGGCGAACGTACCGCAACCAAATTGCGGATGTTCTTAAAAAAGGCCAGGTTCCGAGCACCCTAAACCGACGGTCATGCATGAAGAGATTAATGAATGTAGATGAAGCGAAAGTAGTGTGCCAGGATCGTAGCAAGTGGAAATCTATAGTCTCTGCCTACCCCCATGGGAGACAGGCGTGACAATATGTATGTATGTAATTAAAACATAACGTAAACACCATTTAAGTACATTAGTACACCTCTGTCTAACCTTTCGAAAATCCAGGGGCGATGTTATGTTACAAATTTATTCTTATTATTTATGTATTAATAGTTAATTAAAACATAACGTAAAACACCTGTTAAGTACATTAATTAACATTATTAATACTTAATTATCACGCGCTTAAACGGTGAAGGAAAACATCGTGAGGAAACTTGCATGCCTGAGAGATTTTCTTAGCTTAGGGGGTGCCTAAGCTAAGAGCTAGCAGTAGGCTAGCGTGGCGGACTATAGCCTAATCCCTCTCGTACTGAGAGGAGACCCGTGCCCAGCAGTGGGACAATGTAATGGGTTGATGATGAATTAACATTTATAAATTAATTAATTGTTGTAATTAATAAATTTCTCAGTAACAGCAACGCAGTTTTGATGTTTGCCTATTACTTCAATTACATGAGAACATACCGGCGAACTGTGAGTGTACGGTCAGCAACAAAAGTAGCTGAACACCGCCAAGTTTTGAAAACAACACAGCACCCATACTTTTCAATAGATTCACTTAGGAAAAAAATGATGGTCCAGTATGTAGAAACACGTAATACTTACCACATCTCGGGTCAGTAAGTTTTGGATACTAAATATGTTTAAGCGTTTTGAAGATTTCATCGTGTTCATTCATTTTATGACAAATCCTTTACAGTTCAGGCTGCTCGTTTGTGGAATGCATTGCCAGTTCCTATCAGGCGTGCTCAATCACTTCCTGTTTTTAAAAGGCTTGTGAAGGAATATTATTTGTCCTTGTAGCTCTGTCACTCTGTCGCTAATCACTATTGTAAAGTTTTATACCGTTTGTTGCTTATTTATCTTATTACTTGTATGATATTGTATTATATTATATATATATATATATTTATTTATTTATTAATATTATATATATTTATACCTATTTAGAAATATTATTATAAAGTATAATAATGTGTGCACTATGCTCAACCCCATATTAAGTTCAGTTCGGTAATGTCCATCCAAAGGTTGCCTGGAAGAGATTGCAGATAGCGATAAGGCCACCAATTGTATATTTCGATTTACATATTTGTTTTGTTTATTAAGTTTTTTTTCTGGTGTACAATAAAGTATAAATTTAATAATTTATACTATTATTATTATTTGTATCTCCACCTTGGATATCACGGCATGCCTCCCGTGAGGAAGACATCCGGTCCTTTGGCAGGCGTGCGGGGGGACACAGGTCCAACGCGCAGAGGCCCTTTGGAGAACTTTAATCTAATATGGGATGGGGCACCAACCCGGGACACTCCAGAACTGCACTATAGGAGTACAGCCATGGAGTATCCCGGGTGGGAGCAGGACTATTGTAAAATATGGAATTAAAATTAATTGGATTATGGAGTGGGTGTTTTATGGACCGATAACTTCTACTGCCGGAAGAAAACGGCGTCTGCCTAAATCCTCGAACTTACATCCTTAGGGATGGCAGACGGTGACTAGCCAACTCACTAGCTGGGCCCCCCAAAAAGCTGCCAGTACAGGCAGAAGGCGGCAACAGCGGCGTGAGCGGCTAAGGGTGTAGAGAGGTGCGGCCCCGGTTTCACCGTCGCGGGTCTAGAAGAGACCCGGAGTGGGTTTCCCCGCTATTATGCCATTAGACACTTCCACCCCCGAGCATATAGCTCTGGCGGCCCCCCTCTGGCCGGCCAATTAAGGCAAGACAGAGTCGAGAGTCCTGCGGGCGCTCTTGGAGTTCCACTCCAGCTACCCAATACGGGAAAACTGGAGACGAGGCCCTGACCGATTCTCTGGGGCAATAAGGACCGCAGTGTCGCCACTCACCATCAGCTCGCCACAAGCTGCCCTGCGGTTTGTGCGCTTTTCTTTAGACCTTGTGATACATTTTTTGTTTTATTATCATAGGTTGGTAGAAAGCGATTTTAATCTACCCTCCAGTTTTACGTTAGTCTCATGGTGCGGTAACGTTTGTCCCAGAGGGGGTTTATTATTATTATTTCCTTTATTCATTAAAATACATATTTTTTTGTATTTCTAAATATTTTCTAATATAAAATACATATTATATTAAAAAAAACATTTAAAAATATAAAAAAATAGAAATCCACCGGCATGGGGAACGGGGTCCAAGCTACCGGTGGTTAGGGCCCCAGAGACAGGAACCTCCTCACAATACGCGCCGTATCAAGGAGTACTGCCTTCTGAATCAGGCCCTATTATTATTATTATTATTATTATTCATTGCTGACTGTACATTAAGTACACCTCTGCCTATACTCAGGGAATATAGGCGTGATGGTATGTTATCTTATGTTAATTAATTAATGTAATAGGTGTTATTTTTGGTAGAATGTCAATTTAATATTTTGTCGATGTTTGAATAATTTTCGGGTACCTAATACTTATTTCGTCACCTCAATGACGTAAGTAGTAGAGATCGTCTTTCATTTCGTATTCTCAGTATCAGGTGAAAGGGACATTGAACCTACAAGTGGGCCATTAGAATGAAAACATATTACCTACATAGTGCCTACTTTTACGTCTTAATTTCTTTGAAGCTGATTCATGAACATCATAAAGACGTGGAAATAAAAATACTTTTTATGGATATTATTTTTAATCCCGACGTTTCGGATCTTTTACAGCATCAATGGTCACGGGCAGACATAAAACCTAGTTTTATTCCGATTGAAATCAGTAGGTAGGTATGTAATAAAACCTTCTTTCACTCATATGATTTTAACTCGGATCACGTAAAGAAAAACAAATAAAAAAAGCGAATGAGTTCCAAATTCAAACTTCTGAAATCCAATTCCCGCTCACCGATATTTATTTACCAACATAAAATAGTACTTTTTGGTGAACGAAGCGTCTTATGATTGAAATCAAGATGGAACCAATCAATCATATTTATATAATAAAATTCATTTATGCTGTATAGTAAAGCTATGTGTTTAGATCAAACGATTTTATTAAACGTTTACATTAGTTAAAATAACTGTGGTACTTCTTAGATCAAAGGGTGCCTCACTTCTAAACTAAAATTGTATTCAAACGTAAACTTTTTAAATATAAATACTTTAAAACTTATAATTATATACTTGGTAGTCGTTAACGTAGTTACTGAGCAAGCGTTCGTTTCCCAGGTTAAGGATAGTGTTAGTTTTTCAGTATTAAATGAATATTTTATTACATTTAGACAAATAAATGGTGGATTATGGCCAATTTCCCAGCAGTTCCCAGCAGTGGGAACATTATAAGCCGATTGTGCTATGCTTTGCTAGACCATTACAATAGGTGGTTTAAAAATTAGAATCACGGTTCCATGAAGTGGAAGTGGTCTTATGTAGAAGAGCAAGCAAGAAACTTTAGAAATACTCTTTTTATTTTTTTTTAACTTTATGTTCTTACTAGTGGATTATGAATTCGCTGACTCTACTCTATGAATAATAATAATAATTTGATCAAAGGCTTGATACAGAAAGCAGTACTCCTAGATACGGCGCGTATTGTTAGGAGGTTCCTCTCTCTGGGGCCCTGACCACCGGCGGCTTTGACTCTGCTCCCGACACCGGTGGACTACTATTTTTATATTTTGAAATGTTTTTTATTTATCTTCTGTTTTTTTATAAAAATATTTAAAATAGTAAACAATATGGGTAAACTTCGAATAAATGGAATAATAATTTTATATCACGTAAAGAACTTACACTAATGAATTTTGAGTATAGACTAATTAATCATAATAATACAAGGTACTTGTAAAAGTGCTAGGATGATTATGACTTGCTACTAAACTAATACTGAAAATTGCTAGATTTTCACATATCCTGAATTAAATAGCTGCTCAAAATATTCATGTAAAAGCCTTCAAAAGATATAAAAAAAGTGTGTTATAATACCTACAATAATTGTAGACGTCCCTGAACCCAAAAATGAGACTTTTGGAATTCTAGTTTCTTTGTTTGTTTGTTAGAGGTTGGCGCAAACACTACTGAACAGATTTTAATATTGTTTTTAATGAAGAAAGCACATGCTCTAATTTATAAACTGCGGTACATCTTACCTCATGTAGTTTAACAGATGCTGCGGAAGAGCTTGGCCTCTCTGTTGTATGTAAATCCATAGGAAGCAAAGATCATCATTGTTGGTTTATGATTAAAATGTTTCTATTCGTCCACGGGAGAGAAGCCACGGGTAAAAACTCGTTGTAGAATAAAAAATCTCAAACACGTTTACATAGGACACTCGTAAACGAAATCTATTCGACCCAAAGTAATATAACCATATATTGTTTACGAATAATTGTAAACGAGAAGGAAAATATGTAAATTTCGCGGTTTGTTTCTCCCTAAATTTGGTTTGGGATGTGTTTGGCCAATGTTTGACCAACGAGCTGACATATTTTGTGATGTTTTTTCTATTACTCTTGGGTAATAAAAATATGACCTAAGGTTTAAAAGTTTTATTCAGTGATAGAGATATGTGAGAAGTGATTAATTGAAGAGTCAGATGAAAACAAGACAATGTAAGACAGATGAAGACAAGACAGTTAGACGAATGAAAATAAGACAATGTAAAACAGTAAGACGAATAATGATAAGAATGTAAGACAATAAGACAGATGAAGATACGACAGAGTCACACAGTAGGATAAATTAATATGAGACAGAGTAAGACAGAATGATGAAGATAAGAACACAAGCCAGACTAGACCGAAGAAGTAGTTACTCTGCCTACTCCTTTGGTAAGTAGGTACAAGCTTGATGAAACATTGCATACATGCATACATTGCATACATATTTATGTTGTTTTTTAAATTATATACCATCACGCCTGTATTCCCCAAAGGGTTAGGCAGAGGTGTACTACTATACACCCACAATTCCCCGGTATATATAGGTTCCATGAAATTGGGGGCGAGCTTATTGCCATTAACCGCGCACAAATCCAGACTTCGAGGTGCTACTGAGAATTTCACAGAAAAACTCAATAACTATGCTCGACCTGGGCATTGAACCCAGGACCTGTAGCGTAGCAGTCGCGCTTGGGACACTTAGGCTAATGAGGCAGTCAACAGAAAAACACAAAGTTTTTTCCATTAAAGAGAAATAAAATATTGACATTCGAAACCTCAACTTTATTGCAACAGAATAAGGCAGTTCTAAAATACATTTCGAGGTGAAAGGGGCATTAGTAATAATGGCAGTGTTAATCTTCTCGCTTCTCGATACCCGTCATCAGATAATGGTTATAGCTGGCAGAATACTGCTGTTTTGCGCGGCCATTTTGTTAGATAATATTGTTTCGAATGGATTGTTGGATAAACAGTATTTTAAGGGTCTTATTTTGACAAAAACATTCCATATAGGAAGATAAACTGGACATTGGTTGGTAAATAAGCTTGATAAGCAGTTTTATTTTGAGGATTTCGGTATCTTTTTTTTTATTTAATGACAGTTGCGTCTGCCGAACCCTACCTCAAAATGGTTGGGAAATAGGTAAGGTTTCTTTCCTTGTGTTTCGATGACGACAATTTTTCCAATGTCAAATTGCGACGTCAGGCAGTGAGGGTCTGCGACCGCCGTTTAACTTATTAACAATGTTTGAAATAATGAAGACCAAAAGACTGATATACCAGTACCTATCCTCGCAGTGCCCTTGTCAAATTGACAGCTGTCATCTAAATATTAAATGACAATTAAAACGTCACTTCACAAGCAAAGAGGCCAGAATACCTTATTAACCATAAACAAACTATTTAACAGTATCGATTATTTTATATTAAGAACGCCACGCCTGGCCAGCAGTAGCCTGACATTTAAATTTTCAAATATCGAATGCATTTATTATTTTGCGCCTGCAAATTCAAGTCTTATTCGAAGCATCAGGAAATAGGATGAATCTAATTTTCGCGCCGACAAGTCCGTGCAAAATAATATATTTTAAGCTTGCAACAAGTAAGCAGTGATTTGCGAAAATAGATTAGCGCAGAATGTACTCTTAAATTATACCATTCTAGATATAGTTTACGAAGTCAATTTTTTTAAGAAGAATTGAAATGTAATTTTTGATTCCTTACAATTTATTATAATTTTATAGCATCTATAATCTTGGGGTTGAAACGTCGATTTTTTTAAATTTTACTTCTCGGTTCCCATTTGTAACCGAATGGAGAATATAATATTGAGAATCATGACAATAAAATCTATAGGCTGTATTGCATAGACTAGTTAGAGGTATAATTAGGTACCTATCAGAATGATGGCCACCTGTCTTAAGTAACCTTATAACCCTGTGCGATAGGGAGGGGTGTGATACGTTTGTAGTACCAATGTATATATCTGTGCCATCATATCTCCTGAAAGGATGTGCTAGTTTTGGTTGGTCGGTTGTAAGTTTTTATTAGTTTGCAACGAGTCTTAATAAAATTGAAAGTGTTCATAACCCTATCGTTGGACTTTAAAAGAGATCGTGATTCTCCGAGTTTGTTACGGCGTTTCAGAAGTACTCACCTAGAAAATGCCGGCACCATTTAGTAAATTTAAAACATTGACTTGTAAAAGTGTCTCTCAAAGATCTACCTATATTTACAAAAGTAAATATATAATCTAACATTTTTAACGGAAATCTACGTACAAGAATAAACAACTAGTTATTTTGATTTAAGATAGTACGCACGGCTACACATCAATCTATACAAAAACAGTTTACGCTGGCCGTTTATTGTATGGCAAGCGAATATAATGCGAGATCAGCTTAAACTGGATTTGTATAAGTTGACCTGGAGCCAGTGTACAAGAATAAACAACAAATTATTTTGATTTAAGCTTGTACATGTAATAAAACGGTTGCACGATATAAAACTGTTCATCAATTGCGGCTACAAATCTTCAAAACGATACATGCGCGGAATTCATTTTATTTTATTTACCAAAATGTTTCCAACACAGCTTCTAACATTTATCTATTGTGATTCACGTGTTTATAACGTCAAAGTATTGGTACAGTTTGTTCGAAATAAGTAAGCCGATCGGAAGTTGTCTGCAAGTGGTTTAGAAGTGGTAAATTTTAATAGAAAGAGTCGGTGTAAAGATAATTAGAGTCGTATATATGTTAACGTTTCTAATTATTTTGTTTACTAATTTCGATATTTATGTAATGAAACACTTAATTAAACGATTTTATCACCGCGGTAGTTCGGAACGGCTAACTTCCGATCGGCTTACTTATTTCGAACAAACTGTACTATGTATTATATGAATTTTCCAGTGAAAGAAAAATTCGGTGTTAGGCAGGGTTTGTACTTGTGTCCCTCTGGTTAAGTAGACCAGAAATTTACTGCTAAAATAACAAAAAGCAGTAAATACGGTAAGGCAACATCGTTCGACATTGAAGTACCTGTAAAGGAGGTTGTATTGGTTGAAAGACTTAGTATAATGTCTTCAATAGATTTTGCTGACGTCACCTGAAGACGTAAAATGTGGAAGATAAATTCGACATTACAGGCAATGGTCTCGGTAGCTTAGTTGGTAAAGCTTCTCGTGTACTTAACCAGAGGGGCACACGTTCAAACTCTGCCTAAGGCCGATTTGTTCTTTCGCTAGAAAATTCATTATCTTCAACATCTCTCACTCAAGCTGCAACGAAAACAAATAAAATTGGTCCTTTTTACTTCTTAATTAAAATCTATCTTGTTGTTGGGTTTCTGCTCATCCCTTGTACTTCTCGTTTCGCCTCGAGCATAACCATTATCCGTAAGGTTACCCTAACCAAAGAAACTTGCAAAGATAAACATCTCAACACATAAACAAGAACCCAACATTCATTGTGTTAATATAACAATATAACATAACATACCATCACGCCCGTATTCCCCCAAGGGTTAGGCAGAGGTGTACTAATGTACACCCACAGTTCGCCGGTATGTTTAGGTCCCATGTAATAGGGGGCGAGCCTATTGCCATTCAACGGGCACAGATCCAGACTCCAAGCTGCTACTGAGAATTTTATAGAAAAACCCAATAACACTTTGCTCGACCTGGGGATCGAACCCAAGACCACTAGCGTACCAGTCGCGATTGGGACCACTAGACTAACGAGGCAGTCTATTATGAATATAAGATGTTGGCAAATAGCTCACAATTATATTATAGGTTCTAGGAATGAAATGAAATGAAATTTATTTGACATAAAAAGGTACAATACATGTGAATCCCCTGGTCCCCGAACTAGTGTTAACTGTATATCAGAAACCAGTTTCTCAAGACTTCGCCTTTTCGTTAACACAAATATTATGTCACTAGCTTATTATAAAACATAAAATAAAATATTAATTTTAATTAAACGTAATTGGAGTTGGAGTTTATGTGTGTGAAAATGTTGACTCGTGTGTGTGAGTGTATGTGTGTGTGTATGTGTGTGTGTGGGTGTGTGTGTGTGTGTGTACGTGTTGAATGTGTGCGCGTGTGCGTGCTTGCGTGTGTATGAATGGATATATAACGTTATATTTACTAAAACAACTAGCTCATTAGCCTAGTGATCTTAAACAACTGTAACGCTACTGGTCCTGGGTTCAAGCAAAATATTTTTTGATATTTCTATGATATTTTCATTTTCCGAGCTCGGAGTTTTGCGCCCGGTTAATGGCAAGACGCTCGCTCCCTATTAGCTAGGACTTAGACATACCGGAAAACTGTGGCTTTCTAATGTGGGGATTGGACTCATACCTATCTCTAACCTAATACAATACACATGCCAACAGTGATAATTTGGTTGACATGGCAATTATGATGAGGTATTAATAATATACACCTATTACGACGTACCATCACACTTGAAATCTCCAGAGGGGTCAGACAGAGTAGTACAGCATACACCTATAGTTCTATCTAGTTGCTATTGAGAACTTTGCAGGAAACCTCAATACTCAGATCAAATAAAAAGTTAAGATTTGCGAACAAAGAAGTGAGGCCAGCTAAAACTACGCCATGCCGTGTACAACACACAATTACACGCACACATGTATACCGAAACTACGCCTTATCTTGTCAGTCGAGTTATCGAGCTACCGAAAGCTCGACTGACAAGATAAGGCGTGGTTAGCTAAAAAATGTGTGCGTGTAATTGTGTGCTGTACACGGCATGGCGTAGTTTTAGCCGGCCTCACTTCTTTCTTCGCAAAGTTCCATCTTAACTTTTTATTTAATCTGAGCCTTAATAATACTTGGCTCGACGTGCGAACCCAGTTCCGTACGCTCAGTAGCCGCATTTATGGCCACTAGAGTATAAGCATTTAAACATGAGAAACAAGTATTTCTTTGACTACGTCATAACATAAACGTTCATATTGCTCCGAAGCATTGTATTTTATTGCCCCGACATAGTTGCGAGCAATATCTGTGTTAACACGTGTAAAATAATTTATTATGATTCCCTTGAATATATCGATCGATCGATTATGGTGTTTCGACGTAAGGAGAAATCGTAAAATTAATCATAATTTTTATTATGATTAATTCAAATCAAATCAAATCAAATGTTTTTATTTCAAATAAGCTTTTACAAGCGTTTATGAAACGTTATTGACTCTAGTTGCACGGTTCCAAAAGGTTGATCCTATGGAGAAGAATCCGGCAAGAAACTCCATGGACACTCTTTTAAAATAAAAGATGTTACATTATTCACTTTACACTCTGGCGATAACAGGATGTGAGTACATCGGAGGTTTATGTCATAATTAGCCTGAAGTCAGGATTAAAATTAGATAAGGTTCTCAGAATCTGAGAACTCAATGTCAATCTAAAACAGATAACATATGTGAAATAATACACATCATCAAAATATATTAACTATAAACTACTTAGACATAAGTGGCTACAATGTACTCACATTTACAGTTCCTGTATACATAAAGTTCTAGTAAACAATACAAAAGAAAATTGTGAGTGACTAGGTAACCTCAGGGTGCCAGGGAGACCACCAGTGCATCAGTATTTTGACACCACACATTTTTATCATCAACATAGTCCTTGATTTTATAATATGCCTTCATAACAAGAACAGATTTAACATAGTTTTTAAATTTCTTGCCGGTGAGATCGGTGACAGATTTTGGGAGTTTATTGTAAAAACGTACGCAATTTCCTAGAAATGATTTATTTGTTTTAGTTAATCTAAATTTAGGTACCACTATTTTATGTTTATTTCTAGTATTATGGTTGTGAAAGTCGCTATTTATGCTGAAAGTATGCAGATTTTTACGGATATACATGATGTTTTGAAATATATAAAGTGACGGCAGGGTTAGTATATTGACGTTCTTGAAGACTTCTCTAAGGGAATCGCGAGGGCCCATATTGTAGATTGCGCGGATGGCCCTTTTCTGCAAGATAAAAATAGAATCTACGTCAGCAGCTGATCCCCACAGCAGAATACCGTATGACATAATGCTGTGAAAGTAAGCAAAGTAAACAAGTCTAGCCGTAGCTACGTCAGTAATCTGCCTAATTTTCCTCACTGCATATGCTGCGGAACTTAATCTGCGAGACAGGGCTGAGATGTGAGCACCCCACTGCAACTTACTATCAACCGTAATACCTAAGAAGACAGTTTCATAGATTATATCGAGTTTGCTGCCTTCAAGAATTAAATTAGTTTCAACTTGTGGGACATTTGGTAACGAAAATTTTAAACATTTTGTTTTGCTGGCATTAAGAAGTAAATTATTAGCAGAGAACCAGTTCGATAGGGATTTTAGGCTTTCATTTACATTAAAGAGATTGCTATCATTCCGTTCGATCTTAAATATAAGTGAAGTATCGTCAGCAAATAGTACTATATTAGATAACTCAGACATCATATAGGGGGGGTCGTTTATATATGCTAAGAAAAGGAAAGGGCCTAAAACAGAGCCCTGTGGAACCCCCATTTTGACTACAGACCCGGAAGATGTGACTCCGTTAATGCCCACTTTTTGGCGCCTCTCAGAAAGATAGGAGGACACAAGCTCCAAAGATAGCCCTCGAATTCCGTAGTGGTCTAGTTTACGGGTAAGCGTGTTGTGATCAACGCAATCGAAAGCTTTGGAGAGATCACAGAAGATACCTATGGCATCCTGTGATCTTTCCCAAGCCTCTAAGATATGAGAGACTAGTTTCGAGCCTGCATCAGACGTTGACCTACCCTTCGTGAAGCCAAACTGCTCATTATGTAAAATCTTATTTTCATGAAAATGAGCTATCATTTGATTCAGCATAAGTTTTTCAAATATTTTACTTAAAGCAGGGAGAACAGAAATGGGCCTATAATTACAGGGATCCGCCTTACAGCCTGATTTGAAAATTGGAATGACTTTACTGTGCTTCATTAGGTCTGGAAAGCTTCCCGTCTTAATACAAAGGTTAAATAAATTAGCAAGGGTCGGTGCGATGTCGTCGATAATCGACTTGAGTAATCTAACAGATATGCCAGATATTCCAAAGTAAATAAGTATAATAAGTAGCCTAATGGCTAGGGCGTCGGACTTGCGATCATATGGTTGCCGGTTCGAACCCCACCCATTGCACTACTGACGTGAACCCACTCGTAACACAAGCATTTAGCTTAGCACGAGGGGTTAACAAGAATCCTAGTAATGTGTGACCCACATTGCTAGTAAAAAAAAAAGTAATGATAGCATTTATATAGTAATACTTGAACAAAAGCTTCTACCCGTTTTTAAATAAGATTAAAATAATCTTTATTTCGGTCGAATTGCTTCTAGTGGGTTAGTAAATAAAATTATGTTATAACTATCAAAATTATGTTTTAAGCACATTATTTAAGTAGAGAGTAGAGAATGAGTGTGGAAAAATATTGCCGTGGAATTTTGACCACCGAACGAACACTATCATTGGTAATTATGACAGTGACTTCTTTGGCTGATATAGAAAAAAATCTTATGCACATTCTAATATTATCCAATCCGCTAGACACGATAAACACACAATCGTATTGCATATAAGGACCTTTTTTATACGGGACCGTATCGTTTTCACTTCACGAGTACGGAACCCTAATAAAATCGGCCAATATATTAGCGTTTATTCGTACCAAATTACTTTAAGAGCAGGTAATTGGAAGGTGTAGTGTGTTTGAGGATATTTCTCAGGAGGAGCTTGTGTTTTAATGCTGCTACTACGCTTATTGCCCTAGGTTCAATTCCCAGGAAGAGCAAAGTCTTATCAAGATTTTCTTTTAAATTCTTAGTGGCAGCTCGGCGTTTAGATATGTACCTAGTAGTTTAGCGCTGGCATGCCACGATAGACATAGATGTCCATGGGCGGCGACGACTACTACTTACTAACAGGCAGCTTGCCTGCTCGTTTAAAAATGTGCCCGGTGAATGGCTTTAGGCTCGCTCTTTATTACATGGTATCTGACAACAAATTGTGGGTGTACCTTAGTACACTTGTACGTCCCCCTTATTCGTCCTCTGCTGCACGTAGACCTCTTTAAGTGAACGTCACAGAGTCCGATCTTCAGCTGTTTTCATCCAGTTACTGCCAGCCGCCTTCCGTAAATCGTCACTCCACCTAGCCATTGTTAAAATATAAAACTCAAGCTTTGCCATACCTTACGGAAAATACAGGATTGATGGTACCTAACTATATTGTTATATTCAAATTTTCGCGTCAAGTGACAAAAAATCAGTGAATCTCCAGCTTTGATTCTGGATATTTTAATAATATATGAATACTATTTACTAGCTGACCTATGCTCACTTCGTTGGGCGATATGATATAGCCGACACTCACAAATAACGTTGCTTTCTATTTGTAAAGGACGTACACCGATCTTATCGGTGAGATACACCAAAAAGGTCAGGTGCGTAGTACTCGCAACTGGCGCGTGTGTATGAAAAAATGTATGAATGTGGAAGAACCGAAAGAGGTATGCAAGAGTTGTAGCAAGTGGCGGTCTATAGTTCCTGCCTACCCCTGTGGGAAAAAGGCGTGAGTGTATGTATGTCTATTGGTAAAAGTATTTTCAAAATCGGTTCAGTACATCTAGAGATTCCCCCGTACAACCTCACAAACTTAACTTGTTTATAATATTTATTATAGTGTAACTATTTGTCTATGTAAAATAATAATAATTATTATGATAATGTAATAATAATATATTATATTGTATAATTATTAGTTTAGTTTATGTTAGTATATTAATCACATTTAAACAAACAAAACTCACAATAACTGCATAACGGAGTTCTCCAGGCGTAATGATATACTCACTATGTCATAGGCCTTAATAAACAAAAATGCTACTGTATCCATCGCTTGCGCCTACCTGCATTGGCGATGCGCATTATTGGGTTAATTTTGTATAACATTTTTTTTTTCTGCGACTACCCTCTTACTACTTCATCTTATTAACAATATTTTAGTACTAGTATTAATACCTACTTAGGTAATCCTAACTCACTATGCCAATCGGCGAAAAATGTTTTTTAGACTTTAATATTGTATTTTCTCTGTAAGTGATTGTGTAAATCTTTTGAGAAAACAAATTCTTAAACCATATATTTGTATAGATTTGCATGTAATTTTTCCCCATAATAAAAGATCAAATTTAATTTCAATAAAGAAAAAAAGGGAAACCTTCTAATCTTGCCTGAAATATTATTACACCGAAGTTTAGTAGGTGGTTTCTATCTTTTTTTATTTCGTTCATGTTATCGATAATATTTGCCGATATGGGGTAGTTGTATTTTTATTTAGTTGGAGTGGGGGTGTTGTGGAAATAATATATTGTTGTTGATGTCCATACGTTATACTCGTGTATGACGGATAAAGTTTGTTAAAGTTATAAAAAAAAAGTATTTTGTTAGGAAGGAGCACAGCTGTTTAATGATTTACCGGAGGAATTGAAGAGATGTGAAAGTATTGAGATATTTAAATCTAAGCTCAGAAAATATATATGTACCTAGTGTCGTTACCAACACACCAGATGCAATTTCTATTATACTTAAATATGTAAACTTTGTATCTCATTTTAAGTGAACTGTAATAATATGTTCTTATGAGAAATAAATTCTTTAAACCTAATTTGATGGAAGTTTTCATGCAAAAGCAAAAGTGGCCTGTAATGTTCCTACTGCTGGTACAAAGGCCTCCTCTCGGTGAGAGGGAGGGGGCCGTAATCCACCACGCGTGTCCAGTGCGGGTGACGTCACATGTCGAATTTTTGTGTCCTGAACATGCTGGTTTCCTCACAATGTTTTCCTTCACCGGTTTAGTAGCAGAGATGATGAAACCATTTACAACCAACCGTTACTTGGGCCACCACCACTCTCAAGTTTTCAAGAACCTATATCTTCTATATGTAGCCTAATGGCTAGGGCGTCGGACTTGCGATCATTTGGTTGCCGCATGCCGGTTCGAAACCCACCCATTGCACTACCGACGTGGACCCACTCGTAATACAAGCATTTAGCTTAGAACGACGGATTAACAAGAATACTAGTAATGTGCGATTCAAATTGCTACTAAGTTTTTTTTTAATATAGCGGTGTAAAATCAACCTTTCAGTCGCCTGAAGTCGATGCCATAGATTGATGCGACAGACAAATATATAACATTTAACAAGCTTATAACTTTGACTGTTTTTCAAGATACAGTATTGAAATTTTGTACATAGATTCTTTACCTAAAAATACTAGACACGTGTTTCGTGTTTTGCGAATACTAAAACTGACCTTGTATATCAAGTTCTTAGTCCTATAAAGTATACTCTGTTCATGCCATAATACACTGTAACTACACAAGGACCATTTCAGCATGTAAGCTAATTGCTGCTATTCATCATAATTATAGTCTGCCTAACCTGACGGAGACCATAAAGTAGCCACTGTATCTTGACACTAAATAGCGGCGCTGCTAGCAATAGTGAAAAGCAACAACAACGATAAAATCAGTGCATTTTACTTTAGTTTAGTTTCGTGTTTGTAGGAAGTAAAGATAAGCTTATATTTAGGTAGGATTATTTTGAGGTTGTTTAGTATGAAGGTTTTTCAATTATCACATTTTTTTTTAATAGACATTTTAATCAAACTCATTCCTGACTGATAAACGTACGTCGTCTTATAGTATTCTAGCGACACGCTGTGGCTTGTTAATTATACACTAGTTTTCCGCTCCCGGCTTCACCCGCGTGGTTATACGTTTCTTGTCATTTTACGGGCTAATATATAGCCCATGTCACTCAGGAATAATGACTGAAAAACTACTGAACGCATTTAACTACGATTCTTGCATACTTTTCTTGCTTCGTCCACATTCATACATCTTGTCATACACATGCGACGGGTACGTACCTGACCTTTTTAAAGCACTTCACCGATAAGGTCGGTATAATTATGTCTTTCTAGGGCGTCCCATCCCAACGGCTCTACTGACATTCGGTTTATAAATCTCTTTCATAAATCGCCTTTTTCTTAAGACTGCCTCATTACTCTAGTGGTCCTAAGCGCGACTGCTACGCTAGAGGTCCTGGGTTCTATCCCAGGTCGAACAAAGTGCAAAGTGCAGCTCGGAGTCTGGATTTGTGCCTGGTTAATGGTAATAGGCTCGCCCCCTACATGGGACCTAAACATACATAACCTTAACCCTGCCTAACCCTGCGGGGAATAAGGGCGTAATGGTATGTTATGTTTCGTCGCCTTTTATTTACCCAAACCATTCCATTTAGTTCATTATAATTATGTTCAGTGTGGGTGGCTTGGTCAATATATGCTCAAACAGAACCATCGCCCACGCCCAACCCCCCGACAATGGATATTCATTAAAAAAACAAAAGACATCATTCGCACGGCTTCTCATCTTAAGCTAGCTAGACACAAAAATAACTAGACAAAGTAAGCAATCTTTTTTATAAATAAGGTAAGCCCACTCAATAAATCTTCATAGCACGCGTATTTTATTTAGCCCTAGCTTTTTCTCGCGACGTCACTTGCCATAATAATTTTGTCAATCGGTTCTAAGCGTGACTGCTACGCTGGTTGAGCAAAGTATTTCTGGGTTTTTCTATGAAATTCTCAGTAGCAGCTCGGAGTTTGGGTTTGTGCCCAGTTAATAGCAATAGACTCGCCCCCTATTACATGGGGCCTAAACATACCGGTGAACAGTGGGTGTATTGTAAGTACACCTCTTCCCACTCCTTCTCATCATCATCCCAGAAACTAGTACCTCAACTACTGTACCAAACTTGTATGGGGATAGGACTCTAAAGAAATGTAGGTATTCCTTGCATACTAAACAGTTTACCCGCGGACATCAGAGCCAAAACTAATAAAAATAAACTAAAAAAAAATATCTGTTAACAAACTTACCATTACTTATAATAATAATATATTTTTTTAAATGTATACTTGTTGTCAAAGACCTTATACTAAAGGTCTTTGCTTGTTGTAACTTCAGATATTTATATACCTTCCGATATTATCTTTTCGATTCCGCAGACAAACTTTTTGTACAGTTGTGGGACACTATGCTAGTTTTTGTAAAATACTTTGTACCTAATATAAAATAAATAAATAAATAATTCGTGTCGTCAAACATAAAATTATGAACTTCAATCTTTCCTAGACTTAGCAAAGATCTAGGTCACTGGTTATAATGATCGTTAAATACTTTTATCTTCGCAGCGGTAATTTAAAGCTAGCGTGCTGGCAACTTCACACTAAGCATCTTTAGAATTTATGTCACGTTTACTCTTAACCATTTACTTGCTCGGTAGTAATTAATAATTCAGACCATTAGGGCGGTTCCTCCGCCGGTTTTAGGTACCGCCCTACTCCCGGTAAAAGGGTTTGGGCCGCTTAGTCCACCTTGTTAGTACGGGTTGACAGATTTTACACATCTTTACAAACTTTTTTGGACGTCTCTTTTGACATGTTGGGTAGTAATTCATCATTGTCGCACTGTCAGGCACGGGTCTCGTCTAAGAATGAAACTAGGCTTTAGTCCACCACGCTACCCTACTGCGGGTTGGCAGACTTCACACGCCGTCAAGAAAATCTCTCAGGCATGCATGTCTTCTCACGATGCTTTCCTTAACCGTTTAAGGCCGTGGTAATTAATTATTAATACGCTGACTTCGAAAAATTAGAGATTTGGATTCGAACTTAAGCGCCTTTGACTTGGCAGTCTAATAGTCTAATTAAGTAATTAACTGCGAGTAACGCTTATATTATCCAGAATTTATCTGGATTATATTATCAGAATATATCTGGATAATATAACGAAAATAACGCATAATGGCGCATTTGTATGACAAGATGTATGAATGTGGACGAAGCAAAAGAAGTATGCAAGAATCGTAGCAGATGGCGTTCTGTAGTTTCTATGGGAAAAAGGCGTGAGTGTATGTATCTGGATAATATCGCAAATATTATCCAGAACTTAAGAGATTGAGGATTCCCAACTATAGGACAGTAACAGACTTTTTTTTCCATAAAAAACATGTAATTTGATTTAGAAAGTAAAAACTTACCTAAGCTGGATTCATAACGAAATGCTTTGTAAATATTATAAAAAAATATTTTTTTTTTGCTGTCGAACCATCTGTTGCTTTAAGAGTTTTGTAGATGGTGTAAGTTATAAGCAACTAGCATTCCGCTCGCGGCTTCACTCGCGCGGAGTTGATGTTTCTAGTCATTATCTCGTATATAGCCTATGTCATTTTTCAAATCGGACCAGTAGGTATTTTCAAACCCTATTCAATGCAAACAAACAAACAATCAAATCTTTCCTCTGTATAATATTATTAGTATAGATGAAATTGAGATACGGTTGTCATACGTGACCATCGTTAGCAAAACAGGAGTTTAAAAGGTTTATTGGTGTTGAACAGAAACTGGGATGGGGTAGTTTGTTTGTTCATGTAAACGTATCATATACTGCATCTGGTTATACTGGAAGATAACCCCAGCATATTTGTTTGTAGGAGCAGTATTAATGAACAGTCGCCAGCACAGGTTATACAAAACTGAAAAAAAACTCCAAATAATTTTAAACATTAAATTGTTGATGATTAAGTAAAAAATCAATTGAGAAAAATTTTTCATTTTGTGGTAACTTGATGTGCTGGACATCGTACCATACTAGCTTCTACCCTCGACTTTGTCTGCGCTGATTTCGGAAAGAACCTGTATAGAAAATCTGTCCGCTAAATTTTATCTAAATTTGTTCAGCTGTTTGGCGTGATTTCGTAACAAACATAAACATTTTAAAACATACAAAAATTTAACATTATTTTGTAATATTAGTAAGATTGCATACCATTTCTGTAGGTATACCGCGTGATCATAATATAAAATGAATTTGAAAAGATAAAGGTGCTTGGCTTTGGCACGAATGGAATAGAAGACCCATGACTTAATTCTTCTTCTAATTAACATTCCATTTTTCATATCACTAGATTACCCCAATTACAAATACATAGGTACATTTTGTTGTGGTAGGGCCACGCTGTTCGCAGCATGAATGGGCCGGCGTGACAGGGGAAATACAACACTCTTGCATAAGACCGACGTCCGAGTAGTAGCCTTTCGCTACTGCGCTTCGTTCGGTAAGCGAGAGGGCCGTAGGCCCAATTCCTCCCTCAATCCCCTTCTTTCTCCTTTTCTCCTTCCCCTCCCTTTCCACACAAAAAGGCTCGGCAACGCATCTGCAACTCCTTTGGTTTTGCAGATGTCCATGGGCGGCGATGACTACTCACCATCAGGTAGCTTGCCTGCTCGTTTGCCGAGTAATCACATAAAAAAATACAATAAAACCGCTTTCCGCTTCTAACTTGAAGTACTAAACTAATTGAACCCTACCAATGAAACTGGGCCTTGTTAATTGAACGATTTATGACGTAACAAAATGATCCCGTTTCTCAAAGTACAGTTGACGGTTCAGCTTAAACTTAATACCTTAACATTAGAGGTAAAATTGTTCTAGCCGAGTAAAATAAATGTGTTTATATTACAATGAAATTTTCTGTTTACTAGTTATTTAGTGGTTTTGAGCTTAGACGGGTTTTGAAGCGAAATTCCCACTATGCCAAGGTTTAATGGATTTTCTTATTAAGAAATTCTAGGTATTGTCTGGAGTTTAAAAATAACAACATTCGTTAAAAGAGAATTTTGAATTTGTGACAAAATTTATAACAGAGCTCTAAGGTCTAGAGACAATTACTTCATAAAACCACGTAATATATCATCGTAAATATAATTATAGTGTGTTAGAAATTCATATGGCCCGAGGCCATAGTATTAATTTACAGAGACAGGATTACATTAGGGCAAACATACATAGCAATAACACGAAACCGACGCATGCCCCGTTAAGAATAAGCGGGTAGGTACTCTTATAACTTCATTATTAACTTTTAACAAATATGTAAAAACTCAAACAAGCATTCGTCAAAGTCAAACTTATTGCCATATGCTCTAGATTTATTTGTAATAACGCATCGTTTCTTATAAATTGAAGCGACTGAGCGAATAAAGTGAGCGAAGACAGTGAGTTGTGAAAGAGTGAGTTGAGAAAAGTAGCGGAGACAGTGAGCGAAGACAGTAACCTGAGAAAGTCCGAAGACAGAGTGAGCTGCGAAAGTTTAGCGAATGGAGTAAGTTGTGAAAAGCACCAGAGTGAGTGAACGAAGACAGTGAGCTGAGAAAATCAGCAGAGGAAGTTATCTGAAAAAAGTAGCAGAGTGAGTGAACGAAGGCAGTGAGCTGCGAAAGTCAGCAGAGGGAGTTTGCTGAGAAAAGCAGTAGAGCGAGTGAGTGAATGAAGACAGTGAGCTGAGAAAGTCAGCAGAGGGAGTTAGCTTAGAAAAACAGCAGAGCGAGTGAGTGAAGACAGTGAGCTGAGAATGTCAGTGAAGACAGTGAGTTCAGAAAGTGAGCGGCGAGAGAGACCTGGGCAGTTAAAGGTACGTGGTGGTCAGTTGCAAGCCAAAGAGTATAATAATAGTGGCAGCAAGTGCTACGTCACTATGTAAACATAATTGCAAGCCCATTACGTAACTTTCACAGAATTTGTTGCCTTGCTCCGCTATATAAGTCTAAATTCAGTCAGTGGTTGAAATTTATAAAATCTTCGCTTCGTTGAAGTTATGACCACTGAAACGAGAGATAAGATTTTTGTGTAATTCTTGGTTCGGATAATATTTCTTTTCTAGAGGCAGTAGGCAGTCTTAAATAATATGCTGGATAAATGAAATAAACATAACATCAGTAGAATATATTTTTCGTCCCTAACTCTTGCCAAAACTATAGCCGTGGACGAGATAGTGTGACGACAAAATTATGTCGTGGCGTGCATATTAGCCCCGTTTGATTGGGCTGTATGTAGAGGTATACAAATCTAACACCAAAATAAAAATGACGTTTAACAAATTGGGCATTCGTCAATGTGATTTCCAAACGTTTTGTATGGTTCGTTTGTTTTGCAAGCGGTGAATAATACGTCTAACAACAATATGAAAAATCAACCCTCCACTGCGTGCAGCTCACGCGCCGCAATCAAGGGTCAATAAGACCGGTCCGCTACATTATTAGCGCATACGTGACATGGTATTGTAATGTTGTCGTTAGCAAGATGGGCCAAATTGACTCAGCGATGTTGTATCGCTAACACAACCAAGCTATGTAGTATCCGCCTTCCCTTTTTGAATGAAAACAAATTCTTACATTTTTTACATATTTTGAGTTTCATAGGACGCAATTGATACGTAATATATATCGTGTTTGGACTTGAATAATAAAGAAACCGTAACTAAATGATTTAATGTTATTTATTTCTATAAATAGATCGCTTAAAGACACTTTAACAAGTCGATGTTTTAATATTTTTTTAAACTAGTTGGCATCGGCATTTCATATCTGGCGACCTCTGAGAAGAAATGCTGGAACAAACTCAGAGAATCATGGCCTCTTTTAAAGTACAGTCCAACAAAGACTCACTCAAGAGTCAAAAGATGTATTTTTCTATTGTATATTATCATACGAATGATATTTAGAATACTTAGAGTAAACAAGAAATCATCCAGCAAAATAATGTCACAACCTGGATCTGGATTGTCTTAAAGCTCAGCGAATTTTTCAGCAATATTTCAAGGTTATTTTTCCGAATACTTCCAAACATACTGACATGCTAGCTCAAAATAGTGTACACGTTGAATGATGGCATCCATTCTGTTTGACAGTGCGAGATTCGAAACGACATTCGAAATACAAACAGTTTGTTATAATTAATCTGGAAATGGTAACAAAACAGGACGTTCTGACATTAATTAATAGATAAATTATATTATTTGTTTAAAAAATAAATTTATTTTAGTGAAGGCAAAAATTCGATTGCGGGCAGGATTACAAACCTGCATTTTCGGGTTAGGTACACCAGACGCTATGACCACTAAACCACCGCGAATGCCTACCTCCAGGTCGAAATTTGCCTTCACATTTCGAATATTGAATAATGACATTATGCCACTGACGTCACCTCAAAGACGTACTTTGAGGTGACGTCAGTGACATAATGTTGAAATGCAAGTTTTGCTTCTCAACCAACATAACTCAACATGGATGTTTGATCAGATTATGTGACAGGCTAGACCTATTGTGAAGACCACTATCCAAAAAATGCCTGACCATTAAGCTACAATAATTATATATATAATAGGTCCAATTCCTCCCCCAATCCCCTTCGTTCTCCTTTTCTCCTTCCCCTCCCTTTCCCTAAATAGGCTCGGCAACGCATCTGCAACTCCTTTGGTTTTGCAGATGTCCATGGGCAGCGATGACTACTTACCATCAGGTAGCTCGCCTGCTCGTTTGCCGAGTTATCCCATAAAAAAAATATATATTTAAGTAGGTTCTAGGATAAGAAAATGTAAAAGAGCATTTTTAACAATATTTTATGGAAATGAGATGAAATGATTTTTTTTTTATTTCTGTAAATAGATCCTTCAAAGTATTACTATTATTATCTACAACAGCATACCTAGACGTCTCGACATTTGATTTATTTGTTTACAAAGTGTTTGAGTAATATTTATTTCAGCGTTTTACGTGGAACTGAAAATAAAATAATAATAAACTACTACAACTGGCTGTCTTTTTATGTTCAGATTTAATTCAGACGGATATTTTTTTTTTTATACGAGTTTAACTGATAATTCACTAACACTTGATGCATTCGTTAAAGTATTGGTATCCGTTGTGAGTTATATTCTTTTTTTCTTTTGACCGTTAGCCCTACACCAATTTTACTGTTTTTTTTAAAAAGATGGTTACTGTTTAATTTAATTTTACTTTTATCCCAGCTTGTACGACTGTCAATTTTTATTTATTTAACGGCGTTGATTACGAAACTGTTAATGTAAGTTAATTTTATATATTGTCTTATATGTCATACCGGCGAAGTGTGGGTGTACATTAGTGCAACTCTGCCTAACCCTTCGGGGAATACAGGCGTGATGGTATGTTATGTTATTATTATTTTGTTGTTAAAAACTGCTACAAGGTACAATTTTTCAAAAAAACTTGTCTTGTTTCTAGCAAATTATGTTTATACTTGCATTGCATTATACTGTAATTATGTTTATAGAAACAAGCTTATCCCACAGTTCTATTCGTGGTCTACCGCATTGCGACTACGCTGCATCAAAGCACTTCTGTGTGGTTATTTTCGGACTCAGTGCCCCCAGACATTTGATAGTGGAGTCTAGTCTAATGCAGTTTTAGTTAATCCAAGTTTGGGACTCAATTGCGTTTATGTTTTTAAACGATGACGACAAAAAGGGGGAGATTCCCAAGTCTATAACTACATTTTTTATATATTACCACGAATAACTTTTTACAGAGTTGTGAGTTCGATTACGGTGATATTTTTTATCGCATAGCGTATACCTCAAACTTGGTACTATTTACAATAATTGTAAAGGGGATTTTTTAAAATAGGGTATGATTGATTTTTTATTTATTAAATTTTCATCTGTGCAGCGATTATCTTGAAATTTGACACATAATGTAGCAGCAGCTCGAAGTTTGGATTTGTGCCTGGTAAATGGCAACAAACTCGCCCCATATAACGTGAGGCCTAATTGTTCCAGCGAACTGTGGTTGTAGATAATACATCTCTGCCTTGCTTTTTGGGGAATACACGCACGATGGTACGTTATCTGAACATACTAGTGAATTGTGGGTGTATATTAGTACATTTATTTTATTATTAGTACACCTCTGCCTAACTCTTTCGGGTATACGTTACTCTTTTTGAGAGGAAGTCGATAAAAAAATCTGTACACAGATTAAAAATTCATGCACCCAAAAAAACACCCACCATTTTATTCACCGTTTCCGTCAGAATCGGTACAATACCGTACAAAAAAAAACAACCTTCGATCATATAGCTAAATCGCGGTCGGGAGTCTGACCGGGCGAAAAACCGGTTGTAATCTGCGATAATGGAATGGCGATCCTTTGTTTATGTACCGGATTTACCGGGCCCGATATCCGGCTGTTTGTTTCAATTGTGGAACGTACGTGAATTGGTTAAGGAACGGTCGTCAGCACATCAACTTACTCAATTTTTCTCAGTCGATTTTGAACTTAATGGCCAACATTTTAAGGTTTAAAATCATTTGGAGAAATATGACAGTTTTTTTATAACCTGATAATTATGTTGGCGACAGTACCTACATGGTTTTTTGTGTGTTGTGGTTTTATACAGGGAGGTATTCAAATACTGGATTTGTTTTTTTTTTTCAAATAATGGATTCTTTCCGTGTGGAAGTGCAGTGACAGCCTACTGATATGACCATTGGACTGCCAAGTCAAAGGTCTCGAGTTTTTATCTAAAAAACGCAGCTCTGACTTTTCGAAGTCATGTGCGTATCCATACTTTTCACGCGCTTAAACGGTGAAGGAAAACATCGTGAGGAAACCTGCATGCCTGAGAGATTTTCTCGAAGGCGTGAGAAATTTGCCAACCGGCAGTAGGCTAGTTTGGTGGCCTAATATAGCCTAATTAATCCCTCACAGTCTGCGAGGAGATCCATGCCCAGCACTGGGATAATATATAAGTCGATGATGAATGATCCGTTAGTCACCGACCCTTTGCGGACCCATAATCTCGTAATTATGTTTGTTGAGTAATAATTGACTGCCTCTTTAGTCTAGCGGTCCACTGCTACACTCGGTTCGGTTCCCAGGTCGGCAGTGTTGTTGGGTTTCCTATGAAAATCTCAGTAGCAGTGCGGTGTTCGTTTTTGTGCCCGTTTTATGGCAATAAGGTCGCCCACGATTACATAAAACCTAAAAATACCGCGGCGGACTGTAGGCGTAAATTCGTACACTTCTGCCACATCCTTCGGACATACCAGGCGTGGCGATATGTATGTTGGAGGGGGTGTTGACTGTTTTTTTAAAGATAATGTTTTCTACATTTGGAGGTACCCTATTACATGGACAATAATCAGTACACTTCTGCCTACCCCTTCGGGGAATACAGACGGGATGGTACGTTTTATTTCTGCTTAGCCGGCAAAAGAAGCGCACCAACTAATTAAGATGGACATTAAAAAAAACCGGCCAAGTGTGAGTCGGACTCGCGCACGGAGGGTTCCATACCATTACGATTTATGACGTATAAAAAAAACTATTTACTAGATCTCGTCCAAACCAATTTTCCGTGGAAGTTTACATGGTGATCTACATCATAATTATAATATTCTCTTATTTTAGAAGTTACAGGGGAGGGAACACGTTTTACCACTTTGAAAGTGTTTCTCGAGCAAACTATTCAGTTTAGAAAAAAATGATATTAGAAACCTCAATATCATTTATGAAGACCTATCCATAGATACCCCACACGTATAGGTTTGATGAAAAAAAATTGAGTTTCATTCCAAGTATGGGGAACCCCCAAAATGTATGTTTTTTTTCTATTTTTGTGTAAAAATCTTAATGCGGTTCATAGAATACATCTACTTACCAAGTTGCAACAGCATAATTCTTATAGTCTCGAAAAACAAGGCTGTGACACGATCGGACAGACAGACAGACATGACGAATCTATAAGGGTTCCGTTTTTTGCCATTTGGCTACGGAACCCTAAAAAACACCTAGCTTACTTACGAGTAATGAAAATCATATTTCCTTCACCTTCATCAATCTTCATTAAGATCCTAAAAGGGAGGTCAAATACCAAGGTTTTTATTTCTTTTTTTTGTCAAATAAAAATATAAGGACAGCTCTATATTTTTAGACCAATAGTAAGAGTGCTGGCGTTCTGGGTAGTCGTGTTCCGAATAACATTTAGGGTAGGTACTATGCATCCTTTAAATATTTAATTCAGCCGATTTTTAATTATTATACAATTTATCTTAACGCCTATCCTTCTCGAAGGGCTAGACAGAGAGATGGCTAATAAAATAAACCACCACAGAATGTGTGTAAATAAATCTTAAGTTAATCACATAAGTGAATAATTATTAATATCACTCGCCTACTCACGACTCAAGCAGTGTTATTGAGATTTTCTACGAAATTCTCAGTGGGATCTCGGAGTTGAGATACCTATGTGCTCGGTGAATGGCAATAGGCTCGACCCCTATTACATGGGACCTAAACATACCGGCGAAATGTGGGCAATTGGCGTGATGGTTTGATGCGTTATGTTATCACTTGCCTAAAAACTCTACTAAGAAGAAATGCATAGTTACCTTTAAAGTTTTGAAAGGTGTATGAAGCTTATCAACCCTTACTTAGCCACTTTAGTGAACAATAATCTAACCACTCTCGTACTGATATGACACCGTACCCGACAGAAAGGAAATTTGGTGATGAATTATTGTAAAAGAAAAAAGCGAACGAAAGCGAAACCAACGCGTTTACTGTACAACTAACGAATTCAAAGCACGTTCGATTTAAGATAAATCAATATTAACAAAATCCCTCAAAAGATTGAATACATCCGATTAAAGTCTGAACATAGGGTGATCCAAACAAATGGGCTGGTACTCAGAAATGCGGTCAAAGCTGCGGAATAATAAAACGTCCTGTATACACGAGCAGAATAATAACAAGATACGATAAAATTTGTTTTAAGTTGGATGGAAAGCTGTAAACGCCTTTTTTTTTAGTACGGAAAGTCCTTATGGATATGCCTGACTCGGACTCGCACGGATCGAAAACTACACTTGCCTTATCTTTCCCTATAAGCATGGCCGTGCGATTCGTGATATTCGTCCCGCAGTCGAATTTTTTCCTTCATTAAAATACCTTATATTCTTAACATGAAAAAGGCATAAAAAATACAAAAAGATAGCATGGCATCGTACGACATCATACTTGCTATAAAGCAAGTCATGTCAGTTGAGAAGCTTGCTTGCATTTCAACAGATGTCACTGGCAAATTTCGACCTGGCGCATGGCGGTGGGACTCGCGGTAGCTTAGTGGTCAAAGCGTCTGTTGTACCTGAAAAGAAGACTCAGGTTGGAATCCTGTCCGCAGAAGAATTTTTCCTTCACTAAAATAACTTAGCAAAATGCTGTGTAGTTTTACTTGAAGCTTGAAATGACTTGATTTTTAGCCCTTAAATCGATAGTGTGCAATATACTGGAAATCAACTTTGAAAAAATATACAGCAATTTTTTTAAATTATATTTTATTTATTTTAATTCCATTATTTTATTTGTAAACTAATGTAATGTTTGTAAAATTACGAGCAAGATGCGCGTGCACATGGCTGGTTAGTCGCCGCCGCAATGTCAGGGAGGAAGCACGTGCCGCGACCACAACAATGATAATATTTGCAGGTCTTCAAACAAACATCACGTGCGTCAAAGTTACTGGCACTAGTGCCACCAATTTACGCTACTTCAGACGTAGAAAGTCAAACAAGTTCGGATGAAGAGGATATAATAAACACAAAACGCCAAGAAATTGGCGAGTTGTCGTCCGACGCACCATCTATACCGTCGTCACTAGAAAACTTGAATATTTCCGATAGTGACGCAGACAGGAAATATACTTCTGATGATGAGATACCAAATAGCGAGCCAGAAGAAGAAGAACTTGCAGTGCCTCTAACACCAATTATCAGCCAAGTTTTACCGTCAACCAGCCAGGTAAATTTTGATATTATTCCAATTTTGTCGTCCATTCAGTCTATACCGTCTGTTCAAGACATATCACCAGTACCTAATGCCGTGAATACTAGGTCTAAGCGAAGGCGCAATGTCAATACCCACTCTCGTGTTCATAATATCAGGCGGAAGAGACGTAAAATCACAAACTACAAGTGGAAAAAAGCCAAATTCCTGCACAAGGCTAATATAACTAATTGTGAATTTAAGAATAACATACATACTGATTTCACACCTATAGATTACTTTTGGAAATACTTTTCTTTAGATATTTTACAAGATATAGTACATAACACCAACTTTTATTCAGTTCAAATGACTGGGCGATCCATCAATGTCTCCGAGGACGAAATGAAAGATTTTATTGCCATTTTGTTACTTATGAGTGTTGTAAATTTGCCAGCCTATTCTGATTACTGGTCAAAAGAATTACGCTACCCTCCTATTGCCGAGATCATGTCACTGAAAAGGTTTGAAGCCATACGCAGATACATCCATTTTGCTGATAACTCGTGTCCAGATTCGGATCGCTACTTTAAAGTAAGGCCTTTGGTAGAGAAAGTGAGGAAGAACTGTTTAGCCACGGAAGAGGAAATAAGATACAGCATTGATGAGATGACAATACCGTACAAAGGCAAAAAGGCGGGTAATAGGAGACAATACAATCCCATGAAACCCAATAAATGGGGTTTCAAAAACTTTGTCCGAGCAGGCGTGTCGGGCATTGTATATGACTTCCTGCTTTATGGAGGCGAAGATACGTTTAGATACATCCAGTTTTCACAAGACGAAGAAACGTTAACCGTAGGAGCTAAAGTTGTCGTTGCTTTATGCAAGACAATACAGACGCGAGCCAGCGTCGTGTATTTTGATAATTATTTTTCCACATTAGAATTAGCAACACATCTAAGAAACGAATGTGGTATTTTTAGTCTAGGCACTATACGTCAAAACAGGCTAAAAGTTTGCGAAAAACTACTGATGAGTGACAAATTTAAAAAAAATAAAGGTCGAGGGTCTTATTGCCAAGTAGTTGACAATAAAAACAAAATATCAGTAGTGAAATGGTATGACAATAAGGTGGTCACTCTGCTAAGTACGTACGCCGATGCTTACCCGGTGGGAAAAATAAGGAGGTACAGCAAAGAAATTAAAGATCCGATCTCACCGGTAAGAAATTTAAAAATTATGTTAAATCGGTCCTTGTTAAGAAAACATATTACAAAATCAAGGACTACGTTGATGATAAAAATGTGTGGTGTTAAAATACGGGTGCACTTGTGGTCTCCCTGGCAACCTGAGGTTACTTTATTCACTCTCAATTATCTTGTATATTGTTTACCACTTTATATAAACAGGAACTGTAAATGTGAGTACATCGTAGCCATTTATGTCTAAGTAGTTTATAGTTATCCTAGTTCATATTTTTGATGATGTGTATTCTTACACATAGTGTATCTGTTTTAGTTTGACATTGCGTTCTCATTTGCTGAGAACCTTCTTGTAATTTTAGTCCCGACTTCAGGCTAATTATGACATAAACCTCCAATGCACTCACATCCTGTTATCGGCATAATGTACCAGCAAATTATGTTAAAACAATATATTTTAAAAGAGTGTCCATGGAGTTTCTTGCCAGATTCTTCTCCATGGGATCAACTTTTTGGAACCGTGCAACTAGAGTCAATAACGTTTCATAAACGCTTGTGAAAGCTTATTTGAAATAAAAACATTTGATTTGATTTGAAAGCCCGAGTTGACGTGGACTGTCCGGAACAAATAAACCACTACAATAACACTCCTAAATCTAAATTAGATTCAGTCCAATTTCAGCTAATCAGCTGAAAAGGCCTTACCGTTATTTATTTTAATTACATCGCTGATTGCCGATCTTTGATTTAAGAGAAATATATGGCGGATACGAGCTGCTTAAGATTCGTATCTCGTTTGGAGAATCGATGAAGGATAACATTACACTTAGTGTAACAATTTCCACAGCAATGCGGTACTTTAAGTGTTATTCTTAACACGTAACATAACCTTGATTTTTATGGACTGCCTCATAAGTCTAGTGGCCCTAAGCGCGACTGCTATGCTAGAGGCCTCGGGTTCGATCCCCAGGTCAAGCAGTGTTATTAAGTTTTTCTACGAAATACTCAGTAGTAGCTCGATATTTATTTATTTATTTATGATAAGCACACCAACAATACAATCGCTTAAGATCTAGAACATAATAACTACCAAATTTGACTTATTAGCAATTATACAAATAACAGGTATGCATTACATTTAAAAATTAACACAGAACCTAAGAGACTTTAAGGTTTTCTAAATAAAAATTAAATCAATATATTTCAATATTAAACTAGATTTTAGATTTTAATTAATTAACGTTATTTAAGCAGGATGTGTCTGTATAATCCGAATTTCATAGAAAAAATATCAATCGGGTTATCCATTGCAATAGACCTTTCATTATACAGCCTTGCCATACGTGTTAGAGGACTGTTTAGTGTGGTATTTAAAGTAGATGTAGGAATATCGAAAATACGATGATGGCGTTTACTGCGTAGACTTAGTCTAAATTTAAAATTATTTATCAAGTGTGCATCTATGGAACCATTTATAATTTTATGAAGAACAAGTAAGTCAGAATTATTTCGTCTTTCTTTTAAACTTAACATCTTAAAGTGCTTTATTCGGTCATTATAGTCTGGAATCGTTTTTCTGATGCCACATCTTACACATAAATATCTTACAAAACGAGCTTGGATAGATTCCACGTCATCTGCATATGTTGTGTAATAAGGAGACCAAATTGTGGAGCAGTATTCCAAGGAACTCCTTACCAATGCGTTATAGAGCAGAACAATGCTACTGCTGCTACGAAACGGTTTTGACATACGTATTATAAAACCAAGCATTCTTTTAGCCTTAGTTATCACCTTATCTATATGATCGCGAAAGGAAAGAGATGTATCAAAAAGAACCCCTAGGTCACTGATGACAGAAACTCTATTCAAAAGAATACCGTCTAAATGGTATTCATATTTAATGTAGTTTAATTTATTTGTAAATGTTATAAACTGGCATTTTTTAACATTGAGCGTCATCCTATTGTTGATACACCATTGCTGAATAACAATGAGATCATTTTGTAACTTCAGACAATCATTCAAGTTTGATATACTACAATACATTTTTATATCATCTGCATAGGCTAGACAATTACAATTAATCGAGTCCAGAAGGTCATTTATAAACACCAAAAAGAGCAGGGGGCCCAATTTTGACCCTTGTGGCACTCCAGAACTAGGAGTAAATGGAACAGACTCATAACCTGCCAAGGTAACAAGCTGGGAACGATGAACTAAATAACTCTCAAACCACCGCAGTAGAGAACCATGAATGCCAGCATAACTTAACTTCAAAGAAAGAATTGAGTGATCCACACGATCGAAAGCTTTCGCAAAATCTGTATAGATAGCGTCCACCTGACCCCTAGCTTCAAAAGTATTTGTGATAAAAGTAGTGTAAGTAAGTAGATTTGACAAGGTAGATCGATTGCTAACAAAACCATGTTGTTTATCACTAATGATATGACGCAGGTGGGAGTAAACTACATTATATATAAGACCTTCAAACATCTTAGCAAACTGGGATATAATAGAAATTGGTCTATAATTAGTTACGTCATTTAAACTACCTGATTTATGAATCGGAACAATATGTGAGATTTTCCATAAGTCAGGAAATTCTCCTTCACTAAGGGATTTATTATATATTATTTGTAATGGCTTAATAAGAGCGTCCATACAGAGACGAATAAAAATAGGAGGTAGTCCATCAGGGCCAGCTCCTTTATTTAAATCAATTTGTTTTATACTATCCCTAACATCATTCTCTGTGATTTTAATTGAAGAAATACTGTAACTAGATATGGAAAATCCTGGATTCAGGTTGTCCGGTTGTTGACTGTCGCCGTACACGGAAGCAAAGTTTCAGCAAATAGATCCACGACGTTACTTCCGCCGTCAACTACGCAGCCACGCCAAGAAACTTGGTTAGGGACACCTCTGTAGGATTTCTTAGATTTCGTATATCGCCAGAATGATTTAACGTTAGATTTTAATTCATTTTCAATATGCAATATAATCCTTGAAACAGCATTCTATGACTTGCTTGGCTCGAGTACGTAGAGAAACAAAAGTATCATAATCTCGAGGATTTTTATATTTTTTAAACCGTATCCTGAATTTATTTTTTTCTTTTAAAATTTTGATTAATGGGGTAGAGAACCAAACAGGGTAACAGTTATTTTTAGGTCTTCCCTTCGGAGTGTATTTATCAATCTTTTCCCATAATATATTATAGAAAGTATGAACAAAGTCATTACATTTCAAATGATTATAATCCTGCCAATTCACTAGTCGTAGATCACATACACATGCTTCATAATCAGTTTTATTGAATATATATTTAGAGTGTAAAATATTTTGTTTTAGATTAGACGATATAGTTTTATCAAGGACCAGTTCAAGTGGTGGATGATATCTGTCAGATTTACTAATGGGCGGCGCACAGGATACGGAAACACTGGAGTTCTCATCCACTATAATGAGATCCAAAATATTATTATAGTCATTGCGAACATTGTTAGCTTGGTTGTAGCCAGTGATATTTAGGAAGTCCCTCAACATTAAAGATTTTTGGTCACTGACTCCTTGGAAAGGATCATTAGGCTGAGACCATTTGATACTAGGAAGATTAAAATCACCAAGAATCAACGTACTACAATCTGTATGATGTAAACAGATTTCCTCGGCCTTAGTCAAGAATTGCTTAAAGATATGGCTCGGTATATAAGACGGTAAATAAACTACACAAAGGTTTATACAGACACTACCAACACTTAGACATAACCATATATCTTCAACTGCAGTTTGCCAGTCTGTTTTATTAACAAAATTAATTTTTCTACTAATAGCCACTAATATTCCACCACCATAAGCCTTAGAAAACAACTCTTTAAACTTATTGCTGCGGTCACGACGTACGACAATATATCTTTCATCAAAATACTCAGAGGATAAAAACGAGTCATCTAGCCAAGATTCAGTCAAGCATATTATGTCATAATTGGAGTTTAAAATTGATACATAAATATCATGCGACTTCGTTTTCATACCCCTCACATTCTGATAGAATATTGATATACTATCCATTAAAAATAGCAGAAAAAACTTAAACATAAGTACAAAAAACTTAGTTTATAGTGATAGACCTAATTAAACCATTTTCTCCAAACATTGTTCATCTTTAATAAGTATACTGCCTGAATTATCGCTCTTACATACGAATATTTTACCATAACGCACCCAGACATACTTATAGGAATTTTCTTTGGCCTTTAGTCGTGCAGCAGCATGCAAAGATTTATTAGTCGGAGAAAGGTGCTCAGATACGTAAACAGGCTCTTTGTTGCCGCCATAACCCAGAAGGGATGTATTCAACTTATTGTTATTGTGAGATTTGTTATATCTAGTAACTGCCGAGAAAAACTCGTCGCGACATCTAGCACTACGCAGTTTCAATATTACAGAGCGCGGGCGTGACTTGTTGTTGCTCATACTGGCCACTCTGACGCACTTCATTATATCTGACTCATTAAGCGGATACGATACAACATTAGCCAGTTGTGCTACAATTTTTGGTAAAATCTCGCTTTTGTTCTCGGGTAAGCCATGAATTTCCAGATTAGCCTCACGCATATTCTGATCAAGGGTATTAAACTGAGTTTTTAACAGAGCAATGGTCTTCAGCGTCTCAGTGTTCTGTGAGCGAAGGTCAGTATTCTCAGTATGCATTTTTCGGAGCTCGGATTTTAAATCATTAACTTGAGATATATCAAAGGACGCAGATAATTTTAATTCTTCAAGTTGTTTCCTCATGTCATCCATTTCAGATCTAAGCTCGCATATCAATTTTTTTACTTCTGAACGCATTGTAGCCCGTATTTCCTCTCGAATTATACGCCGTATATCACTGGCTTCATCATCCCCACCATCAGAATTGTCATCTATGTTATCTGATGTAGATTTGTTGGGCTGAGACTTAGATAAGCAGCTAGGACAGCTCCATGTTGAACGCGCAATTTTACTGAGTCGTTTAAACGCAGTTGCACTCAAGTTGACGCATAGGTGATGGTAGAATTTATCACAATTCGTACAAGTTATTCTATCATTCGGCTTAACCGGTAATCCACAAGTATTACAGTCGGTCATTTTCAGAAGGCACAATGAATGAAAACAAAATGTTAAAAAATAAAAATAAAATAAAACAAAAAGTTATTGTATTGCACAAGCTGGATCGGAACTCCCAACCACTCGTGTATGCCAGTCGCACGGCTTTTATTCAGTGCTAACGAGACTTAAGTAGTAGAAGTGAAATTATAAGTCCGTAGTAACAACCAACACAGAAGAATTTAGTCCGGCGGTAGATGGTTATTTAATTTTAATAAATGTTGACAACTACTAACAAAGACATTCAGTACCACTGCCACAACACACCTTTGTCTTACAATTTTCACTTTTAAAAACCACTCAATCGTCTTGAAAGTAAGTCGTGCACTATCCTTACGGGTCAGTCTTCAACGCTTTGGCAACACAATACTATAAAAACCACTTTTTACTATGATTTAAGAATTATTATATGGGAGCAAATTATAACGTGACCGTACCGTCATAGCCTCGTGACGTATATCTGGATTTATGCCCGGTTGATGATAGTAGGCTCGTCCCTCATTACATGGGACCTAAACATACCGGCGGTGTAGGTGTATATTAGTACACCTCTACCTTATCCTTTGGGGAATCGAAACGTCGTGATGGCATGTTATAATATGTCTATAAAAACCTGTCAAATTTTAAGTTTGCAGACTTTAGGTATAGTTTATGAGATTCTCTCATTATCAGTGAGTTAGTAACCAAAAAATCACTCTTACCCCGCGTTCCCACCGACGACAAAACATGTGCAAATATCTTTCTATCAACCAGCGCTGTGGCACTTAATGTCACAGCATTATGCTCAGATAGGGGCTCTTTTTTGGCCTTGTGCAGGGCTGCTATTTTTTTGTTCATATCTGTGGTTTTTTTTTATCTGTGTTCTGTATGAGTCCAGAAATAAAAAGTTTTTTTCTTTCGAACTCCATCTAACTCTCAAAGAGTGAGAGTTTGCAACATGTTTTGTCGTACGAGGAAATGCGGGGTTACAATGTGAATATTCACACTATGGTTTTTTTTAATAAGCGATATTTTGTCATTTTCTCCCCACTTTTACGACCGTAAGCAGACATTTGAGCGGTAATTCATAGCCAGTCCGTGAGGCGTTCTTATTATTAAGTATTCATATGTACGACTTAAGTGCGACAAACTTGGCCCAAGATCACGACAGTTTAATACTTATGGCCGTACAAAAACACTAAAATTCATTCACGTAATAACTATAGCTTACAAATATTATTTTGACTGCAATAATTGACCTAGTTAGGGTTTTTTCAGGCGGATCAGTTTTAAAAATCAGCTCGCAATTAATAGGTAATAAATAATAATAAATATAATAAATAATCTTTATTGTCGCAAAAATATACAGATAACAAGTTGACTTAAAACTAGACACAATTAAATGTATTTCACTTTAGGTACTGATGCTGTCTCCCAAACTAAGCGAGTGCTTGTATTTTGGGTGGCAGTGTTCAGTCGTGTAAGATGACTAATTATAATTTACAATTTTGCACGTGTAAGAGAAGTTGTCGCTGTATACAAGGGATAAATGGGAATTTTTAATTATTACAGGTGGACCATGATTGTATGTTCGAGTGGTTATATGTAAACGTGAGTGTGTGTGTGTGTGTGTGTGTGTGTGTGTATATATGTGTGGATATGTGTGTGATTGATTTGGTGTCTTTTCGTGTTTGGGTTATGTGGGTGCATATGGTGATGTATGTGTGACTGTTGTGTTATCTGGGTGAGTGTATCATGAATTTATGTGTAAATACGTTATGCGATGAATGTTAGTAACTCTTCGGTTTTATTGTAATCTATTTTAAGAAGCCAGTCTGTAAGAGTGATTTTAAGTTTATGGGTGTTAAGTTCTGCGATATTGAGTTTCTTTTGGAATTTGTTGTATAATTTTGCACTTATGCTATAAAATTGTCTTCTGGCGAAGGATGTCTTGCAGGGAATGCGAGGGCATACAGGCATCTTGCTACGTCTGCTTGGATTGGGGCGCGGGACACTTCTATGTCTTCTCATGGTGGACTTGAGCACAAAGAGCTGGCGAACCGTTAATACTTTGCAGTCTGAGTAGGTATAGTTTTTCGGTGGGATATCTGTAGGGCTTCTTAGTCATTACTTTGAGCACGGCTCTTTGGGCTCTTTCCAGACCTAGAAGAAGCGTCTTGCCGGCGCTACCCCAAACTGGGATGCAATACTGGATAATGGACTGACATAGGGCTAGGTAGATAAGCTTCAGTTTTTCTATTGGAGTACAGTCTTTTAATGATTTTAAAATGTGTATTAGTCTCCTCACTCTTGAGGTGACTGTGTCTATCTGTTTGTCCCATCTCAGTCCACTATTAATATATACTCCCAGGTACTTAACATGTTCAGCTCGAGCTATTTGTTGGCATGTGCAGGCGTTCTGAGAAAGGCAACTGTGTGCTGTGATGGAGAAGTTTTTTGATGGAGAGTTAATTTTTCTGATCGAGAAGGCAACGTAGTATGTTTTGGAGAGATTAAGCGTCAGCAAGTTGTCTGTAAGCCAGTTTATAATTTTTGACAGAGAGTGTTCAGCTCTTTCCTTAACAGTATTCCAGTCTGGTCCCCAGACAAGAACTGCCGTATCATCTGCATACGTAAAAATTTTGGTGTTACTGCGGGAGATTTGGCAGAGGTCATTTATATACAGCTGAAAGAGGGTAGGACTTAAAATACTCCCTTGTGGAACACCGTAGGACACTGTAGTCTCGTCACTATCTATATTACCTATTCTGACTTGTTGTTTCCTATTGGCTAGATAGTCTTTAACTATTTTATATGCAATTGACGTAGATCTCGGCAGACATCACAACAGAAAAAACCATACAGGCGAATAATAGAAATTCCTCCTTTCTTGAAGTCGTTGAAAACATAATAGAATAAATAGTAACTATACATTTTTCAGGATTGTAAATAATTGTAAATACCATACTCAAACCAAAGCGGTTTAAGTTGTAGTGTAACTTTTTTTATGAATACCTTTCTCTAAGAAATGAAACGAACCTTATGTTTTTTTTATGGTATGGAATATCCTCAAGGTGCTTCCGCCGCCTGGGAAGGCAGTAGGGTAGGTATATCAGACTTTAGAAAAAAATGTAATGGGTTATAAAAAACTCAAATCCAAACTCTGAGCTGCTACTGAGAATTTACTAGAAAAATCCAATAGTTCTGCTCGTCTTGGGAATCGAACACAGGACCTCAAACTCAGCAGTTGCGTTTTGAACCACTAGACTAATGAGGAAGTTTCATACCTATATTGCAATTAATTATAACTTAAATTTGAGTTCCAATTTCCCCCTTCTTTTGAAGGCGGATACGGAAAGTCATATTTAAGTTTCACCGTAACCAATGGGTTACGGCAAAACATGAGCTTATAACTTTTCAAATGGTTCTCTCAGGCCAATTTAGGTTTTGTAATCTAATTTAAGTTATATTTTCTAATCAGAAATTTCGTGTATATTTTGTGATTCTGTGGATTAAAACTTATCGTCTGTTTGCTATATTTCTCATTTCAAACTTTAATTTTAGGGATTATATGGTAAAACTTGGCATTATTTTAAATGTTATAATCTACTTTTAAAATAAAAATTAATACATAAAGATTGTTTTTTAGTGGTGAGTGTGAGAACTGGTTTTCTAGTGAAAGAAAGTTCGAATCCGCGCCCTTTTTTATGGGATAACTCGGCAAACGAGCAGGCGAGCTACCTGATGGTAAGTAGTCATCGCCGCCCATGGACATCTGCAATACCAAAGGAGTTGCAGATGCGTTGCCGAGCCTATTTAAGGTAAAGGGTGGGGAAGGAGAAAAGGAGAAGGAAGGGAGACATTGCGCCTGCGGCGCTCCATACTCACCGTACGAAACGCAACAGTATGCATCAAAGAGTATAATAATATATAGGGAAAAGAGAGCCCTCTCGCACCTATTCTTGCCAATACATTTCGAAGCGCCATCTGAAAGTTGCCCCCGACAATTATATTCTTGACTATAGATAGATATATATATATATATTATTATTATATAATATATATTATACTTTAATGAAGTTTTAGTTTACTTAAGTTATCTTAAGTTTCCTTGGTTGCAGTTTAGTTTTAGAATTAATATTATAGTGGGAAGATATTGTTTTCTGTAAATATATTCAATACACGACTAGAGCCCACCATAATATTAATTCTAAAGCAAAGTGCGTCCGCGCAGTGAACAATGTCCACCATTTTGTAAATATGACATTTGTCACATGATTAAACTATCAGTTCAGGGTTGCCATTTAGGTGATAGAAATTTGCCCAGTCTTTTTACATATTTTCGTCAACATTGGATTTCCAAAGATTTTCTTTTCAGATCCAAAATCTTTTCACACCCGAGTATCACTTGCAAGTGTGAAATTATAAAGATTTATTCAATTAGATATAGAATTATGTTAATTATCTTTATATAACGATTCGATTACCCCAAAATACGCTCCAAGAGCTAAAACTTTTTACCACAAATTGGGAAAAAGCCGGTATATATGACAACTCTACATCAGTAGACCTTGCCAGATCAGAAATATGGTGTCACTTCTTTGTAAAAAGAAAATATTCACATATTTTAATCTAAGCATATTATGCTCGCAAATATTTAAATGTTATGGATGTAATTAATGATTAATTTAATTTAATTATTTATATTATTACTCTGGTAATACTGAATTGCCGGTCGCCTATCCTGACATCTGTTGGCATTTTTGCAAATTTTTACTATCAACTTTTCGGGGGCATCTAGCAGATGGCTGTTCTATCTTTGGAAATTGATGAATGTATGAAACTGTCCCCCCGCTGGTATGCATACTGCTACTGTGCTGAATAGCTTGCCGGCGGACATTAGACATGAAAGTGACAAACTTAAATTTAAAAAGAAACTAAAGAGGCACCTCCTCAGTCTGTAAATAACTATGTTTTGCAGGCTGAGGAGTTGTTTCTTCAGTGGATTGTTATTATACAGATTATTATTATGTAGCTCAACACCCACCGTCAAACCGCTAAACCGGTTTTGTGGGATAATGTATATCTTTAAAGTCTGTATTGTGCAATAATAAAATAAAATAATAATAATAATAATAAATAAACTTCTTACATCCATTTTGAGAGCAAAAATGTGTAATCATATTGATGAGAATTCAATTATGTCGGCTTCTCAGAATGGATGTAGGAACGGGTCCCGCGGTACTAAGGAGCTGCTGCTCATAGATATGACCATTAGCCAACAAGTTCGCCGATCCCGAAAGAATCTGTCAACATGTTGGATAGATTACAAGAAGGCGTATGATTCGGTGCCACATACATGGCTCATGAGGGTGCTGGAACTATATAAAGTAGATGCTACTCTACGCGCCTTCTTGCTCTCATGTATGGGGCAATGGAGGACAGTCCTTCGCTATCCAGGATGCCGACAGATTCAACGAATTGGTGAACCGATTAAGATTGAGCTCTTTGCTGATTATATTCCAGGGTGACAGTCTGAGTCCCCTATGGTTCTGCTTAGCCTTGAACCCTCTCAGTACACTGCTGGAGAGATCGGGGCTGGGCTACCGATTGAGGCGATGTGGTCAAGTGATATCCCACCTGCTTTACATGGATGACTTGAAACTCTTTGCTCCCTCCGATTCCCACCTGATGGACTTAATGAAGGTAACTGAAACTTTCAGTAATTCCATCAGAATGGAATTCGGTGTAGACAAATGTGCTGTCATGCATGTAAAGCAAGGATGGATTATGGAATCTGAGGGAATCCAACTCTCGGATTCCATACAACTTAGATCGCTTGCCTCAACGGAGACTTATAAGTACTTGGGTATGTCCGAGGCACTAGGTATAAACACGGCTGACATGAAACAATCATTGCGGGAACGCTTCTTTGGACGCCTGACTAAGGTTTTAAAAAGTCTGTTATCAGGTGGAAACAAGGTACGCGCCTTCAATGGTTGGGTCATGCCGGTCTTGATGTACTCCTTTGGCATACTCAAGTGGACTCAGACTGAACTTGACGCCCTGGATAGGAAGGTCCGTACACTGCTGACCGCAAATCGAATGCATCACCCACGTTCTTCGGTAATGAGGCTGTACATCCCGCGGAAGTGTGGGGGTCGAGGCTTTTTAAATGCCAAAAACCTACACAACTGCGAGGTGTGCAGTCTCAGGGAATATTTCCAAAAAACCGACGTGGGGATGCATCGAGATGTAGTTGCAGTGGACAAGGGACTTACCCCTCTCTTGTTGGCTAAAGAGAACTGGCGCAAACCTGCAGTACTAAGTACTAACGAACGCAGGGAGATATGGCAAAGCAAAGAGCTGCACGGACGCTATTACCGGGCTCTCCATGAGCCTGAAGTAGATTTTCTAGCGTCCGTGTCCTGGTTACGCTTCGGAAATCTCTTTGGAGAAACCGAAGGGTTTGTTTGTGCAATTATGGACGAAGTTATGATGACGAACAACTATCGGAAATATATCGTTAAAGATGGTACGGTTGACATATGTCGGGCTTGCCACCGTCCGGGAGAATCTATTCGACATATTATCTCAGGTTGTTCGCGTCTGGCTAACGGCGAGTACTTGCACAGACATAACCTTGTGGCCAGGATTATCCATCAGCAGCTTGCTTTGAAATATAATCTTGTGGAATCGGAGGTACCGTACTATAGGTATGTGCCCGACCCAGTTCTCGAAAATGGTCATGCTACATTGTACTGGGATCGATCTATCATCACAGACAGGACTATTGTTGCTAATAAGCCTGATATTGTGGTGATAGATAGATTAGAGCGTCGTGCAGTGATTGTTGACATCACCGTTCCGCATGACGAGAACCTCGTGAAAGCTGAAAAAGATAAACAAATAAAGTATCTCGATTTAGCTCATGAGGTTGTCGACATGTGGGGGGTGGATTCAGCAATCATTGTACCAATCGTTGTGTCAGCTAATGGCCTAATAGCTAAGAGCCTCGATCAACATCTCAGGAGGCTCTCGTTGAGTGGCTGGATCAAGGGCTCGATACAGAGAGCTGTCCTTTTAGACACGGCCCGCATTGTTAGGAGGTTTCTTTCTCTGGGGCCCTGACCACCGGTGGCTTGGACCCTGCTCCCGATGCCGGTGGGTTACTATTTCTTATATTTTTAAATGTTTTTGTCTTCAGTTTTTATAAAAATATTTAAAAATGTAACATAATGTGAAAGTGTTAGAATAAAGGAAATAATAATAACTTGACGTCGATATTCTGTGGGAGGGTAGTACTTCCCCGGTCGTGCGACCCATTCATGCTGGCATGAAGACATGCCAGCAGGCACTACTACTACAAAAATAAAGATAACCTTCTGCTTTAGCCACCAAGCTATCAAAACCACTGTCTGTGATATCGAAATTCTCTTCCACATAAGCGGCGGCAAATGTCACGAAACTATAGGACAAGGGAAGACAAGTGCAGTTTTAAATCGGTACGAGTCTGATATATGAAGCGACGGTAGCCTAAAGGCTAGGGCGTCGGACTTGCGATCATATGGTTGCCGGTTCGAAACCCATCCATTGCACTACCGACGTGAACCCACTCGTAACACAAGCATTTAGCTTAGTAACGAAGTGTTAACAAGAATACTCGTAATGAGAGACCCACATTGCTAGTAAGCTTTTAAAAAAAATCCTGCCGCGGTCTTGCCTTGAATTCGCAACCGCGGGACCTTGTCTTATCACTGCTATTAAAAAAAAAACATACCGTAGATACTATTATCTAAAACTAAAAACTTTCAGCATGTTTCATAATCTGGGAATTCCACTTTGGAACTTATAAAGAAGTTTGAACTTTATATCTACTTAAAACCAAATATTATCATGTCATAAATCTTATAAGAGCGTTAATATTCCGTAATAGTTTAAGTTTAACAAAAGTTCGTTTAATTTAATATTAATTAGACTTAGGTACTTAAATTTAATTTAAAAAAATACGGGAATTAAAAATCGGGTGCTTTGCTGCGTACAACACCAAGTTTATCAAATACTAGCATAACCTAACGTTATTGAAAATGTTGTCATTGACGAAAGAATTGAACGATTTCATACTTGATTATTTTTAGGCCTTAAAAGATGAAAAACTGACTATTTAATATTTAGAAATAATTATATAACCTTTTACGAGTAGTGTCAGTCCTTCTGAAGAAATAATACGCAATGTCTACAAAGTTTTAGCACCAATTTAAAATATGTACAATACATATTGTGTATTTTTCACAGACTATAATTAAGCATTTTTTATTTACAGAGTTATTATAACTTGGACATGTTTTTATCGCATTTTGTTCTGGTTCGTTAAAAGTTTAAGATAAAAACTTCTGTCGTAAGATGTCTTGATTTATAAAAGTATAGGCTTGTCGGACATTTTAATGAAGATTTGAACAATTATGTTTTACAAAGATATTAATTTTCTAGTGAAAGAAAAATACCATCACAGGCAGTAGTCGAACCTGCTTCCCTCTGGTTAAGTACAATGGTAGCTTTAGTCACTAAGTTACGGAGACCATTACCTGTGATTTTCCCTTCCACATTTTAAGGTTGCGTTTCATTTTAAAAGTCATAAAAACAATACTTTTAGCCGTTGTTTGAATGGCCAAAAGTGTACATCCATCCACTTAAAAATAAGAGCAAATTTTTTCCCTCGCAATATGGAATACAACCTTTTGTATTACAAATAGGACAACAAAAAATTGGGCTTCGTCTAGCTTGTGATTGGAAAAATGAAGCCTTTTTATAACGAAGTGAAAGAGATTCCAATTTGGGGATCCATTGACTCAAGTATAAAATGTATCGTTGTCGATAACGAAGTACTACATTTTTACTTAGAACATTGAATGATGAAAATTTTATCGCTCAATTATTTGGATTAAAAAATGGGCTGAATGGATTTTGTGTAAATAAAGCGGTGTTTTTTTTTGTGTCGACTTGGTGGGGGCACTGCGGTGCCCCCAGATTTCAATTCAAAATAATAACCTTGCAAACAATTTGTTTCTTAAGTCTCATGCCCTTTTCAGGGTCCTATTAATAATACAACATCAATAAGCCTGTTTTACCGTTACATTGTATCTATATAAAAGCGTAGCTATACATATAGTTAAAAATAGTACCTAAATATATTTCGCAGATTTATTTTATTTAAGAGGTCTAACGGTGATCATACATGCTTCTCTATAGCTATCACAATTTTTTACAATAAAAAAATGATGTTTTTGTCAACAGAATACCCTGGCCATCTTGGACAAATTGGACATTGACAGCGAGAAGCCCTCGGAGGAGGAGATTGCGAGGCTCTTCGGGTATGAAGAGGCATATCTATCAGGAGACGTGGGAATCTGGCAGAGAATCAAGCCCAAGGTGTGGGCATTGTTTGACGAACCATCCAGTTCACCGGCCGCTAAGGTAAGAAGACTAAATATTCTCCAGGTCAAATTTCATCAGCGGAACACTACAAAATGTACCGTAATATTAATAAAAATATAAAGCACCCACTGCCTCATTAGTCTAGTGGTCCCAAGCGTGACTGCTACGCTAGAGGTCCTGGATTCGATCCCCATGTCGAGCAAAGTGTTATTGTGTTTTTTAATGAAATTCACAGTAGAAGCTCGGAGTCTAGATTTGTGCCCGGTTAATGGTAATAGGATCGCCCCCTATTACTTATATCACTTACACACTTTGCCGGTATGTTTAGGCTCCATGACCTAAACATTATTTATTCACACATCATTAGTCACACTTTCATAGAAGAATGTGTGTTATGTCATAGCAGGATTTATTTAGACAAGACTGTAACAGTTCTAGTATCGAATTGCCAAAGTGCCATTGGCATGGGTGCACATTAGTACACCCCTGCCTAACCCTTCGAGGAATACAGGCGTGATGGTATGTTATGTTATAAAACGTCCAATAAATTCCCTGTAGCTATAATGTGTTTTGTCTTATTTTTCCTGTCACATTATATCACGTATTAAAACAAGACAAACACATTATAATTCTAAAATGCTTATAGGACAGTTAATTTGAAAATAAATTCGCTTTATAATAACACTGGTATGAATACAAAATGCTCAAAGACTAAGGTAGCTGTGGGGTGATGTGTTGTCTCTTTTAGAATGATGGTTTACGGAGAAAAAAAATGTGGAACTCATTAGATACTATTGCTTTACTGGCACCAGTTATAAATACAAATATATATTCTACATAACTAGGTATTTACGATTTAACCGGGTGGATGCGGGGAGACGAATGTTGCGACATGCTAATACAATTCTGTAGGTGTAACTTGACTGGCTGGAATGTTTATACAATAAACTAATCTATCAGCACTTGTGCCCCTACAGTAGCTATTATGAAAATTTGTTTTCATTGCTAACTTCAAAATTAGATAACATTAGTCTATACCTATAACAGGTTTCCGTAACATCTACAAATAATTGTAATCACAAGATTGTTACAAAATCATGTATTTGCTGCTCAAAATTGCCACGATCTTCTCTAACAGCGCCATCTAGCCAAATAGTTCCGGCAACTAGTTTTATAATGAAATCCTTTCCCCACAAGCGGGTAGTTATGAAGACAGTAATATCCATTACAATAGTACAATTAGAGTTTGAAGTCGTGGGCGGAATACAATGTGAAACTAAAGTAGTTTGAAAATACTAGAAGAAGTTAAAGTTATTACTTAAGTACTTACAAAAATATGTTCATCTTAAAATTGCTTCTTTACTTGATTATGTTCTCTAATAGTTGTTACGTTAATACTTATATCATCATCATCATCAAATCATAATTATGCTAGAACTACTGCTATGCTACAGGTTTTTGGTTCAATTCTGAGGTCGAGCAAAGTGTTGTACTATGAAATTCTCAGTAGCAGATCGGTGTTTAGGTATGTGCCCATGAATGGTAATATGCTTGCCTCTATTACATAGGAACTAAATATTCCGGCGAACTGTGGGTGTACATTAAAACCTCCTCTGCCTAACTCTCCGGGGAATACAGGCGTGATGGTATGTACTTAATAATCACATTCATAGAACAAAATTAGTTTTCTGACAGTTTTAAGTATTACACATGATCTACGTAAATGTGTTGCTGATCTGGCATCGTTGTGCGACGGGTTGTTGAACTCCCTAAATAATGGTTGAGCTATATGGTGACTGGTGAAAAATGTGCAGTGATAGCCTAGTGATATGACCATTGGACTGCCAAGTCAAAGGTCTCGAGTTCGAATCCAAGTCACGCACCTCTGACTTTTCGAAGTTATGTGCGTATTAATAATTAATTATCACGTGCTTAAACGGTGAAGGAAAACATCGTGAGGAAACCTGTATGCCTGAGAGATTATCTTGACGGCGTGTGAAGTCTGCCAACCCGCAGTAGGCTAGCGTGGCGGACTATAGCCTAATCCCTCTCCTACTGAGAGGAGACCCGTGCCCAGCAGTGGGACAATGTAATGGGTGATGATGATGATGATGATATTGCAAAACTCGCATATAGTCTGCTGGCTGGCTGGCTGTCTGGCTTTAAAAGAGACCATGATTCTCCAAGTTTGTGTTGGCGTTTCTTCACAGAGGTCGTCACATAGAAATATTGGTAAAAGTGACTTTAAAAGATCCATTTGCAGCGATAAATGTTAATCATTAAATTGGCGGATCTGCAGGCGTATTATTGGAAGTAAATTTATTTTCAAAATAAAATAAGTAGGTACTTCCAAGTTAATTTATGTACTTAAGTCTGAACACATACTTACATATATTTCAAGATTAAAAATATGACAGTTTTTTCGGCTATAAATTTAGCACAGAAGTGTTGAGTGCCATTCGTCGCGCGAATAAATCAAACAACCCTCAAACTTTACGTGTGAACATTTCCGTCTCTTTCCGCAGTTTCCAAGATGTAATTGCTCAAGTTGAAAGTTTATTGAACATTGTAGAACTGTTACCTGCAGAAAAATCTTGTCTAAATAGATCCTTCTATGACATCAAACACATTCTTCTATGAAAGTGTAACTTAAGACGTGCATAACATAACATACCATGACGCCTGTCTTCCCCGAAGGGTTAGGCACAGGTGTACTAATGTACACCCACACTTCGCCTGTATGTTTTTACGTCCCATGTAATAGGGAGCGAGCCTATTGCCATTAACCGGGCACAAATCCAGACTTCGAGCTGCTACTGAGAATTTCATAGAAAAACCCAATACACTTTGCTCGACCTGGGGATCGAATCCAGGACGTCTAGCGTAGCAGTGGCGCTTAGGACCACCAGACTAAAGATGTGTGGATAAAATATATAATAACTTGTACAATATATTAAAGATCGTAGGACTCTGCTACTTGAATACCTTTCACGACCGTCTTCCATTTACGACCACATACCATCACGCTTATATTCCCCGAAGAGCTAGGCAGATGTATACTAGTGTACCACAGTTCGCCGGTATATTTTAGGTCCCGTGTAATATGGTGAGCATATTGACATTAATGGGTACATGCCCAAATTCTGAGCTGCTACTGGAAATTTCATAAACACCCCACACCAAGACTCTAAACTAATGAGAGTTTTACCACTGAGTCTTAAATGTAGTAAATAGATTATAGTCTGTTGATTTACTTTGTACTTATATATAATATGTCCTGATAGACGTTGTCCTGTCCAAACTCCATTGTAGCGCCACCTATCGTTTCAAATTTTTCCATATTTATTCATCTTTTGATCACTTCCTGGACTTCCACAAATATTTCAAAACTAAAATTAGCCAAATTGGTCTAGCCGTTTCAGCGAGACTAACGAACGGCAACTGATTTTTATTTAAGATTTTGAACATCCAATGGTTTCAAATTGTTACTTCTTTATTACCGTTTCGCTCTCAAAACTATTGTAGGTATATTTTATTTACAATAACACCTGGACACAGTTACGTCTTTTAATTGGTGCATTCAATGTTTACAATTTGTTACTTCTCCATTTCTGTTTTCCTTTCAAAAGCCATTGAAAGGTTCTATAGAATAACAGCCACGTAGAGAGAGACTTCTAAGTTATATATATTATATATGGTCGGTTATATATGTATGAATGTATGTAGAAAAATAATTCAGATGTTGAGTTGTTACGTAACATATTGAAGGAAAATGAATAGTCTATTTATAATAGCCATATTGAAATAATTGAGATTCAAATAAAATAATATACCTAACTTTGAATATTTAAAGCCAAAGCCTAGAGAACTTTTAACGAAGGGATAATTAATTTATAATTTAAATTGGACTTTCATTAAGCGTTTTACTCGGTAGTTTGTGATAACGATTTGTTCAGATTTTAATTAGAGAGGGTAAATTATGAATGATATCATGCAATTTCATTCAGTATACATACATACGCTCACGCCTTTTCTTCATAGGGGTAGGTAGAAACTACAGAATGCCGTTTGGTTCGATTCTTGCATACTACTTTTGCTTCATCCACATTCATACATCTTGTCATACACACGCACCAGTTTCGGGTAGGTACTAGGCACCTGACCTTCACCAATAAGGTTGATGTATGTCTTTCTAGAGCATCATTTCCTCTTACGAATAAATTTAGTATTCTTTCTTTCTTAAAAAGTGGTGGAGGCTTTTGCCCAGGAGTCCGATAGTACGGGTTTAATAAATAAAAATGTATTTCTCTAGGAAGCTTCTGGCTTCCAAAAATCCCGATAAACTTAATCGGTAACGATTCCTTAGATAACAAAACTTTGTTATCTAATAAATCATTCAAATTTAAATTATTTATACCGAAGAAAATGCGGGAATCTCCTATTAATACCGGGATTACAAACGTGGTAAAACTGCTTTTTTAATTAAATTTCTGAACATATATATAAAATTATTTATTCCACATAAATGTATGAATTCATTGTAAGTATCCTTTGTATGAAGTATTGGTGTAAGTTTTGTTAGTTGTCCTTTGTATTTATTGCTGTTATTATATAGAATTTTTATCATTAATTATAAGCCAAAACGTGTCATATGAAGCCTGTATTTTGACACGTATTGCGTGATATAAGTATTATACAAACTTTGTCAAAACACATATATAGTTAGCTGCCTGTATACCGAACTCTATTGTTACATCTTTAAATAAATTAAATTTAATTTCAAAACACGATTCCTTCAGACTAAGTAGATTTTGGTTTGAAGATAATCCTATGTTTAGCTAATTGCTATTATTCTAGAATCCTATCAAAGTTTGCTTAATTTATTTCTATTCAGAGCAATATCTTTGTTTCGAGTAGGGTTGGCAAAACTCAGACTGACGGCGGATCATTTTGTAAGCATAGGTCCGGTTGACCAAATGATCTTCATATCCAATCGGCGCGCGTATTTACCGCGTGCACGGTTTGGAGACGGACGCTAGGCAATGCCTCGCCCCTTGAAGGGGACCAGCTACTGTAGTTTGATCACAGTGATGATCACGAGCCTCATTGCTTGGGAGCAATGACCAGGATAGAAATTGTGGAGTCTAGATTTGTACATTGTTCCGATTATTCACAAAAGACTTGCCCCTTATTACATGGGACCTAGACATGCCAACGAATTGTACACCACTGCCTAACTTTTCGGGTAAAACAGGCGTGATGGTATGTTATGTTAAAAATTGGTCTGCAAAAATATTTTAACGGTTACCTTGTTGTAAAAATAGGTGACAACCCTAGCTGACCTCTGGTATTATATTCAAATTGGGCTCAAATAATATAATTTATTGGTTTTAATAAATTCATTGAGATACTAATTTCGTTTCGTGGCTATATTTTATTAAAAAAAAATCAACAAAAACAACCTTCAAACGAACTAAGCTTTCATTACAAAAAATCATTTCAACAAAGCGTCTTTTCTTGTGCACCCTACCATTTTTTTAGACGGTGTATGACATCAGCATAATGAAATTTAGCTTTTAAAATATTGCTACTTTTAATTTTGTCGGGGCGCTGTTTTCATATTGAAAAATATTTATTCAGAAGTTGACGAATTTGTTAGTTGACGAGTTGTAAAAATCAACAAATTTTGCATGACCGTGGGAGATCTCCCACAGAATATCGACGTCAAGTAGCAGTATGCATACTGTTGCGTTTCGTACGGTGAGTGTGGAGCGCTGGAGGCCCAATTCCTCCCTCAATCTCCTTCCTTCACCCTTTCTCCTTCCCCCGATCCTTTTCTTTAAATAGGCTCGGCAACGCATCTGCAACTCCTTTGGTATTGCAGATGACCATGGGCGGCGATGACTACTTACTATCACGTGGCTCGCTCGTTTGCCGAGGTATCCTTTAAAAAAAAAACCTAGTATTCTTTGGGTTAGGATCTAGTGATCCGCCTGGCTAGCTACATCCCTTACATGTAGTAAGTGATTAAAAACCAGAGCAAAACACATTAAAATTTAGAATAATAATTCTGAATAATAACAAAAGAAAAACTCTAGCTCTACGCATTGGTTAGCTTTCTATATTATCACAGATATTATCATCATCTAATAAGATTGTCCCACTGCTGGGCACGGACCTCATCTTAGAATGAGAGTGATTAGGGGTACATGCTCCTAGAGGTTTAGGGGTTCTTGCTTAAATGAGATACCAAAGCAATAAGGTAGCAGTGGTTTTTGTTTTTTAAATACAGGGTGACTGAAAAATAATATTAGGTATTATGAAAATATAATTTAATTCGGTTATTGAAGTTCTAAGAAGTAGGTTCTTGTTGGCGATTCAGAGAAAATGCTCTGGTCCTTTCTCACAAAACGAGTGTATAGAATTTGTATGGCGCGTTGGTTTGTGACGTCACAAACCGATATATTACTATCTCTCTAGGCTCTATTAATGATAAATATTTATACAACTTAACATAGGTACCATCACGCCTGTATATATTCCCCAAATCGCCGAGGTGTACTGAAGTAAAGTTGCAGCACATCAAGTTATACAAAACTGTCAAATTTCTCCAAACGATTTAAAACCTTAAACTCTGTTAAATTAAGTTAAAATTTAACTGACAAAATTTGTCATTTTGTGGTTACTTGATATGCTGTTGACCGACCCACGGTTCGCCAGTATGTCCCATTTAATAGGGGGCGAGAAGTATTTATAATATTTATATAACTATTTACCATTATACTGATATAAATACACTCTTACTCACATGCACACACACATAAACCCGATTAGAAACTAACTTAACTCTTCTTTTACATTTGTTTTTTTTTTTCTTAAATTCAAACACAACGTAATAATTATGTAATTGTTCGAAATTTTTAGATCTATTAATATGTAGGAGGAAAGCGCCGATGTCTGTCACACAGTTTATACTAGCACAGACATCGCCGTTAACTCTATCCAAGTATGTAGATACTTCAACAATTAAAGTTTGATGCTTAAGCATAAGATAGATGAAAATGTACCTTTTTATAAAAACAATAAAGAATATATTATTATTATTATAAATATATATATCAGGCCATAAAAAGTACAGTTAACTAGCCAGGTGAAGTCACAAGCAAAAAGTAGCTCCTAAATTATATCAGTAATGTGTCTGACGTGTCAGAGTACCCACAAAAACATGTAGGAACAAATGACGTCACATCGCAACGTGGCTCTCAAGAGGGGCGGTGATTAATCAAGGGATACTTGTATCTTTCGTGTCTTGGCTAGGTAGGTACAATTTTTTTTATATTTGGCTTGATAGCATTATGTGAAATGATATATTCCTCACCGTGTTTTCTTTCATTTTTCTTTCACTAGAAATTTTCTTTAATTAGAAAATTCATTTCTTTGTGAAAAATTTCGCAATATTTAATGCTAAAAAATAATAAAAATAAGCATAATACGGTAAGGCAACATCGTTCGACATTGAACTACCTGTAAAGGCAGTCGTGTTGGTTGAAAGACATAGTAATGTCTTCAATAGATAGTGCTGACGTCGCCTCAAGACGTAGAAGGTGGAAGAGAAATTCGACATCACAGGCAGTGGTCTCGGTAGCTTAGTTGGCAAAGCGTCTGGTGTACTTAACTAGAGAGACGCAGGTTCAAACCCTGCCTTTTTTTTTATGGGATAACTCGGCAAACGAGCAGGCGAGCTACCTGATGGTAAGTAGTCATCGCCGCCCATGGACATCTGCAAAACCAAAGGAGTTGCAGATGCGTTGCCGAGCCTATTTAGGGAAAGGGAGGGGAAGGAGAAAAGGAGAAGGAAGGGGATTGGGGGAGGAATTGGGCCTCCGGCCCTCTCGCTCACCGAACGAAGCGCAGTAACGAAACGCTACTACTCGGACGTCGGTCTTCTGCGAGAGTGTGGTACTTCCCCGGTCGAGCCGGCCCATTCATGCTGCGAACAGCGTGGCCCTACCACAACAAAATGAATCCTGAGATCGAATTTTTCTTTCACTAGAAAATTTTCTTTAATTAGAAAAGTCATTTCTTTGTGAAAAAATCTATGGTCCTTGTTCAGGAAATGGATTCTTCACATCCGCTCTATGTTAGAATGGTTTCAAATATTGTGCTTAAAAAAGTTTGGAGTCATAAATGTATAAAGTATATTTTTACGTAAATTATAGTACTTATAACAAATAACATAAACTCTATTGGTCCTCTTATCCAGAAATTGGTATTAAAGCTCAAATAAACAACTCGTTTTTTCCATTATTTGTCTAAAAGATTATGCGGGATTTCCTTTTCTTTTTGTAATGAATGGAAAACTGCCAGTAGAATACAGACTAACAGACTGAAATAAATCAATTTCGTTCGTGAAATCCGTAAAAAGGTATTGAAATAAAACTAACAAAAATCTTGTACAAATTACAAGACATTAAGTCTCAAGGGAGCTCCAATTAATCAACTCGCTCATTTGCTGAAAGTAAGGCAAGTAAATTGGTCCTTCAGTACAAATTAACTAAAGGGAACGCACATGTCTGGGTTGAAAAATAAGGAAAGCGTTCTGTACCAAACTGAGGATATAACTCTCATTCCATTAGGTATGCATGTATGCTTGAAGCAAGAGAAGTGTTTTTTATGATTAGTTGTATGTTTTGGTACCATTTAATTTGGGTGAGCCTATTATCAATAAATGGACACAAAACCAGGTGCAGTGCATAGCCTAGTCATATAACCATTGGACTGCAAAGTCAAAGTCATCAAATTAATTATGTATATTGGGTATTGACATTATTCAACCCTTACTTACCGTGGCATTCAAGCATCACTAACGAGTCCTATATCAAAGAGTCGTAATAATAAATATATCAGTCTTATTTTAAAGGTCGTCGCCAGCTGGCGAGCCAAGAGCTTTTTATTAAAAAAAGTGTCATAACACTTCTTTGTAATTAATTAGTGTTCTTAAAGAGTCTCAATTTGAAAAGTGGTGTCTACCCCGAGGTTGTTAAGAGTCTGTAGAATGGCAGCGAAAACAGGGTTAAGTACCTACGAAATATGCGTGTATTGCCATCATACCTGTATTGTGTATGTTTAGGTCCCATGTAAAAGGGAGCGAGCCTATTACCGTTAACCGGGTACAAATCTAAACTGCTACTACTACTTATTTCATAGAAAAACCCAATAACATTTTGCTCGATTTGGAAATCGAACCTAGGCCGCAGCAGTCTACGGGACTGGACCACTAGACAAACGAGGCAGTCACATTGGTGTAAAATTTAATACTGATCTATTCAGCTGGATTTTATAAGATATGAAGCCAACCCAACATAATCGGAAATAATGTAGAATGATGGATAGAGTAATGTCTATCCATTTATTCTACATAGTTTTGTCAAGTGACAGAGACTTATTTCCTGGCTGGTAGACCAAAGCCTGTGATGATAAATCATCATTATCCGTGAATAAGCCATGTTTACCAACTGAACTACGACGGAGGCGCGAATCTCACTAAATATTTGTGCGTCATTGTATTGTGACAAATTATATGTTATCGCTGAACCAAGTCATAGGAGGTAGCGGGTTTGTTTATTTACAAAGACATTTAATACACTAGTAATTTATCATCTGTTTTACTAAGAAATGGATCTAGTTATTATAACCAAGGATCAATTCAGCGTTCGATGTATATATTCAGCTATACAATTGTAAAAACTGCATCCAATTTCGTGCAGTAGTTTTTGCGTAATATATATACATACAGTCATAAAGACACATTAATCTGAAGTTTATAGACAACTTGTATGTGCGATTTCGGCTGATGGGACTTCCGAATTGAATCCAATCTAGATAATTACTACCCTATGTGTTAGTTCAAATTATAAACTGTAATTATGCGAGCCGAATTTCATCTAAATCCGTTCTGCTGTTTTTGCGTGATCGTGTTAAAAGCATTTAAATTATACAAACTTTAACTAAGTATTATAAGATTTTATCACCGCGGTAGTTCGGAACGGCTAACTTCCGATCGGCTTACTTATTTCGAACAAACTATAAGAACATCAGTGTCTATACAGTTAAGTCCTTTTCATTATACACAGTGCCGAAAACAACACCGATATCTGGGGCCGTATTACCACGTATTGATGCCATCATATTTAGGTTGTGAGAGAGGGATGCCGCTCTACAGGTTAAATAGTGGCGTCCCTCTTTCACAACGTAAAAAATATGGCATTAATACGTGGTAATACGGCCCCTAAGTTCTTATGTTAATTGAATATCTAGAATACATTTTTGTATACACGAGAAAGTAGGTATGCACGGCTACACATCAAGCTATACGAATCCAATATCAACTGACCTCGCATTGTAAACGCTTTCCGCACAATGCAAGGCCAGCCTATACTGGATTTGTATAGCTTGATGTGTGTACCTAATAATCTGTTTTAGAAATCGTTGTCAGGTAAAACAAAACTGTCTAATACCTTATGTCTTGGACACAGTGATTATGTTATGTCTCCTACAGAGGACACCATGATTAATGATGTAACAACGGTTTTTGTGGTTAACGTGGTTTTAAAAGTGTAGGAAATTCTACTCTACCCTCTGTTGTTAAGCTGAGAAGTTCTTTGAATAAAGAAATTGGTTTCGTCAAAACTGTTGTAAGAATTTAGAGGTATAGTGTTGTTAATACCTGACCAACTACTTATACGAGTACATATGTATATATACTCCTCGAATCATGTATCTATGTGTGATAAAAGCTCTCACTATAACGATTGAGCGTTTTAAGAATTAAATAAAAACAATGTCGATGATTTCTGACTGACGAAAAAATGACGAGAAAACTTGAAAGATTTAAATCTAATTCGAATAAACAGATGTTCATATCATTAAATATACCTAAATAGCCTGTTTTGAAAACAAGTTTAATTTTGATTTGGCCTTTTTTGTTTTCTACTATAACTCGGCTTCTAGAGGGCGTATCAACACGAAACATGCACCTCATTTTAAGTTAATCCTCTAGCAATACAACAGACTGTCAATGCTAGCATGCAATTTGGCGCATTGGTGTTTGCGGGATACGCATACAAACATACACACAGACAGACAAAAATTCTAAAAAGGTTTCTATTACTCCAATAAAGATTATATTGTTACACATTTAATTATACGTTTAGTAGATGAGAAACGAATAATTTGGGGCAGACTAAAATGACCTATAAAATATAGAATTAGAAGTTTTTTTTTTATGGTATAACTCGGCAAACCAGCAGGCGAGCCACCTGATGGTAAGTAGTCATCGCCACCCATGGACATCTGCAAAACCAAAGGAGTTGCAGATGCGTTGCCGAGCCTATTTAGGGAAAGGGAGGGGAAGGAGAAAAGGAGAAGGAAGGGGATTGGGGGAGGAATTGGGCCTCCGGTCCTCTCGGTCACCAAACGAAGCGCAGTAACGAAACGCTACTACTCGGACGTCGGTCTTCTGCAAGAGTGTGGTACTTCCCCGGTCAAGCCGGCCCATTCATGCTGCGAACAGCGTGGCCCTACCACAACATAAACAACAAACAACAGAAGTTAGTTTTTTACTCCAAAAATCACTAAATCTCCTTTTTTTTCTTTCTCAGGTGATATCAGCGATATCTGTATTCTTCATCTGCATATCAGTACTTTCCTTCTGCCTCAAGACACACCCTGACCTTCGGGTGTTCACCTCTGGGATCGTTGTGAAAGAAAATGTCTCCGACTCCATGGTTATGCAGTGGAACGACAACGGGAAGCCGCATGCAGCTTTCTTTTATATCGAGCTGGTGTGCAATGTCTGGTTCACCATAGAACTGCTTGTTAGATCAGTGGTAAGTGGTTGTTTTTTAACGGTTCAAGTTCAAGTTCAAATGGTTTTATTTTTTTAACGGTTCAAGTTCAAGTTGAAATGTTTTTATTTCGAATAAGCTTTTACAAGCATTTATGAAACGTTATGACTCTAGTCACACGGTTCCAAAAAGTTGATCCTATGGAGAAGAATCCGGCAAGAAACTCCATGGACACTCTTTTAAAATAAGAGGTATAACATTAACTGGTACATTATGGTAATAAGAGGATGTGAGTACATTGCAGGTTAATGGCTTAATTAACTTTATAAAAGTCAATATTAAATATAAACTGTTGACATGACTGTTTTTTTAGAATTCCGTACCTCAAAAAAAAAAACGGAACCCTTATTGGATTACTTTGTTCTCCGTCCGTCCATCTGTCTGTCAAGACCCTTTATCTCAAGAACGCGTGGGGATATCGAGTTGAAATTAAAACTATAATCTCAGATCTATAGTCCCTTGAAGCTGTAAAAAAATCAAATTTCTAAGTTAACGCAAAAAAAAGATACGGCCGTTTATGCCGCAAAAAATGAATATTTCGACACTCTCATGGGAATCAAAATATTATAGGGTACTTTCCGTCGGCATATAACTATGAAATTTGGCAAGTAACACCGTCTTATACTTACTACAAGTATAGGGAAAAATCTAAAACCTATAAATAAAACTGCGAGACTTGATCCCCGAGCTAATTACAATTATGTACTTACAAATCAGTACGGAACCCTTGCACTTGTCCGGCTTTTATTGTCCTTTGCGAACTTACGTCACTAACCAAGAGGGGCTCTCTTAGTGTGATGGTAACTGTATTTTATATTTCCGCAAGTCAGCTGCGACACAAATGCGACAAAATATTCTAAACAGCTATTATTCTGCAGTATTCTACATTAATAATGATGTGAGATTCACGTTTCGTAAACAAAAGTGTCAGTCAGTTTGTCAGTGATGTGCCGAGCGCTGTCGTGTATTACTGTAATAGTTTTGGAAACATACGGACGATGCATGTTGGAACGTTCCCGCTAGTTGTATTTGACTGATCGTTGAGTGGTGTCATTAATATCGGCATTGTCATACTTGCTGGTATGTTTATTGTGCCCGACCTGTAGAAGGGTCGTTTTCTACGCGGCCACGCCTAACACCGTTCGAGTGGTCTCATATTCATCGAAAAAAATTCAACCACTGTCAAGATTATAATTAATTATTATTAGCTATTAATGAGCAAATTTATCGTCAAGGCAAGTCTTTGGAGTGTTAAAAAAAAATTGCCTTTGAAAATCTTGATAAAAGAAAGAAGGAGACGCCTAGCATAATGAATGCATTAATCGTCCCTTTTATTAGTTATTCAAAATAATTGTTGCTCACTTACCATGGGTGCCTTTTACAAACACAAATCCTCAATTAGGCTAGATGACGGAGACAACATTATTTCCAAGGTTTTTTTGTTCATGTCTACACTTCAAGCTATACATTTAAATAGCATTTAAAAATCACTTCTATAGCAACGTAATAGGGATCGTCCAAAGTGTTTTCCTATGCAATTGTCAGTAGCAGCTAGGAGTCTGGATTTGTGCCCAGTTATGGCAAAAAGCTCGCCCTCTATACATGGGACCTACACATACCAGCTAAGTGTAGGTGTACATTAGAACAGCTCTGCATAACCTTTCAGGGAAAACAGGCGTGGTGGTATTGTATACGTGCGCCATCACAGGATGCGAGCATCAAGTCACAATATAACGCGACTGTCAAGTTCAGGATATATTCCCGTATATTTCCAAGCACTTTGACTTCATACTGTGGTATATAACTCTATCAAATTTTGTGTTCCTAAAGTGTGTCTGGTTTTAGAACAGCATAATATATTGTATGTACCTACACGGTGTTTTGTTTTGATAAGGGTTATGTAGCTTAGCCTTAGACCCAAAGAATTTATCTAAATTATTAACAGACTGCTTAAAATTCACGAAATTAATTACCTACGTAGAGTGTAGAAACCTTTTTGCTAAAGCTATGTAGATACTGAGAATAATACAATATAATAATCAAGTCTGTACTGCCTATAGGGTTTGGTAGAGGTGTACCATTGTACACCAACATTTCCCTGTTATTTGTTTATTTTTTAAAAAGCTTACTTGCAATGTGGGTTGCATATTACTAGTATTCTTGTTAACCCCTCGTGCGTAGCTAAATGCTTGTGTTACGAGTGGGTTCACGTCGGTAGTGCAATGGGTGGGTTTCAAACCGGCAACCACATGATCGCAAGTCCGACGCCCTGCCGACGCTTCATTTATATGTAGGTTATGTGTGATAGCATAATCAACCTATAACGTTCCCACTGCTGGGACACAAGCTTCTTCTCGGTGAGAGGGAGTGGGCCTAAATCCACCACGCGGGCCCAGTGTGGAATGGTTTGGTCCTACGACATGCTGGTTTCTACACGTTGATTTCCTTCACCGTTCTGGGAGCCGTGGTGATGAAATAATTTACACAAAGTAAAGCGCTTGTCCAGGTTCGAATCTACGACCTACAATTTTTAAGTCCCGGCCGTTACCACTGGGCCACTATCGCTCCTTTTCGTGTTAATTAACTTTGTATATATTTTCATGCGTATCTCCAATTAATTCACTACAGTAAATGTTAATGGAAGATCATCTTATATTTTATCTCATAAATCTTTCGTTTAAGAATTTCCTAATATTCAACTCTAATTACAGTCTTCCTCTAAAGTTTTTAATTTGGCTGGCTGCGTGCCCAATCTGTTAATGCTGGAACTTTTGCTGCCGACTGTACGTAGTAGCAATATATTTGCCGTGCATCTGCAAGTATATGAATTCAGTGGTAGGAAGTAAGGATTACATACGAGACTGAAAACTAAAAAACTGATGTTATTAAGAAATTTTTATCGATCTTCATAGGATACATATAAATATCATGAAAGTGTCATCAAATTAATAGATGTTGTTGACGTCACTATAAGGAAGACAATATGCAAAAAAAAATTATCATCAAAACATTTATGATCTTAAGTATGTATTTAAAGCTAAAGTTAAAGACTTAAGTTTCCGATGTACAGTCTTCAAAAGAAAAAGTATACAGTCAGCGAACGACATCTGCGTCTTGGTCGTCTGCGACATTTGTATCTGCGTCAGATTAAGTTATTAACCCCCAAAATATTACCCAATGTTAGCCTGACAACACATGCAATTAATATGTAGGAACAACACCTGCGTGATACATTAAAACACAAATACAGTTAGCTGCCTGTACACTTAACTCTTTCAGCGATTGTACTTAATCAGAGAGCCTAGTTTAGAAGACGACTTTAGACATTAAACAGACCGGGCTATGGCCGTTTTCTTTCACTAAAATTTACGTCCGTGAATTTAATTACAAATTAAAACAATTTACAACGTCACCTAAAACAAAATCGACTGCGAAATATTCTTGCAGCAACAATGCCTTCAAGAATGAACACGGTGCAATTAAAAATTAATTATAACCAAAGTGGTTTGTAATTGTAGCCAGCTTCACGCCACAAAGGGAGTCAGCCTTTTTGTTCCTAGCCGCAATTTGTTAAGAGCTTTCTGCAAGAATTAATGATTCAACCGACCTTCCCAAGTTGTAAGTTTATTGCTTATCTGATGGTATACTTTCCTCATGAATTCCTTAACCGCTTGAGGCGGATTTATCAGAAAAAAAAAATAGACTTCACTAAATATATTTTTCATGGGATAACGAGCAGGCGAACCACCTAATTGTAAATAGTCATCGCCGCCATGGACATCTGCAATACAAAATTAATTTCAGATGCGTTTCCGAGTCAAGGGAATGGGAGGGGATGGAGAAAAGGAGAAGGAAGGTGGCTGAGTGAGAAATTGGGCTGCCAACGCTCCACATTCATCGTACGAAACGCAACAGTATGCATACTGCTACTTGACGTTGATAATCTGTGGGAAGGTAGTACTTCATGCTGGTATGTAGACATGCCAGCTAGATACAGTTGGTTCGAAATAAGTAAGCCGATCGGAAGTTAGCCGTTCCGAATTAACGCGGTGATAAAATCGTTCAATAAGGTGTTTTAATACATAAATATCGAAATCAGTCTGGACTATTAATTCATGGCCATTAAACTTGAAAATCTCTGCCGTATCCTTCTGGAAACATTCGTGATTATAAATTTAGTTATTTCTTGATCTAACAAAGATTAATGTTTGGTTGATCAGACAGCAATAACCCATTCATTACTAACTTTAACTTACAAAGTAATAGCTAAAACAATAAAGTTTTAAGTCTTGGACGTATTTTTTTTAATAGTCAATGAGGTCTGTTTCTTGATATTGATCCTCCATAATTCATGCCAAAATTACACATTAATTCTTAAATCAAAAGTCAACAAAAATTGGACAATATAACTTTTATTTTAACAACCGAAATAAGTTTCGAATGAAATAATAACATTGTTTGTGAAGGGAGTCTCGTTAGTGAAGTTCATTTGCAGTGTTATGGACCCCGGGGTACAAATAAACAACGGCACAGTACTTTTAGATTGAGAAGTTTTGAGAAATTCATGAAAATTACGTAGCCGCCATTTTTTTTGGAGGGCTTCTTTCGAGAGCGCCTCGTGATTCGAACGCTTGTTCTAAATTCAAGGTTTAAATGATTGGCGGAGGAAAAAGGTTGGTAATATTTATTTTGGATGATTGTATATTGTTTTTTTGCCAACGTTCCGTTTTAAAATGTCTGTCAACGCGAAATCATTTGTTGGCGGGAAATGATGACGTTCGACCAATTTATTTTAATAAAGATGTAAAATTGTTATGTTTTTTTATACGTTCAACGGCTAAGTTTTTTATCACTAATGACGAGAATTAAGTAGCATTGAGCAAATATTAGCAATTATACTTTATGTACAATCATCGCCAGCACATATGGTTATACAAAGCTGTCAAATTTCTCCAAATGATTTAAAACGTTAAATCATTGAAAATTAAGTTCAAAATCAACTGAGAAAATTTGACATTTTGTGTTTACTAATGTGCTGGCGACCATGCCTCATTCTCATGAATATACATCAATATTATAATTATTTATAATTCTATTTATACTGAATTGACAATAATTATTAATTAATTACTATATCATAAATACAAACTTAACAAACGTGGGAAAGCACAGGTTAAAAAATAAAATAAATAATAATATACAAAATAAGCGAGCTTTTCGCTTAGTTTGTATATTATTATTTATTTTTAACTGAAAATTTCAACAAAACTGGTTGAGCTGAAAATCAAACTCAAGACTTCACACTTACCAATAGACCAATGCGGCATTCTTTCAAACCAAAAACTTATTTACTTAAAACCTTCAGGCACAGAACATTTGGCGGCAGATTGTAATTTTGTAGTTGCAGATAGTTTTCGAGTTTAACTTCGGACAACTTCTCTTCGGGTATCTTGGTAGCTGTCCGGAACTAAAACTTAGTCTCGAATGTTCTGTTGAAAGTAGTTTTGAGGTTTGAAGAATTGCGTGGTTTTGATTTTATGAGTTTTTATTACCATTGGTTGCATTTCTATTCTAAGGTACATTTTTAGACTTAAGGTAATATCGTTCTTTAAGATGCCATCTATATCCGTGCCAAATTTTATCGAAATCTGTTCAGCGGTTTAAACGTGAAAAGATAAATAGATTATTGCACGTGGTTTCTCTCGCATCATAAAGGACTTGTTGTATTATTATCTGTTGTTTTTTAATTATTAGAGAGTTGCTTCGCCCTAATAAATAGCTTCTGTTAATTGGGAATAATGTATCATTAATGTTTCTAATAGTGAAATAATCATTAACAATTGGTTTAGTACTTTTAAAGTTCATTGATTTCAAACAAATCTTTCCTTTCCATAATACAGGCATTTTTTTTTAATCTTTTTTGTGGCAATTGAGCCGATTGCGGCTATTCTGCCAGTGTCACGTTGAGACGGCGACTGTTAGATTGATGAAGCTTTTAGGAATTCCCGCGTATTCTAAAAGTGACATGCGTCGGTTTTGTATACAAGACAAGCCGATACGTCAACTCACTCCTTTTGCTCGGGGTCTCGGACGACCGGCGGCGGACATGTGTCATGGACGTAATGTCAGACCTGTCGCCAGCGCCCTGTCGCAATTTCTACCAGAGTCGATATAGAAATCTAATTCGAAGGCCATTTGCCAGACTACAACAAAAAAATATTTATGCTTATTTCATACTCATTTCTCACCTTTATTGCTCTGCTTTCATATCTGTTTTGTAGATAATTCAATTTTACCTTCAGTGTTGTTGGTCCACAACATTTGCTAAGATCTTACCCGTCCTTCTTGATGGCACAGCGGCCTATAAGGTACAAGTCACACTGTAAGCAGACAGCGGGCTAGTCGAAGGGATGTAATTATATAGTGCACCGATTTGAGGTGCGATTTTCTTTTGTTTCTAGAAGATGTTGTTAATTGGATTGTATTTATTTCTGTAATGTTGTTGACTGTTTTTATTATTATGTAAACATAACATACTATCTCATCTTTATATCCCGTAGGTTTAGTCAGTAGTATAGTAATGTACATCAGATACCGAACTGCTATTGAGGCTTTCGTAGAAAAACTCAATCTCATTTTGCTCGACCTGAGTATAGAACCAAGGACCTCTAGCATGTAAGTCGCGCTTAGGACCGCTAGAGAAATAAGCCAGGTTATTATTTAAAAAAATATATTACTTACGTAGTAACAACGCTAACTCATAATTATTTTAGTTAGTGGTTGCCATAGCATATACCTACTTCTAATGACACGCATTGCTAGGAATCGTATGTTAGAAATTTGCGAAGTAATTTAGAGTAAACAAAACATTTTGGCTTGTCGACACGAGTTTCAATCATCATCCTGTAAATACACGTTATAACGTCTGAACAATTGAACACGTACCTACAGCACAATCACAAAAACGTTTAAAAGTGAAATAAAATCGCTTGTTCATCCGCCCCGCTTTCTGTCTGACCACCGGGCTACACTTGCAGATGTTTGTTAAGATCTCGCCTCCCTCCCCAGGGATCATCTCGCCTATAATTGAGTGGAGACGCCTAGCACATTGTAGAGAGGAGTGGTACTATTGTTTGTTTTGTTAGATCAAGGATGAAAAAAGAGGATTTTGAAAGGTGGATTACATTCTTGATTTAAAAAAAAGGTTGCCTACATTAATATTTACATTAGGCTGAACATTATGGAAAACTATGAAAGATAAATGATAGTTAGTTCTGTAAATAATACAACTGAAACGAATACTTTTGATGACCACGGTGAATTAATGATGCAAGCGGTAGCCTTATGGCTAGGGCGTCGGACTTGCGATCATGTGGTTGCCGGTTCGAACCCCACACATTACACCACCGACGTGAACCCATTCGTAACACAAGCATTTACCTTAGCACGAGGGGTTAATAAGAATACTAGTAATGTGTTACCCACATTGTTAATAAGCTTTTTTTAAAAAATAAAAACACCGTGTATGTTTGTACAGGGTGGAATGGATATGGACGCACAACCGCTTACCATCAATTCAATGAATGATTCAGGACCTGCAATTAAATTTTTGACATTTATTTCTTCATTTTTAAATTATAAAAAAAAAAATTGACAAGCTTAGTTGAACGACCTACCTTAATAAGGCTCTATTAAGATTGAAAGCAATTAGCAAGCAATGCCATTGTATAAGTAAGCCAAAGTGCATAAACTGAATACAACTTACTTTGAAACTTAATAAACGTCGCTTGACTTGTGAATAACATAGTTATAACAACTCAAACACTTGCATTGGTTTGCACTTAATAGGAGTTACTTTCAGAAGTCTCTATTTAATAACTGCTTTAGTTGTCTGGCGGTCACAAGCGCGGCTAATGAATATAAGGTCCTTGGTTCATAAAATAATCAGAGTTTGGATTAATGCCCGGCAAATAGCAATAGGCTCACCCCCTATTACATGGAACCTAAACAAAGGATGTTTTAGAAGGAATACTACACATGGTAGCTGTCATTGTTATAATGACAGCTACCATGTGTTCGCTTCGCTTTGCTTTTTATTCGCTTGTTTAAAAAAAAAGATGTAACACAAAATTTACGAATTTTGACCTTTTACAATAAAACGCATATTAATTGCGTAAAGATTAGGTAGAATTAAACAGCCGTCTCGATATTAAATTATCGAAACACTTTGAGTCAAAGACAAGTCGGAATAAGTTGAAAACTTTAATCGCCGATTCCCACAAGTTGTAGTTTTTGAGTTACATCTTTTTATTTTTAAGGGTGCGATATATTTTATCCTATTGAAATATACCTAATTTATTTTCCCTAGTTGCTCAGATAATTATGAGTCTGTTCGCTTCGATATATTTGATGGTGACTGCACCGCATAAATGCGATAAAGAACTTGACTTTGCAAATTATTTGAATAGAGAGAAATCGTGGAATAGAGCAAGTCTTCAATAAAATCTCTTAACGTCTTCTCGAACCTGTAGACTGTTACTTCCAATGAAAGATTCTTCAAAAGGCACAGATTCTTTTGACTCTCAGAGCTTTGTAACAAATATGATTTGTCAGATCTTTTCTCTGAAGCATTACAAATGCGGATATAACGAGACCCTATCTTGGTTATGTGTAAGAACATGGTTCATTTTATAAGAGCAATAGACCTTTTTAAGAGCAGAAAATATGTTTAGAAAAAATTAAAGAATACGTAACAAAATTATTATTACATGTATTCACTAATTCATAAAAAAGCAACATAAAAGAAAATCATTTCTACTGTGTTAATCAAATCCATACAAACCATCACGCCTGTATTCCCCGAAGCATAAGGCAGAGGTGAACTTAATGTACTTACATCCACAATTTGCTGGTATGTATAGACCCTATGTCATATAGGGCAAGCCTTTCGGCATTATCTAGGCATAAACCCGGACCTCAAATTGCTACTGAGAATTTCACAAAATAACCAAATCCCTTTGCTCGACCTGGTAATCTTTTTTTTTTATTTCTTTTTTTTAAAAAGCTAGTATTCTTGTTAACCCCTCGTGCTAAGCTTAATGCTTATGTTCCGAGTGGGTGCACGTCGGTAGTGCAATGGGTGGGGTTCGAACCGGCAACCATATGATCGCAAGTCCGACGCCCTAGCCAGTAGGCTACCGACGCTTCAATCGAACTCAGGACTTCTAGCGTAGCAGCCTCATTGGTGTTAATAGTTAGGCGTCCTAAGCACTATGACCAATGAGGCACTCTAATAAAGGTAGAATGACTCATTTATACATAAATTCCATATAGATTGAGTCCCAAATAGTTAAACAGTTGAAAATGTAAAATAACACAACTTTGTCCCTTACGTTTTAAGCCCAAGTGTACATTATACACCCTACTTACGAACGCACTTAGTTTGTGACCAACTTAGGAACAGGATAAGAGCTAACAAGAGCTCTCAAAGGTCCTTAAAGAGTCGGTCTCCCGGCAAAGGAAAGAGCAATTAATAGCGGAGAAAATTAACTCCAACTTGCTTCCTTCTTGATCATTTTTGCGGGATAGTTTTTAAAATAATAATATTACTTCATCATCATACCATCACGCCTGTATTCCCCGAAGGGTTAGGCAGAGGTGTACTAATGTACACCCACATCTCGCCGGTATGTTTGAGGTATGTAATAGGGGGCTAGCCTATTGCCATTAACCGGGCTCAAATCCAGACTCCGAGGTGCTACTGGGAATTTCATAGAAAAACCCCATTACACGTTGCTCGATCTGGTAAAAGTATAGTTCAACACATTTGTAATCTCAATTTTATGGCAAACGAGCCGACCCGATGATATTTCTATGAGATAAAAAAAAATGTTAGATTTTTTTGAATTTTCTTTAAAAATGTAAAACATTGACTTGTAAAAGTATCTTTCAATTTTCCGGGAAAACAAGGAAGGAAAACAATAGCATAATTATGTCAAGTTTTCTTTGCAACTGACATTAAATATTCATAGAATTAAACTTTGATTAGACTTGTTTATTTTCTTAGAAATACTTACTTATTTCTTTTGTTTACAATGTAACAAAGGAATTTGAGTGGGTGTCAGAATGTTGAAAAAGAATTCTCTGAAAACAAAATTATACGGCTGCCTGTAATTGTAGCGATATTTTTGTAAATTAGAGATCCGTCGTCGCGTCGTCATGGATAAATGATAAATTATATATTTTATTTCTGTAAAATAGACCCTTAAGGATACTTTTACGAGTATTTTATTTTTAATAGATGCATTTCCTAGCTGACGAAGAAACGTCGAAATAAAGTCATAGAATCATGATGTCCTTTAAAGACCAGACAGTATTAGAATAAGCGAGTTTTACAATGTAGGGCAAAATCTGAACAGTTCTTTGTAAGAAAGAGCCATAGCAGCTTTGAGTTGACCTGTCCTAACTGATGGCACGCATACATCAGTCATCGTGTAGCTCAACCATTTTTTAGGGATATTTTTATTAATCGGAGATCGTCTGCTACTTTAGAGGTCCTGGGTTCCATTCCCAGGTTGAGCAGTGTTGTGAGAGCAGTCCACCTCCTTGCAACACACAAGATTCATGAGGATAATCCATAATATAAAAAAATAGGTTCAGCAGTGTTGTTGTGTGAAATGCTAGTGGCAATAGGCTCGTCCTTATGGAACCTCTGCCTAACTCCTTGGGAAATATGGTATGCAGGTCCATTATTGTATGTAGATTAGGCACCAACTTTTGTGTTGATAAGAAAAATCAATAATTTTTGTTAAATTTTTTATTAAAAAAATACAGGGTGGCATACATTTCCTACAGTTTTCTTTACAAATAATATTTGTAATATAAAATGAACTTCCTTACTTAGATTTGTTTTTTCAAAATTTATACTAAACATATATTATGCACACATAATTTCCTGAATTCAATATAAATTGAACTCGCTTACGATTGAATGCGGTGTTATTAGAAAGAATCAAATCATGTTAATGCATAAACGGGAAATCAATTTTATTTGAACATTTTTCTTTGTCAATCTTCAAAGAAAATTCGTATATTTTCGATTTGGTTTGGAAAATTAGATTTCCTGAATCGAATTTTATAAATTTAAGGATGTACTTACCTTGTACATCTTTACCAGACTAAAAAAATAAAAGGCCATGTTTTTCGTCATCTTTAACGTCTCAATTGGGGCAGTAGTCGAGCAAACGGCTGCTGCGCTCGATGACAGGTTCGATCCCCGCATGAAACAAAATGTTTACTGACAACTATCTGAAGACATCTATTTATTCAGACCTGTAGTGGGTGTAGTATAACTCTGCCAAACCTCCTGCTAAATACAGACTTGATGTTATATTTCTTATTAGTCAAATTTCTCTTAATTTGTTACTTCAAAACAATGTTGATGTTTAATGTAGAAGCCAGGCAAGATTTCAGAACATCGTTTATCCGCAGTCCTCATTACAATTTCAAATATTAAAGCCCGCTAAACAAACTTAGAGATTTAAGTAGTTGTTTCTCCATTTATAAACATACGATCTACTTAATTATAAATACATTTCAAGCCAGAACTTCCTTTTCCGGGTGCTTATTTGAAATGCCGAGTTGTATTAAATAACTTATTAAATCGAGGTTTTTCCTGTAGTGCCCGAGTTTCTTACTTAGAGTGGATTAAGTTAGATTCTTAATATGAGTTGAAGTGTTGACTAGATTTATATTTTTTTTTTTATGTAGCCTCTTTCGTGTCCCACTGCAGGGCAAAGGCCTCCCCTAACTTCTTCCAGGATTGTTTATCCTGGGCTTCTGTATACCACGTTGGCAGAAACCGATTGATATCATCCCGCCAACGTTTCCCCGGCCGACCTGGTCTACGAAAGGTATTACGAGGTTTCCACTCGGTAGCTAGCCTCGCCCATCTGTCCGGTTGCATGCGGCTGATGTGGCCAGCCCATCGCCACTTCAAGCTCGCAATTTGGACGCAATTCGCAATTTATATAAGTGACAATAAAGTTTGTTTTTGTGGGAATAAAGTGTAATTTACAAAACGTAATTTCCCATTGCTCTTCGTTCTGGGGCTTTCTATGGAATCATGGTCTCTTTTAAAGTACGAAAGTAGTAGTATTAATCAATCAGATATGCGAGTTTTTGAATGAAGGACAATATCTAAAACAGACCTTTTGAATGAAGAGCCATCGCAGCTTTTAGTTGGCCTGACCTAACTGACGGCACGCATACATCATGTAGCTTAACCATTTTATAGAGAGCTCCACGACCCGTCGCACAACGATAACAGATCAGCAAGACCTTAGCTTAGATCTTTTCAAATTGTCGGAAAACTATCCATCCATATTTTAAATTTCCCATTACCATTTATATTGTTGAATCGTGGTCACTACTTTTGAACATTTAAAAGTCGTTTAGCTGAAATTATGATATTCATATTCATAAGTCACACTTACTACACCGAAGTATCTTATATGTTATTTTTATTTTTTTATAAAAAAATAAATAAAATAAGATATTTTAATATCTTATTCTATTTATCTATTTTAATATCTTATTTTAATATTTAATAACCTCTTTTGTGAAAGCCTTTATTCCACACTAAAAGTAGTTTGGCTGAAATTATGATATTCATATTCATATGTCACACTAACTATACTGAAGCATATTATATAGCGTAATATTTCATATAAGATGGAGTTTTGCTACACGCTGACCTCGGAGCAAAGGGGCTTTGCCTGTAGAATGGTCAGAACTAATAACGGTATGGTTAGCAGAAAAGTTTCGTGTCAATTTTTTTAAATTTTCTGTATTCTTTTATAATCCACTGTGTAATACACCATGAGTTATTTATTAAAAGGTTATCGGGAAAATAGCAACAGATCCAAAAAAATATATCTTAAAATAACTCTGTAACATTTTCATGGACCAATTTTGATAAATTTTGGTATGAAAATTTGGTTGATTTAATGTTTGTGGATATAGATTGAACCTTGAAGGAGAATATAGGTAAAAATTTCCTTTCGGAATGCCAGTGAAACCGCGGGCAAGAGCTTGTTTAATTAATAATCTGAAATGTATAGTTTAAAAAAGGAATGTCAAGCAATGTCGGTCAAGAAGACTTTTCCTGTGATTCTCAGCAGCAACTCGGAGTTTGGATTTGTTCCCGGTTAGTGGCACTACTTTATTGCTCCCTATGGCCGAGATTTCTTTGAAAATCTCAATCACACTCATCGACCTGGGAATCGAAGCTAGGACATATAACCACACACAAAGATAACACAGTGGCTGACCAAAATGAGAGTTCACATAACTATTATATTAATAAACGAAATATTAATTATTTAATCCGCTAGCTTACAGACAACACACTGTCATTTAATAATTTATTCAAAATAAATTTAACATGCTAACTCTACTCTTCAAAGGTAACACAGAATACCTAAAGTCAGGCTCACAGTTTAATTTGAGAGAAATCCCTCAGTTACTACACCTAACATAACTAATACTAGTTATTATCCAACTAGTCATTACGTTGCTTCGGATTTAAACATAGGTACTATCACGCCGGTTTTCCCCAAAATGGGGAAGACAGAAGTGTAGGTACTATTCAAAAGCCAAATAATTTATTCAAGATTGAGTACTAGTTTATTTATTCGTAGACTACTTTGTACTTTTTAACGTCATTTTTACGTTTAAGACAGTTCCCAAAAGCCCTTCACCCGTTCCTAGTATTTTAGCCATTTTGCCAGTAATATAGGGCAAATGATTGAACTTGTATACGAGTGGGTTCACGTCGGTAGTGCAATGGGTGAGTTTCGAACCGGCAACCACATGACCGCAGGTCAGACGCCCTAGCCATTAGGGTATCGCCGCTTCAATTGGCCGAATAAACTTATAAAACATTGCTTAACCTTGAAAATGCAATGAAAGGCTTTGACGCCTAAGCTGCAATTGCATCCACTATTGTCTTTTTTTAATTTAAAAGGTCATCTCTTGTCGGTGGAGTAATCGCCGCTGTTCTCCATTCTCTCTCTTCTGTTTGACCACTTAATACGATTCAATCACCACTCTTTCCCTCACTTGTTCTATAAAACTTTGTCTTAGGGTTCCATTCCATCACGCCTGTATTCCCAAAGGGTTAGGAAGAGGTGTACTAATGTACACCCACTTTTCGCCTGTATGTTTAGGTCCCATGTCATAGGGGGCGAGCCCATTCCCATTCAAGGCTCTAAGATGGATTAGGTAATTCAAATAACTAGGAATAAATAAATAATTATCAGTATTTCATTAGTAGTAGTAGTAGCGACTGCCTGCTTGTCTGCATGCCAGCATGAATGGATCGGCACGACTGGGGAAGTATGTACTACCCTCCCACAGAATATTGACGTAAATTTAAATGCTTACTAAAGTTAAATTTAAAACTTATTTTTGAACCAATTTCATTATGTTATTTGGCTTAATTTATATTAAACTTTTAATTATTAATAATTTAATTTGCAATAGGCCTATTGCAGAAATCCAGACTCCTACTGCTACTGGGAATTTCATAGAAAAACCTAATAACAGTTTGCTCGCTTGCGTAGCAGTCTTTGGGTTCCCTTTCCTCAAATTCCTCCAAGAAACTATTAATGAGCCTGCTTAATAATAATATTACTAATCTTATAAATATGTCATCATGCCTGTATTCTCAGAAGAGTTAGGTGAAGGTGTACTTAATGTACAACCACAGTTCACGTATCAAAACTCCGAGCTGCTACTGACAATTTCATAGAAATACCCAATACTACTATGCTCGGAATACGGATACCTTGGAATCAAACTTAGGCCTTCTACTGTAGCAGTCGCTCTTAGAACCGCTAGATGAATACGGCAACTATTACTGATCTTTAAAAAACTTACAAATTTTAAGAAACCATTACTAATCGTAAAAAATATTCCAACTTTAAAAGATCTGGCAAAATTTGTAGAAGTAATTCCCATCCAACATCGAATTTTCATACATTTTAAAATGAAAATACAAAACAGCTTTTGTATTGCAAATGAACTTCAATCTGTTTCGTTTGTGGTATAAATAGAGATTGAGGTAATCCATATTCATGATGTAAGAAAGTTGCGGATGCTACTGTATATTTTTATGCTGAATTAACATAATAATGACATAGCCAATTTTTGTTTAAAGAAGACAAAATTGTCTCTGTGTAGATTTAATGTATTCCCATTACATCGTCCCACTGCTGGGCACGGGTCCTTTTAACCTTTTGAACGCCAGAGTATAAACGTATCGCCGTACCCTTGACGCCAGGCCACAATTTTTCTGTCAAATTACACAAGGTAGTGAAAACACAAAGTAATGATTAAATTGTTTATTTCATAATATGGTGCGACGTATATTTTGTCATATATTTGTGACGTTGGCGTTCAGGGTAAGATTTCGTTTGTCACATATATGTGACAATGGCGTTCAAAAGGCTAAATAACTATGATACATAGCATGGCACATAACTTTGATAATCTGACTATTCAAAGTCATGCCTTGATTGGAATTCGAATCAACTCAATCCTCATCACTAGGCAATCACTACTTCAAAATCTAAAGTCAACGAAAAAAAAAAGATTGACTTAAATATGTACCTTATATACAAAAATCTACGAAATACTTTCGCAATAAACTATTCATAAAAGTACCTTGCAATTTATTAACTACAATTAAATAAGTGCCAGTAAAGTAATGAGGTTTTAAGAAAATTCAAGACAACATTTATTTCAATAAAAAAAAAACTGCGTTCAGTGATTTTGAATACAGTTGAATGTACTGTCATTATTTATCTATTGTTGCGAAAAGGAGGCCTATATACCCAATTATGAGTGAAGTAAGTCTCTGGATACTAATGACGATGATCAATACAAATCATTAACCAGTAATTAATGTTAATAAACCTTTGAAGCCCCAAATATAAGGGCTTTAAAAGCTTATTGACACTCCTTTAATAGAATTACCGAATCGTCAAAAAGGGTTTCAGTTACTAAAAAAGGTGTGGTTTAATTGGTACGTTTGTGCGATTAGAAATTTTAATGGTTATTTGAATTTTTCATGTTGTCATTAAACATGCAAATTATTATTAAAATCTTTAAACGCAATTGCGAGAATTGAAAAAAAAATGCTGAAATATTTGGAAGAGTTTTTTGGTGAGGTACTTTAAGAAGGTGTAGTACCCGCAAGTGCAGCTCGTATACATTGAAAAATATTATATTACTAGCTTTGCCTCGCGGTTTTACGCGCTTTGCTTAGATCGGAAGGGTCGTAGTGTCATGTTTAATTACGTATCACCTTCTTTAAGAAATAGTCTGTTAAATGTAAAAATATTTATTCAAATCTGACATGTAGTTCCAGAGATTTACGCAAACAAACATTATTTTTGTCTTATTAATTTCTTAATGCGTTATGCACCATTCGTACAAAGGCTACTACTATATATGTATAGATAGAAATCAACAAACTTTATAAATGAAAATATGTATGTGTATTTGCATATTTTTTAGATGTAATATAAAAATCTTTTAACATACAGAATAAATGGCAAGAGACCATAATCTGTATATTTCATCCTACAGTGTAGATTCAACCGCAGACTATATCGTTGAGCGCACACAATTTAAAACATCTTGTCTCGCTTATAATTCGCAATAACTGGCTGTATAAAAGTTGGACTCTAAACTCCGTGTTGCATTTCTAAAGTTAACTGGAAGTCAGCGATTTATTAACTAAAAGCTTTTGATAAAATGGTTTCCTTGAGCACTTTTTTGCATAACCGTGCAGGAATCCGTGCGGGAAAAATAATTGAAATGAAAATTTTATTATACATCTTTTTACTGTACTTACTATTGGTTTGATTATGGCATGTTTTCCAGGTCGAACAATAAGTTATTGGGTTTTTCGGATTCAGAGTCTGAATTGGCAGTTAATGACAATAGATTCACCTCCGTTACATGGGACCTAAACATACCGGCGAATATGAGTGTACTTATAACATCTCCGCCTAACCCTTCCGAAAATACAGACGTGATGTTACAATATTTTTTTTTTGTTTTTTTAAATTGCACCAGTGAAACCTTAACTTTTAAATTCCTAATCATTTCAATTACACATCAATGCCTGGAGGCAGATACGTTTTATGCGAAATCGTCTCATTATCTCCAATACGGCCAGCCCTACAACCGTGATAAGGGCCCGGTTAATTGGGCCCTACTTGTTTGTTTGGGCCACTTCACCTTTTTATGGCCACTTTGATTTCTTTTGATGTATGGGGTACGTATGTACATTAGGCAAATTTCACCATTAGGCACCATAGGCACCATTTCATTGAAATGGTTGGGCAATATTATATTTTTTTTGGAAAATCATTTTTCAGGACAGGAAGGACCTACTTATTAAAAAAAAAACGGTGTATCACATATTCAAATCAGTTCAGTAACATAACATACCATCACGCCTGTATTCCCCGAAGGGTTAGGCAGAGGTGTACTAATGTACACCCACACTTTGCTGGTATGTTTAGATGCGATGTAATACAGGGAGAGCCTATTGCCATTAACCGGACACAAACCAAGACGAATTTTATAGAAAAACCCAATAACACTTTGCTCAACCTGGGTATCCAACCAAGGACCTCTAGCATAGTAGTCACGCTTGGGACTACAAGACTAATGAGATAGTCCATTCCGTAATTTGCTGTGATTAACAAACCAACACTTAACGTTGAGCCGAGTTTTGTGGGTTCAGTTCACACCCGAGACAAATATTTATGTTCCACAGATATTTGCTTCGACACCTGAATTAAGGAATTCTTCCTTTTTTTGAAGGGTTTAAATTGTTTTTTAATCACAGACAGTCTTACGCTTGACCACAACTTGCCTGATTTTAAGCATCGAAGTGGTCTACGATGGAGCGCGCTGGCCTAGAAAAAACCTATTCACTCTCGTCTTGAAGACACCCAAATTGTAGGTCTCAGGGAACAAAGATTCCGGTAGTGAGTTCCACAATAGAGCAGTACGCACTATAAATGTAGACGCAAAATGCTTCGTGTGAGATTTAGGCACTTCCACCACGTAGCGGTGGCGCCTTGCCGTAGCTCTACTCGTCCGATAGTGGAACGGGGATGGTGGAACTATTTCATGTAGTTCTCTACATAATTCTTTTTATAATTCCCCCTGCCAACGAGGCAGCTCATGAGTAGGAAATTCCTAACATCTGAAGGAGATGTGGAACTATTTAGGCAGAAAATTAAACATCTGAGCCCCTTAAACGACTCCTTGAACCCGTGGGCATATTGCCGTGATAATATATAGAAACACTAGCTATATTCCCTGGCTTTGTCAGCACAATTATGTTGTATTTCGATAGAGAGAAATTGATTGAATTTCACTACACAATTTTGAATACTACGAATGTGTACGATGTACTACGAATACATTATCAAGTTATGATAATGCAACTAGCGATCGTCGTGACTTTGTCGGCTTGGGAGCCGATAATAACATTGAAATAGAGTTAATAACTTCAGTCTTGTTATGTTAATGCAGTGATAGTTTTTTTTTATAGTACGGGAAATCCTCAGGAATCATCTACTACCTGTGGAGGCGACAGAGTGTATCGTACTCTTAGCGACTAAAAACCAAATTTGCCTTCCCTTGTTCTATAGTCATGGCAGTAGCAGTGATATCCTATTTATATGGTTGCAGGGCTGCCAAGTCATAGGTTGAATTTCAGTTCGAGTTATCGAGTTCATATTCAAGGCCTTTGACTTATCGGAATCGTGTTTAATTAAGCATTCATTTATCATTCGCTTCAACGGTTAAAATGTGAGAAAGCGACATTCAATAAGTACAACGCTTGCAATCTGAAGATTTAAAAGCAACTTTATTGAGTTACTTAGCTAATAGTCGGCGTCAGGCAAAGCGCCAATTATGACCGGTTGTCAGGAAAATGTATGAGATGTAAAAAATGTGAACGGAATATTTATTTCGTTTGTTTTGTTAGGGTATAACATACTGGTATCTATCTTCTTAGTAAATAAATTATTGGAGAAAACGTAGGTATTTTTTTTAACATGGAAAATGATACATATGTCGCATTTGAATCATTTCCGGAACGCCAGCGCCACCTGGTGGCACTCGATGGAGTTAGCGACACCGCCGCCATTGTCTTGTGTGTGCTTTCACTTGGCATTATACATTTGGCGAGCGGCGCGTGCGGTTGTCTCTGAACCATCGCGCGTTCCAATATTGTCTACCTAGCTATACAATCATGCATTGCAATATACTTTGTATGGCTGTTGGAAATATAATCTGATTGTGAACAAGTTTGTTTCCTTGATCCGACATTACCCACCGACAACGCCTGGTGCTGGTGCTCTTCCGTCACATATTAATATCCATGTTGGAAGTAAGCTTAACCATAGATGTACCTACCCTTAGACTTCTATATATCCTTAACAAATACAAGCGTGATGATAAGTTATGTTACAACATAAATAATTAAGCTGAACACATAATTCAACCACCCGGCGACGCAGATACCTTCATTTGCAAACTAATACTGAGTTTTGCATATTAATACCTTCAGAAGACTCAATTAGAGCCCTGTTTGTACTGTAATGGAACTAGCGTGAGGCTTAACGGTACATATAGCAAGCGCTGGTGTATAAGGTTTCATGTTTGAACGTTGCAATTAAGAGCTGTGCTATATACTAATATCATGAATTCTATGTCACTCAAGTCTTAGTAGAACGATCAATTCTTCTTAGTATTAAGTCTCATACCATCACGCCTGCATTCCCTGAAGAGTAAAGCAGAAGTGTACTTAATTTACACTCACAGTTCGCCGGTATGTTTAGATCCCATGTATGCGAATCTTTTGTTGTTATTTGCATTACCAATCACTATAACAGTATGTGCTATAACTTACAAAAACATTATAAAATTTTGGAAGCAGGTAATATGTCTGCTTAAGCCTTCGGGGACTACAGGCGGGATAGTATATTTCACCAGTATATTTAGGTCCTAGTCTATTGCCATTCACCGGGCACATATCCAAACTCCGAGCTGCTAAGTGCTGGTGGGTTTTTCTATTAAATACTCGGTGTAATTGATAGAAATACAGATAAGCACTTTGCTCGACCTGGGAATCGAATCTTGGGCTGGATTCCCAGGTCGAATAATTCCCTCTAGCGTAGCAGTCGCGCTTAGGACCACTCGGCTAATGAGGCAGCAGGTTTGATATATTTTTGAATGTTTTTTTTTCTTTGTTACAGGTAGCCCCAAATATAATAGAATTTATCAAATCTCCAGTGAACATCATAGATTTTATAGCAACCTTAAGTTTTTACATGGACGTGGTAGTGGAACTGACTGTGGTCAGGCAATATGTGGACAAAGCTGACATCCTGGAGTTCATCTCCATCATCAAGATCCTCAGGCTGTTCAAGCTGACGAGGCACAGTCCTGGGCTGAAGATCTTGGTGCACACCTTCAAGGCTTCGGCGAAGGAGCTGACCTTGCTGGTCTTCTTTCTGGTTTTGGGCATCGTGATATTCGCGAGCCTCGTGTATTATGCGGAGAAGTCACAGGTTAGTAAGATTGATTATTAATTTAAGTTTTTAACCGAATTTAAAAAAAAAAATTGTAGGGGCGGGTAAATGCAAACGACGTTTTAAGAGTTTAAAAAAACACTGTATTATATTAAAAACACACCACCACAAAATTGTTCACACACTTAAAATTACACAAATAAATAGTCACAGTAAGTATATTATTATACAATCGTAGGTAAGTGATGCGTGGCGCGAACAAGGCGATACAAACAGGTGCGCGGGCGACGTGTGAACGCGGGCGTCGCGAGAGCCGGACTGAGGAAGACTGTCTCACTCACTGCGCGGTGCCGTGCAGGGTCTTTTATAAGCAAGGACGCACCCCCCTAATAGTATGAGCGCGCGCCGCGCATTACCTTATTTGCGTAGCAATTCGGCCGAGAACGAATTGTGGGCGGAGTCTTACCTAAAATGGTAGCGTTTAGTTCCCGTTGCGTCCTACAAATTGTATTTATTTTTATGAACTGAAAATGATTGGAACCTGTGTTTTCTTTTTTTTTACACCAGATACTAAGCCACCGCAAGTCCCACACGCCAGGTCTAAATTTGCCTTCACATTTTTAAATTTCGTCTATAAATCTTTGCATGGAATATGCCTAAAAAAAAGATAATATAGTACCTATTTGTTTCGTCGGCTGCCTCATTAGTCTAGTCGTCCTAAGCACAACTGCTACGCTAGAGTTCCAAGGTCCGATCCCCAGGTTGAGCAAAAGTGTTTTTGGGTTTTTCTTTTAAATTCTCAGTAGCAGATCGGATGGCTCGGAGTCTGGATTTGTGCCCGGTTAATGGCAATAGGCCTGCCCGCTGTTACATGGGACTTAAGCATACCGGCGAAAATGTGAGTGTACATTAGTACACCTCTGGCTATCCCTTCTGGGAATACAGGGTGATGGTATGTTATGTTGTTTCGTAGGCTTGTTTTTACGTTTGTTTCTTCAGAGTTCCATCCGATTTTGAAAATTCTTAATTTGTTTGGAGGGATATAAATTCCCGCTTGGTTCCATAAACAATTACAAAGATGTGATCACGGTTTATAAATCAACATAGGCATAACTTTGTTGTTGGAACTACTCGCCATTCCAAATTTAGATATACCTAAATTATCTTTTAACAAAATAAAGCAAAACCTGTAAACTACAATAAGAAAATAAATAAATCTCCATCGCAGTTTCGGAAGACAGTGGCGAAAAATATTTCGAACCTGTTTTGGAAATAACATTAATTTTTATGGTTTGAACGCAGTTTTACTTTTTGACTATGTCTTCGGAAGTCGAAAGTTGAAAGTCGAAATGCGAAAGTCGAAAATCGACTTGGAAGTCGAAAGTCGAAGGTCGAAAGTCGCAAGTTGGAAGTCGGAAGTCGAAGGTCGTCGGAAGTCGGAAGTTGGAAGTCGGATTTCGGAAGTCGAAGTTTGCGTCGGAAGTCGGAAGTCGAAATTCGGAAGTCGAATGTCGAAAGTTTAAGGCCGAGACGGAAGTCAAAATTCGAAAGACGGAAGTCGGATTTCAGAAGTCGAAGGTCTAGTCGGAAGTCGAAGGTCGAAAGTTGAAAGTCCAAGTTCCAAGGTCGAAAGTCGAAAGTCGAGTCGAAAGTCGGAAGTCGAGGGTCGAAAGTTAAAAGTCCAACTTCCAAGGTCGAAAGTAGAAAGACGAGTCGAAAGTCAGAAGTCGGAAGTTGGAAGTCGGAAGTCGGAAGTCGGAAGTCGGAAGTCGAAAGTCGAAAGTCGAAAGTCGAAAGTCGAAAGTCGAAAGTCGAAAGTCGAAAGTCGAAAGTCGAAAGTCGAAAGACGGAAGTCGGATATCGGAAGTCGAAGGTCTAGTCGGAAGTCGAAGGTCTAGTCGGAAGTCGAAGGTCGAAAGTTGAAAGTCCAAGTTCCAAGGTCGAAAGTCGGAAGTCGGAAGTCGGAAGTCGGATAATATGCCGATGTTATTGAAAATAAAATCAAATGGTTATATGGACAAGAACGAGAGAAGCATAGCAAAAAAAAATTACAAATTTACGAAACTACGTCATCTGTATTACTCATTGTAAGCGCTCGGCACGACGACGTCACATCAGGAAAGGAGAAAACCAAGTGTACTACGGGCAAAGCTTTGTTTGATCTTTGGTTTGATCGTTTAAGCTATTGTTTGATGAAAACGTGAAGTTTGACCAGCAAATTTGTCAAGCAAATTTGATCGTTTACAGGGCGCTTTAGATATTTAACTCTCGTTTTAAACGAAGATAACTTCAATTCATGCTTATTATTATTTTATTTTTATTTAATGATATTATCTTGAAGAAGTGATCGCAGAAAAGCTTAATAAATAATGCCATGATTACACCAAAACTAGCTATTCAGATCCTAAATATCCAATAATAACAAACCTTTAGAAACACGTTTATAATAACGTAAGGTAACAACAGTTCAATCACGAGGTGTCGAAACACCAAACAAAACTTCCCTTTGTTGTTTCGTCAATAACTTTGGGTGAACGATTCACCGCTCCCTCACACGAAGATAATAGTCTGTTATATTGAGCTGTATTACAGATGTGTGAATTTAGTATATATATTGATTGATATGTATCTTCAGAGACATGAATTTCTGGTGAAAGAAAAGTTCGGCCTCATGCAGGATTCGAACATGATTGCTCCAGTTTTGTGGGATAACTCGGCAAACGAGCAGGCAAGCCATCTGATGGTAAATAGTCATTGCAAGGAGTTGGAGATGTTGTCTTGTGGTCCTAAGCGCGAATGCTACGCCAGAGGTCCTGGGTTCGATCCACGATCCGGTTTAGCAAAGTGTTATTGGGTTTTTCTATGAAATTCTCAGGAACAGCTCGGAGTCTGGATTTGTGCCCCCTCATAAGCTCGCCCTCTATTACTGTACTATTATTCTGTGGGTGTACACCTCTACACATAAGTACACCTCTGCCTAACCCTTCGAGGAATACACGCGTGATGGTATATTATGTAATGTACGTCATTGTATGCAGCAGACATTATAAAAACTAACACTATTATTATTCCCATTCCGAGTTTAATATACTATTATGATTTCATGAAAATTGCATCAAATTAACTGTTTGAACGAAAACAATGTGATTAAATCCACAAAATGGCCACTCCGCTGAAACACTATATGAATTGCTGGGAATATGATTTTGCATACATAATTTTTCATTTTCGTAAAGCTCGCCTAAATATTACATCAGAAGACGCAAATTGTTTAGCGACTCAGATTTTTAAAAATAACCGACTTCAAAAACATGAGGAGCCTCTCAATTCGGTTGTATTTTTTTTTAGTTTCTTATGTCAGAACTTGGTCATTAATGAACCGACTTGGAAAAGTATTGTTTTGTTACTATTTAGATTTGGTGATGATGTGATAAAAGAAAAGAAACTGAAAACTAAACTCATCACTAAAAAAATTGATGTAAAATATTTGTTAACACAAAAAGTGAAGCATGAAGGCGTTTTTAATTTAAAGACTTAAAAGAATTTTTTTCTGAGAAAAAGTACTAAAAATGTATGATATTAGTATGAGTATAATTAATTAAGCAATTAATGGAATAAAAACCAAATCTCAAATCCTTAAAAATATAAGGAAAAATCCTTAAAATAACGTCCTTCATAATATTATTTAGTGTACCTAAGTAATAAAAATATACGATCCATTACAGAGATTAATTGCTGAAAAAAACTGAAAAGCCGCCTTTGAGTATCACCTTTGCAATGTATATAAATGAAGTGGAAGCGACTGAAATTCAGCCATCAAGCGGAAACGAGGGGCACTGAAAGTTAATTGACTGTCAATTCGTTCCAGTGAAAAAATGCTGAAAACATAGAATATGAAATACAAATGGACACGTTATTGCATGAAAGATAGATCCTAAATTGCTGCGAATCAATTTCATAAGACACTATAACATCACATATGTATTCCTGGAAAGGTTAGGCAGAGGTGTACTTAGGAACACCCACATGTTGCAGGTATGTTTAAGTTCCATGTTATAGAGGGCGAGAAAGGCAATTGACCGCAAAATTTGACGGCAGAAATCCAAACTCCGAGCTGCTACTGAGAATTTCATAGAAAAATTCATTAACGCTTAGCTCAACCCAGGATCTCTAACGGTAGCAGTCAATCTTTATTTATTGTTTTTAATAGTATACATATATTCACTTTCTCATAGGTCCTTTATACACTTGGTGTCTAACCTTCGGTTCTGATGATATTCTTTCAAAGACTTGGTCCTATGGCATGTGACTTGTATAATAAATAGATATATCTTGAGAAACGAGGAGGCGAGCTACATGATGTTAAGTAGACGTAGTCGCCCATGGACATCTGCAATACTGAAGTGCTTGCAGATGCGTTGCCGAGACTATTTAAGGAAAAGAAAGGGGATAGAAGAAAAGTCGAAGGAAGGGGGAGGGAGGAATTGGGCCTCCGGCGCTCCACACTCACCGTACGAAACAGCAACAGTATGCATAATGCTACTTGACGTCGATATTCTGTGGGTAGTACTTTCCCGGTCGTGTCAACCCATTCATACTTTCATGTAGACATGCAAGCAAGGAACTACTACTACTAATAATTATTATGTATCTATTAATATGTGCATTTTGAGCATATTAAAGCGAAACGTATCGGAAACCATGCAGTTTGTATCTACGACCAACATTGGGCGTATTCATGACCATGCAAAGCGCGAAATTAGGTTTGCGATCGAAAATATATCAATAAGGGCGATTCACGATCGGGAAAATGAATAAAAAAGTTATATTAAAAATAAACGGGAACTAATTTATTTACTGTAACTTAACATACACCAGATTTTAAGTAAGATCTTTAGCAATACAACTGTGAAAACCTCATCCAATTTCATGCAGTAGTTTTTGCGTGATGCGTGTACAAACAAACGGACAGACAAGAATTCTAAATATTGGGCCTGTTACTTCTTCATTTGTCAGCTGTTATGTCATCTCCATTCGACCCACTTTTCGATGTCTGTTGAACTACGAGTAGCACTGAAAGGTTGGCAGAATGGCCAATTAAAATTTTGTTGCTAATTAGTCACTTTTTTGGTACCATGTAAATAGTTTTCGACTTTTCAAAAGTACCTATTTTAATGGCCTAAAATATATATTTTTTTTATTAGAAATTGAATTTGTAATACAACCGTTTTATAGTTTCGATTCAAGGCCGAGCAAAGTGTGAGTTTGTCAATTTAACTCTCAATATTATCATGCCCAATTAAAGGCAATAAGTTATAGATACACATGGCTACACGTCAAACCACACCAATCCAGCTTAGGCTGACCTCCCATTGTATAAGTTATCCTTACAATTCAAAGCCAGCCTATACTGGCCTATAAGGGTATAGTTTGATTTGTAGCCGTGCGTACAAAGTACACGTCTGCCTAACTCTTCTGGTATTACAGGCATGATGGCATACTGATTAGGCGTAGTCTACAGAATGAAATCTTCATATTTATGTTATAGCTGTTTTCGCCCTATATTTATAGAAAAACTTTGGTCCACAATAAACACAAAAATTGCGAAGATAAACAAGAACTCGGTCACACAATGGCGCGTTCTGTGTTTACTTTAACACTCTGCGTAATATACTGTGTAAAAGGTATAATAAAAATATAGGGATGTGACATGGACGATAAAATATAATTAATATTATCATCAGCCTCCTTTTCTCAAATGCGAAAAATCATGGCGGGCGTTCCGTATTAACGGGATGGAATTTTAGGGAACTTTTATGGAATTAGAAAAAAGGGACAAAAGTATTTCCCTCTGTCATATAGGGATCTATAACATTATTGGCAAAATGTGGTTGTAGAGCAGTACACGTTTGCCCAACCCTTCGGTAAAACAGGCGTAATGGTACCTATGTAATATTAGGAAGGAAGAATATGCACAAAAACTATCTGTGTGCCCAATTTCATACAAATTCGTTTAGTAGTTTTTACGTGATTGATTTACCGAACAGATAAAATCCCAAGTTTGATATTTACAAAACAATTTATTTTTTTACAAAAACAGAGGCAGCACGATTACGAGTATGTCGGACTCGTACGGACTAAAAACTGCACATGCCTTCTCTGCCCGTCCATGTCCCGTCCATGGGATTCGCGACATTCCTTACGACCATGACAGGCTGTGGTCCAACAACTGATGGACGGCCTTATAGGTAGGTATAGGGCGAGGCCTTCCTTACATCCGTGTGGAAAACACGCGTGAGACCCACTGGGATCAACGGCCTATCCTAAGTCCAGGAATTTTTATACCATATCATCAAAAAGGGTTACGGGAAACATGAGATCATTCCTCGTTGATCTCAATTTACTTTAAAATTGACGACAGCGATGCCGAGAAATACTTTGACGCCTAATCGCGGCCCAAAATTATTTTTTTTTGTACATTGTTGTTTTTTTATTTTATTTTTCTTTTGGAATGTAAAATATGTAAATACTTTAAAATTCGTTTCGGTTTCGATACCAAAATTAAACACCGTGAATTCAAATCGTGTATAGGCACATCTCTACATTAACCAAACACCAGCTGTTATGTTCCCGCCAAAGAATGCGTTATGAAACTTTACCAATATGCTGTCTGTATTGAAAATTTTCTCCAGCAATGTATTTTTTCAATGCGTTCCGTTTTATTATCAACCTTGGAGTACAGCCTTTTATAGGTCATACGTATGTATGAGTATAATCTACCGCTTTTGTGCCATCTGGACTTTTTTGTATGATCATCTGGGACTAAGAAAATACGTCGTTGTTCGCATCGTACTGTTTCGGTATTTGCATTTCAAACTTGAGGCAAACTTAACATAATGTTACTTTTATCATAATAAAAATCTCTGATGTTTTCCAATTCTAAAAATAATATACCTATAGACACTATACAAATGAGGCACATTTAAGTAAAACAATTAGTTTTTTTTATTCCGTGTATAATTTTACCTTCATCGTCAAAGTATTATTCTGTAATTAATTAAGTTTATTTCTTTCCTTTGAGTGTCCCATTCCCAATTACAACATCGGAGAACTAATTAATTCTCTGTTTAGTGTCCTAATTCCTAGCTCAGTGTTATTTGATTTCTGTATCAATTAGGTTTGGGTATGTACACTATTTATTAGCCGTGGCTTCGCTCGTGTTGTATGTTTTGTGACTGAATTGCAATAACAAACTGGCTAGGCAACTAGGTAGGCGTGGGCAAACAAGCGCACATATTATGATACATATATCAAAAACTAGTTGTAAGTGTGTCTCGCTGGCATGTCTACATGCCAACATGAAAGGGTCGACACGGCCGGGGAACTACTCTTCCACAAAATATCGACGTCAAGTAACCGTATGCATACTGTTGCATTTCGTACGGTGGAGCGCCAGAGGTCCAACTCCTCCCAGTAGTGGGAACATTACTGACTGATTATGTATGTATATATAAATAAATAATGAGAAAATTATTTCATTTAGTCCATGCACAAATCGGGTCAGAAAGCATGAATAAACTTAAATATTCTACAATATAGTACTAAAGCTCCCTTCGCTATTGGTACAGCAAGGTGCTGATATGTACTCAACGGAGTTGTTTTAATTACTGGGATTAATTAAGTCAAATTAATTAACTGGTTTCCAACACTTACGCGAATATTAGACATTGAAATAAAACTACTCGGTCACGGGTGGACCGTGGACCATGGATGCTGTAAAGGATCCGAAACGTCGGGAATTTAAAAATATCAATATAAAGCGATAAAATCCGTAAAAAGTAGTTTTATTTCAAATTAAGTTAAGTTGATCGAGTGATTTTTGGCATTATTACGTCATACGAATAAAAAAATTGTTTACTAAATGACGCCATATTAATTTATTAGGGAAAACAATAAACATACCATCACGCCTCTATTCCCTGAAGGGTTAGGCAAAGGCTATTTATGTACACCCACACTACGCTACTACTGTTTAGATCCCATTTATTAGGGCCGAGCCTGACTCTGCTGCTACATACCGAGAATTTCATAGAAAAACTCAATAACACATTGCTCGACCTGGGAATCGAACTCAAGATCTCTAGCGTAGCAGTCGCGCTTGGGACCACAAGACTAATGAGGCAGTAATTGCATATATATCACTAGTTATAGAGATGACGAGAATACAGTTCTTCAGTGTCATCACTTTTATTATGTGTCATCACTTTTTGTTATATTGTAACACCCAACAAGATTATGGAGTGCTATAAAGATATTGACTATTGAGTATTACAATCACTCAAACTTAACATGACATATGATATGTCTACGAACGAATGAATGTTAGAGAGAACTAACCGAGTCAATTTCATAGAACAAACGTCAAATGAATGCAAGAGTGAAGTATACGAATCAATACACAATCTGAGCCACGAGAGCACAGAACATTAAATTATAAATATGATAAAATTAAACTAAATAAAACACAAACATATTACTAAAATGCTAACACTAGATTATCACAGTTAGTACTACATAATTATGTGATTGTTATTTTGATCATCACTATTTTAATCATTACAATCCTTGTCCCCAGGATAATCCAGATAACCAGTTCAAATCCATTCCATTGGGTTTATGGTGGGCTATTGTGACGATGACCACCGTGGGCTATGGGGACATGGCTCCGAAGACCTACCTAGGCATGTTTGTTGGAGCACTGTGCGCGTTGGCGGGCGTGCTAACCATCGCGCTGCCAGTCCCAGTCATCGTATCAAACTTCTCAATGTTCTACTCGCATACGCAGGTAAGTTTAGGGTTAAGATTTTTTTATTATTACTGCAAATGGGCTAAATAAAATAACTAACTAATATTATCAGAAAAATTAATAGTAATAATAAAAGAAAAAATAAAAAAGGGCATAAAAACTCCTTGGCATCGCTATCAGCCGGGAGGGTACCCAGAAAGCTGACTGCATTGCCACGTTGCACGTTGTATGGCAATGCTGTTTCTCGAACCAAAGTATAGGCCAGCCTTTGGTCACGTGAAGCTTCGTTTAGATGTTGGGAAATACCCTTAAAAAGGGAAAGTGCACTCGGACCTGCCTTCTTGTGGATCGCATCGTCGTCTCAACATCAGATAATCGAAAGTAATTCAGTACAAAACGCGTCGACGTGAGAACCTCTTTTTTAACCATCGGAATAAAGTCTAAACTCAACGTTAAAAGAAAACAGGAAAATATCTAACGCGGAAGTTACCCAGGCAAAATAAATAACCCTGAAACCGCTGATCATCGTGACATTAACTATTTTGAATGACGCGGAATATAACACAATTTATAATACAAGACAGGTGAGGTTTAATATCGTTTTGCTAGTCAATGTAGCGTGAGCAGGGTTATCGGTTGAGTGCACACCAGCCCCTAGGTGAGGGTTATTTTCGTATGGAAAAATTGAAAGGTGTTGTATTTTGATTCCTTGTTTTTATGTTTAATATACATGAATTAAAATTACCCCAATTTCATCACATTTTTTCCATCCATCCAAAGGTTGTCTGAAAGATATAGTTTTAAGCGATGACAACGCACCCTTAGTTTAATTATTTATTCATTAATGTTGCTTCTTATTATGGTTTTCAATAAAGATTATTCTATTCCATTCTAGATATTTCTATTCTATTTAAATATAAATGAAAAGTTTTATCTCAAAAATACCTATGGAAAAAAAGGCTAAATTGTAAAACAAGAAAAATAAAATAACATTTATTTACTGACCGGTGTATAGAAGAATGTTTCCAAATATTATCACGACCCATAAACAACCAACACGTTTCTCCACTCGCAAAACAAAAACTAAATAATTCTGTGCAGTTAATTTTAACTGAAAGCTGACGTCACGAGCTTAGCCTAAAATACTGCTTTTTACCCGGAGCCTAGCTAATGCATTGTCTATGTATTTGGCTAGAAATTAGGCCCTGCCTGAGTGTTTGACCTGAATACTGTTATAGACTAGACTACGGGTCAGTCGATACTGGATTTTGATGTTTGAGTTTAACTTATCTATTTTAGTCTCTAAAAATAGTTGAATCATATCAATTTGATATCAATAAAAACTAGGGTTGTAACCCTAGTTTTAATTCCATCATTATCAACCCATTTACTGGCCCACTGCTGGTTGACCAGTAAATTATAACCTATCTTCTCTCAGAATGTGAAAATTTAGGTTATAATGCACCACACTAACCAGGAAGTTTACCCAAAAAAATGCAACTGTTCCAAGTTTTACAAAATGTATGTAATACAGGGCAATCTGAAACATATTGCAGTTTGGAATACATTGCAATCTGAAACACATTGCAATTTGGAATACATTGCAATCTGAAACACATTGCAATTTGGAATACATTGCGATTTGAAATATATTGTAATTTGGAATACATTGCGATCTGAAACATATTGCAATCTGGAATACATTGCAATTTGGAATACATTGCAATTGAAATACATTGCAATTTGGAACACATTGCAATTCGGAATCCTTTGCTATCTGAAACACATTGCAATTGGGAATATATTGCAAGGTTCTTCAAAGTCTAATGTTTCTATACAAAAATTCATCAAAATTGGTTCAAAAACTTAACATAAAAACTTAAACTAATTTTTCACACAATATTGCCGGAATCTTCGTTCCGTTGTTTTTGATGTTTGGGTGTTTTGAAGAGTGAATAGGTAGCTTTTAAGCAGGTGCGCTCCATCGTAGACCACTTCGTTGCTTAACATCAGGCAAGTTGTGGTCAAGCGCAAGCCTATCTGTGATAAAAAAAAATATTAGTTTAAGTTATCTGCCGAACGGTTAAGAGTGTCGGCAGCCAGCAACACCTGTGTTTCGGTACGGTAGCCATCAAGTTACCACAATATGTCAAATTTTCTCAGTTAAGTTTGAACTTAATTAGTAATATTTTACGTTTTAAAATCATTTGAAGAAATTTGACAGTTTTGTGCTGGCGACTGTACATATTTTAATCTTAAAATTACTATAAAATCAATATTATTATAAAATCTTTTGCCTGTATACCTAAATATTTGTTGTTGCCTGTATACCTAAATATTTGTTGACTGTACCTAACATCTTTTTAAAACAATGTCACACAAGAACGCTTATAAAACTTAACCTTCCACGAGTTATTTTCTTGCAAACTTGTAATGTACGTGAATTCTTTACTCAGCGTTCACAATGTCCCAACTTTGCAATATGAAACGTAAAGTTAATATTATGAGGTCATCACTAAGTTTACACCTTCGCGGGTAATAACTCAAATACTAACTTGCTACGAGACGGCTACGAAGTGACTACGCAGCTACGAGGCTGCTACGGCTACGTATGCTGCTACGTCGTTTTCTTTTCTTTTATGAATTTTGCAATAAACTTTGTCTTGGTAAAACTGTAAGAAAGAAATATAGTTTTTCCTTTTATTATTGTTACTCTTTTTTGGATGTAGGCTCTTTGCCAAGTTGAATATACTTTAATTATATGAGCACTATTTTCTTTCGTTTTTAATGTTTTGTTTTTTTATTATGTTGGTGTAAGCTCCTATATACAATGTTAAAACACTTAACTATTAATTTAATACTTCGTTTTTAGTAAATAAAAACATCGTATCGTATTCGTAGACGAGGTCGGCCGAGGTTACGTTGGAGAGATGATCTCGATCGGTCTGCCAACCTGGTATAAAGAAGCCCAGGATAAGCAATCCTCGACGAAGTCAGGGGAGACCTTAGCCCAGCAGTGGGACACAAAAAGGCCACATAAAGAAAGTTTATTTCTTTGCAAAGTACGCTAGTACGAAGATTTTATTACCTCATTGTATGAACGCTACGGTGCTACGGTGCTACGTTGCTACGAGGCTACGAATCTTTCGTAGCTTGTAGAACACTTGACATCTGCAGTCCAGTTATATTTGCGCTCTACAAATGTCGGGTATTCCGCTCAAATTGTAGATTCAGAATGTTGCAAAATGTAGAAAGCTTTTTGAGCTATGAAATATGGGAAAGAGGGAACATTTTGGCGCATGACAGTTTACTAATGTGATCGATGTTTCTGTTCAGTTGGTTTTGTTGGAATATTATTATTTTGAAAATACTAACTTGAACCTCATTATTATAGAGGCCCTAAAACTGTAACTGCTATCTGTAGCAGTCACAGTTCCAGGATCCTGGATTCGATTTTCGGTCGGGAAAAGTATTATTCAGTTTTTCAATGAAATTCTCAGTAGCGTCTCGGAGTATGGATATTTGCCCGGTGAATGGCAATAGGCTCACCCCTATTATATGGGACCTAAACATACTGGAAAAATGTTCGTGTACATTAAGTACACCTCTGCCTAACCCTTCGGGGAATACGACGTCAAGTAGCAGTATGCATACAGTTGCGTTTCGTACGGTAAGTGTGGAGCGCTGGAGGCACAATTCCTCCCTCAGTCCCCTTCCTTCTCCTTCCCCTCCCTTTTCCTTAATTAGGCTCGCCAACGCATCTGCAACTCCTTCATATATTGTAAACATCCATGGGCGACGATGATTACTTACCATCAGGTAGCTCGCCGACTCGTTCGCCGAGGTGTATCATAAAAAATAGAATAGAAAAATAAATAATATTTTTAGTTATAAAGGTTGCGAGACAAATCTATCATAAGCGTGACATATATCACACGGCACATAACAGAATAGGCTCCATATCAAGACATTCGGCACGCGCAAATATTTGATGAACTATATTTATGTACAAGCCTTATTGGACGGCGTTGTTTCAGATAGATTTGTTTGGGTTGTGAAGAAGAATTTTCTTAATCGATCCCTCTGAGGCGTGTATTTGATTGGTTATAAGTTGACCTGTATCATGCTAAGTGGTAGACCATCTTATTAGTCTAGTGTTCCTATAGTTGTCACAAAATAATAGGCCCGTTTTGACACTTGAGAAAGTCACAAGAACGTAACTTGGAACGAAACTAAAAGAAACAATAAAATAATAATTAATAACATTGTGTTTAATAAAAATACATAAATTCTTTTGAAATATGATAGAATATATTGCGAGTATTCTTTTCAGGCTTACTTTATACTTAGTAGCATGCAATTTCTTATTTTTACGAAACATCTCAAAAACACTTACGTTCTCTCTCTTTAAAGTTTAGGTTAAATATTCTAATCAGAACTTTAATCCAATGCACTTTACACTTTACAGTATATAATTAAATCGATCAAACCCATACAAACTTGAATCGATTTATCGTGGATATCGAATACCGAGTCGTAGGGTTACATCGCTAGTTACATCGCGATGACAAATGTCAAAACGGACCTTTTATTTTTTGACTAGGTACTTTAAGTGCGACTGCTACGCTAGAGGACCTGGGTCCGATTACCAGGGTTTTTTATACCACTATACCTTGTCCATTATGTGAACCGTTTTTTGACAGATGGAACTAGTGATTGCAGGAACTTAATATTGCGATTATCGATCCGATTATTGACACTTTGATTACTGTCTAGTATTGATTATCGATTGTTTGGTTGTCGAATCAAAAATGGTGCAACGACGACCAATAATAAATAAATATGTATAATATTCATCTGATTGTATTAATTTTTATATAATATTCATTTTCCATCCATATCTTTTCAAAAATATTGTTAATTTATATTTTATTGAGATTGAAATGAAATGAAATGAAATGAAATGAAATGATATTTATTTCTGTAAATAGATCTTTTCAGGACACTTTTACAAGTCGATTTTTACATTTTTTTTTTTAACTAGATGGCGCCGACGTTTCCTATCTGACGACCTCTGAGAAGAAACGTCGAAACAAACTCAGAGAATCATGGTCTCTTTTAAAGTCCAGACAGATTAGAGTGGATGCCATTTTCCGATACTGATTTAATGTCATTGTTCAAAATGATTGCAGTGACTACATTCGATTGCATCACGAGACACGGAAGATTTTGGTAGAATGTAACTAAATTGAATACGCTTAACAACAATCATTTTTAGGGTTCCGTAGCCAAATGGCAAAAAACGGAACCCTTATAGATTCGTCATGTCCGTCTGTCTGTATGTCCGATCGTGTCACAGCCTTTTTTTCGAAACTATAAGAAGTATGCTGTTGAAACTTGGTAAGCAGATGTATTCTATGAACCGCATTAAGATTTTAACACAAAAATAAAAAAAAACAATAAATTTTGGGGGTTCCCATACTTGGAACTGAAACTCAAAATTTTTTTTTTCATCGAACCCATACGTGTGGGGTATATATGGATAGGTCTTCAAAAATGATATTGAGGTTTCTAATATATTTTTTTTAAACTGAACAGTTTGCGCGAGAAACACTTCCAAAGTGGTAAAACGTGTGTCCCCCCCCCTGTAACTTCTAAAATAAGAGAACGATAAAACTAAAAAAAATATATGATGTACATTACCATGTAAACTTCCACCGAAAATTGGTTTGAACGAGATCTAGTAAATAGTTTTTTTTTAATACATCATAAACTGAATATTTTGCTCGAGAGACACTTCCAAAGTGGTAAAATGTGTGTCCCCCCCCTGTAACTTCTAAAATAAGAGGACGATAAAACTAAAAAAAATATATGATGTAGATTACCATGTAAACTACCACCGAAAATTGGTTTGGACGAGATCTAGTAAATAGTTTTTTTTTAATACGTCATAAATCGTAATGATACGGAACCCTCCGTGCGCGAGTCCGACTCGCACTTGGCCGGTTTTTTTTGGAAAATCCGTTACATTTATGGTATTATAATGTCTGCAAGGAATCATAATTAATATAATTGAATAACATAAGGTAGATAATACATTTATTTTGTTACGCATTTCAAAGTTAACTTTTCCGTAATCTGGAACAGCTACGCTCTGAGGCAGTCTAAGGCATCTGTCAAAAAACGGCTCACATAATGGACAAAGTATAGGTGCTTTAAGTGCGACTGCTACGCTAGAGGACCTGGGTCCGATTCCCAGGGTTTTTTATACCCACTTAGGTGACAAACAAGTATACATTTAAACCCGCCTGATAGTTACCGAAGCTTGTAGACGCTTGCAACACCAGGGTATCACAGGTTGCCAACCTTAATAAGGGAGGGAAAGGAGAAGGAACGGAACTTAGGGAAGAATTGAGCCTCCCCGGCGCTCCACACTCACCGTACAAAACGCAACAGTATGCATAATGCTACTTCAAGTCGGTATTCTGTGGGAGGGTAGTACTTCCACGGTCGTGCCAACCTATTCATATTCATCATTAACCCATTACATTGTCCCACTGCTGGGCACGGGTCTCGTCTCAGTACGGGATTAGGCTATAGTTCATATTATCACTATATTGGCACATAGATATGGCAGCGACACACTATAATGGTCAGGCAAAGTGTTATTAGGCCATTCCACTCGAAGGTGTGGGAATCGAATTCAGAGCTTTACACTAGCAACTGCGCTTGCAACCACTATACCAATACAACGGTCATATTTGAAGTATTGTCAAAATTTCTCAAACCTGCTAAAAACCGTATTTTTCTAATCTCAATCATATTTTTGTCTAGAACACAATTTATCACTGTACTGGACCACTTGTTCGGCATCCCTCCCTTCACAGCCATGATAATAAATCACATCTACCCGCATAACGACAATAATATTTACTTACCCAGCTATCTGGACAAAAAAAAGTTTATAAACTTTGAGTTATGTGTAATCTTTTTTGGTTTAGTTTTGTATTTGTCATTCTTTATTGCTGTTAAGCGGTGAAGATTCGCCATCTTGTTTTTCCTTTACGGAGAAAATATCCGTATTGGCAAAGGAATTATCGTCGCATTTATAAAAGATCACTTGAGAGCGGCTCAACTAATACGGTTGATCTTTTTATTTCTATTTTTAGTTGTCGTTAGTACGTAAGGCAAGGTTTGTAATAAAGAAATTATGAAATATTGAAAATACATATTATTCATAAACTAGCTTTCCGCCCACGGCTTCGCCCGCGTGTTCGCCCCCGAATTTTCTTTGCTATAAACCTCACGGAGCCCGAGACCTTTCCAACGAATGCAAAACCGTGGAAATCGGTTCGTGCGTTCTGGAGTTATAGCGTCAGGAAGGAAAACCCGACTTATTTTTATATAGTAGATATACACGCGTCACGCCTCTTTCACATAGGGGTATGCAGAAACTATAGACCGCTACTTGCTACAACTCTTGCATACCTCTTTCTATTTTTTCACATTCATCTTTTCATACTTGCAGAAATTTTTCCATCAATATTTTCAACAAAAATTTCCGCAGATAGCTGCCTCATTAGTCTAGTGGTCCTAAGCTCAACTGCTACGCTACCCACGCTTCACCGGTGCTTAGGTCCAATGAAATGGGGGGTGATCTATTGCCATGCTACAGATAATTTTATAGAAAAACTCAATAACACTTTGCTCGCCCTGGGAATCGAACCCAGGACCTCTAGCGTAGCAGTCGGGCTTGGGACCACTAGACTAACGAGGGAGTCAGTTTGCGTTTGTTTGATTGACATTGATATAACTTTAATTTTATCGCAGTCTTACTCAATAGCAGCTTAATGGCCTCAAATATTAATATTTTATTTCGTAGACTTTACATTTTATGGATAAAGAATGACTTATTTTTATAGACGGCTTTCATTCGCAGGGTTTACACAGTTTTAGATATCGTCTTATTTTTTATGTAGTCTTCACTTTATTTTTTAATTAATTTATGTAACTGCCTCATTAGTCAAAAATTCGCAAACGCATTGCTATGCTAGCCCTGTTGGGTTCAACTCCCAGGTTTAATAATTTTTTCTATGAAATTATCAACTAGCAGCTGGGAGTTTGAATTTGTACCTATTTGATAGCAAAAGGTTAACCCTGAACCTAAACACATTGATTGTATAGTACATCGCCTCTGCCTCACCTCTGCCTTACCCTTTCGGGGATATAGGCGTGATGGTCACGCCTTGTTAGTCTAGTGGTCCCAATCGCGACTGCTACGCTTGAGGTCTTCGGTTCGATCCCCAGGTCGAGCAAAGTGTCATTTGGGTTTTTCTATGAAATTCTCAGTAGCAGCTCGGAGTCTGGATTTGTGCCCGGTGAATGGCAATGGGCTCGCCCCCTATTACATGGGACCTAAACATACCGGCGAACTGTTGGTGTACATTAAGTACACCTCTACGTTACAGTATACTGATCCCCTAAATTATGCCGTTTTAAAACCATCGTACAATAAAACATTTGAACAAAAGGTAATTTGTATTCGTAAAATTTTAAGATGTCGTTAATAAATTTATAGCTGATAAAATATAATGATAGGTACTTACTTATTAAGTATAACAGGCTTATATAGAAGTGAAAAATGAGAAAACAGTTAATGTATTGCCTACTTGTGTCAACATAAATCAATTTTGTTTACCTAACCTAAATATTTTTATTAAGGTATAAGAAATAAAATATAGTCTCATTTATTCATACCATAATACCATCACGCCTGTATTCCCCGAAGGCTTAGTCAGGTGTACTAATGTACACCCACACTTCGCTGGTATGTTAAGGTCCCATGTAATAAGAGCCAGAGACAGAGACGAGCCTATTGCCATTAACCGGGCACAAATCCAGACCCCGAGCTGCTACTGAGAATTTCAAAGAAAAACCCAATAACACTTTGCTCGACCTGGGAATTAAGCCCAGGACCTATAGCGTAGCAGTCGCGGTTAGGACCACTAAACTTATAAGGCGATCTCCTTTATTCAGTTACTATCAAACAAAAGCTTTTTGTTTAAAGTCAATAATATAATATGAAGCGGCGGTAGCCTAATGGCTAGGGCGTCGGATTTGCAATCATATGGTTGCCGGTTCGAACCCCACCCATTGCACTACCGACGTGAACCCACTCGTAACACAAGCTTGTAGCTTAGCACGAGGGGTCAACAAGAATACTAGTAATGTGTGACCCACATTGCTAGTAAGCTTTTTTTTTTAAAAAAAAAGAAGTGAACTGTAATTTAACGACAAAATAAGACGATACAAATGTCTACTTTTTTTGACTAGACAGACACTAAGATAGCAGAGGGTGCTCTTGCTTGCATCCATCGTGCTGGATCTTTGTGTCTTTCTATTTCTCTCTCTGTTACTTTTGGCTTACTTCTCCTTTTTATTTGCGTGTGGAAATCCGCATGGACTTTTGCCACACGGAGAAGGTGATAGAGGGTGTCGGACTCCACTCATATAGTGACTTACAACACCCCTACGGGTGTTTCACCTAACCATTTATTGGTAGTGTTAGATGAGCCAGTTTTTCTCTGCAACCAGCAGTGGTAGACCTATATGGTCTCCGGAACTATTTAAGGGGAGACTGGTCACATGTCTTAATGATATAACTTAACCCTTAAGGGTAAACTCTATCTTCAAAATCCTCACTAACTTTACCAATAAAATACAAGGAAAGCGACAGGAAATTTCGATTGCAATCAGATTACGGTAGGAAGTCCCTTGTCAGTATCAATTAGAACCTTAAAACTCCCTTAACAAGATTAATTGCCTCTAAATCCAACAAACGACCCAAATTGAAAGATATTAGCAGAATAAAATTTATTGGTTGTCTAATTGAATTTATTTTACGAATAGTTAAATAAAGTTTTCGTTTGTAAGAAGAAACTGTTGCTGAAGTGAAATTGTTTACAGAGTAACGCTGGTTTAGTTAACGTTGTGTTGTTGTTGGTTTACGTATTTCGTGGTAAACTCCTTAAGGTGGATAGTCTCGCTTCGGGTGACAATTTTAATATTTTTTAAAATAATAATGTTATACCCTAACAACGGTTTTTCTATGAAATTCTCAGTAGCAGCTGTTTGTGCCCGGTTTATGGCAATAGGCTCGCCTCCTATTACATGGGACCTAAACATACCGGAGAAATGTGAGTGTACATTAGTACACCTCTGCCTAACCCTTTAGGGACTACAGGCGTGATGGTATGTTATGTTACATTATACCCTAAAAAAACATATAAAATAAATATTCGGTCCGCAGTGGCAGCACATATTTATTTTTTTAAATCTCTTACACTTCCCGTTTAAAAGGAACTTATTTTCATAAAAGCACCGTTTAAAACAATCTTGGGCCTTCCGCATCTCATTTTTTCCGGCTACCTAGGAATTATAATTATTCTACTGCCATTAACCGGGCACAAATCCAAATTTCGAGCTTCTGAACTGAGAAATTCATAGAAACACCCGATAACACTGCCCGACTTAAGAATTGGGCTTGAGAATTCTATATCAGTAGCCGCTTTTGCGACGATTAAGTTAATGGGGCAAATAAAATAATCCCAATTTGTAAGGCCCAATTGCGACTGCTACGCTAGAGATCTTGGGTTCGATCCCCAGGTCGAGCAGTGTTATTGGGTTTTTCTATGAAATTTTCAGTAGCAGCTCGGAGTCTGGATTTGTGCCCGGTGAATGGCAATAGGCTCACCACCTATTACATGGGACCTAAACATACCGGCGAACTGTGGGTGTACATTAAGTACACCTCTGCCTAACCCTTCGGGGAATACAGGCGTAATGGTATGTATGTATGTATAAAATAATATAAAAATATAACATCCTTTCTAAGTATATTCTGCTTTCATAACTTTTTCCAATTCTCCAGAAATAGGAGCAAAAGTGGATAAATTAAATCTACTCCATTATACCTCAATACTACATTTGGAACGGCTCCGCCACGCCGCAATATTTAATTGTACTCGTACAAAAAATCTAGTTAGCAGTCCCCAAATGTACAACTTTAGTACTCTTCCAAATCTCTGCTTTTATTCAGGGAAATCTTTCTTAAGCTTTGTATATATAGTTTTGCAAGAAGTGACATGTACCATTTTTTTTAAAGATTATTACTCTATAACGGCTAGTTTTAATGACATATCATTCAGTAATTTTGCTTACTAGACATAGAATTTAAACATAAGTGTTTTTTTTAACATTACATGTATGGTACAAGTAATGTCAAAATCTTATCTCCAGTGAGCAAATCTACTGTCGGATTTCTTATTGGAATTGGCCGTAAGAAAGATTATTTAGTCTGATATTGACTACTAGGGAACTAAAATTAGGATAACGAGTGACGTCACATCATCGTTTACCATCTCCAGTGCCATAATGAACAAATTGCAATATCAGTATACCATCACGCCTATAGGTATTCCCCGAAGGGTTAGGCAGAGTTGTACTACACCCACATTTCGCCGCATACATACATTATACACTCACGCCTTTTCCCTAGGTACTCGTAAGCAGAAATTAAACTTCTTTTGCGTCTTCCACATTCATACATCTTGTAATACACACAATAGTTATTTTAAAATATTAATAAATCAGCATATTAAATATGTTCTAACTTCTCTTTTATAGTGTGAATACAGGCGTGGTAGTATGTTGTTATCTTATGTACTTAAATAAAAATAACAGTTTTCAATAAATTCAACACCACCAGAGTCCACTAGGTACGCTATTATAAAAATAATTTACCTATAGGTATATACCCAAATTCGAAGCGACAAATGAAAATATTTTCTATATATACGCATGTATCTATGTAAGTATGTGTATCTTTTCTTGCTAACTTAATAACGCTACCAATAAAGGTTCTATCTCTTGATAAAATAACGGAAAAAGTAATATCAAAGTGATTTTCCTTAGATACTACTTAATAAAAGATTGTGATTAGCTACTTGTGTAGGATATTATTTACTTTGATGTTTTTTCGCCATTCAGTATATATATCTAAACTCCGAGTTGGTATCAAAAACTTCATATAAGAACCCAATAACACTGCTTGACCTGGGACCTCGATTCAAATCAAATCCAAGACATCAAGCGCTTAGTAGCACTAGACTAATGAGGCAGTTAAAATTATTATATTATTATGTCTTCTCACAAAAAATACTTTTGTCGATTGTTGATGTTGCCAATAACCGGTAGGTACCTACACCTATCGTACGGTTAGCAACAAAAGTTGCTGAACACCGCCAAGTTTTGAAAACAACACAGCACCAATACTTATCAATAGATTCACTTAGGAAAAAAAATTTTGTTGTGGTAGGGCCACGCTGTTCGCAGCATGAATGGGCCGGCTTGACCGGGGAAGTACCACACTCTCGCAGAAGACCGACGTCCGAGTAGTAGCGTTTCGTTACTGCGCTTCGTTCGGTGAGCGAGAGGGCCGGAGGCCCAATTCCTCCCCCAATCCCCTTCCTTCTCCTTTTCTCCTTCCCCTCCCTTTCCCTAAATAGGCTCGGCAACGCATCTGCAACTCCTTTGGTTTTGCAGATGTCCATGGGCGGCGATGACTACTTACCATCAGGTAGCTCGCCTGCTCGTTTGCCGAGTTATCCCATAAAAAAAAAAATATATGGTCCAGTATGTAGAAACACGTACTACTTACCACGTCTCGGGTCAGTAAGTTTTGGATAATAAATATGTTTAAGCGCTTTAAAGATTTCATCGTGTTCAGCAACTTTCATTGCTGACTGTACCTACAGTCAAATAAAATTAAAAGTATTCACTACATTTATCATCCACATCCAGTACTAATAAGTCTACATCCGTCACCACCGCTCGTCGGCTAAGCCAATATAAAACTTTTGCGTCTCATCCTCCTTGGAAACGGATCTTTTATAAAGTGCTGCTTTTAATTGAATTCGAATTTATGGACTTGAAGCCATCGAAAGGAATAAGATGCATTTTTTGTGGAGAAATTTCGCAGAGAATTAAAGTTTTGTGGTGACGTATGATACGAGTCGAGGGTTGGTTAAAGAGTTTGTTTTTTTTTATTTAAGTACTGTTTTGGCTTGTGTATATTATTATTATAATAACAACTACGACTACGAAACATTAGTCTAGTGGTCCTAGCCGCGACCGCTACGCTGGAGGTCCTGGATTCCTAGGTTGAGCGAAGTATTATTAAGTTTATCTCTGAAATTCTCAGTAGCAGCTTGGAGTCTGTATTTGTGCCTGGTTTATGATGATAGGCTTGCCCCATATTACAGGGAACCGTGGGTGTATATTCAGCACACCTCTGCCCGACGGTTAGAGAGTACAGGCGTGATGGTATGGTCTGATGCCATTCGCTTTGTGTAAAATAGTGAAATACGAAGAAACGAAAAGAGAAAAGGGAGTGAAATCCTTTATGCTGGTCTTGGCGGGGGCACTACTGCCCTCAGATATTTAGCCACTTTGGTGGCTTTTAAAACGTTAGATATAAAAGCCCTTGGATTATGACAAGTCCTGTAAATACTATAGATTTTGAATTCAATCAACGATTTATAAGAAAATGGACTGATTTCATTCTCTTTCGCTATGTACCTGGATTTTCTTGGCAAATTGCCAGACATCACTTTGGTCATTTAAACTTAGTCGTTCTGATTAACTTAAATCGTTAATTTTCTACTTTTAATTTATTATTTTCTGCAAAGTGAAAAATTTTCTGGCAATCCATACTTGTCAGCAAGCCATCGTAACATCTCGCTAGACTACTTACAATATCAGCAGAGAGTACAGCACACATATTAAATATGAAAACTTCGAAATGCGAATACAAAAGACTTTGTAATACCCGTGTAAAAGCGAGATGGAAGTATACAAAGACCATTATTAAGAAAGGAAGAGGAGACGACAATGAAGTATTCACACTTGCTTCGCTGTAAGGGCTCTACAGTGCTATTGTTTCAGTCTGCAAGTATGAAAAGGGGTTAAGCAGAGTTCAAAGTTTGTGTAAAGGATGTTATAGTATTTTTATGACCTATGCCCCTGTCTATAGGAAATTAATGTTTTAACTTAAAGTTCGAGTTAAGATCTGCAGTTCTTTCCTAAGTTCGAGCTCTTTGATGAAAAAAATACGTTTTTTTTTTCAAAATCTTATTACTTTCGTCATTCTTTTTTTCAACTCCCGACTTATGTCTGTGTATCTGGGTTTCTGTGGCAGCATAGCTACTATACAAATGGGCCGATTGTGATGCGGTTTTTTGGTTTGAAAGGTGTTTTAATGCATCGTGTTCTTAACTATATTTTCTGGGTCTGCTTCCAATCTAATCAAATGCGTCTGATTGTCAGTATTTCACTCAAAGTGACTGCCAATTTCTACGCAACAACGTCATTCGGAGACTTACAACTGTTTGGTATAGGTGTTCATTTGACACCTGGAACCGACGGCTTCAAGTAGTCTCTGAAGCATGGAGGGATCTGGATTGTGTTAAAAATGACCTCCATTTCCAAAATGGCCATGGCAAACGGTTGATCAGCCTGGTTATTACCTTCTTAGTCACAAGGTTCATTTTGCAGTAATAGTGTCTCGCTGGCATGTCTGTATGCCAGCATGAATGGGTCGGCACGAACGGGGAAGTAATACCCTCTCACCGAATACCGATGTCAAGTAGCAGTATGCATACTGTTACGTTTTGTACGGTGAGTTTGGAGCGCCGGAGGCCCAATTCCTCCCTTAGTCCTACTCCTTTTCTCCTTCCCCTCCCTTTTGGTTAAATAGACTCGGCAACGCATTCGCAACTCCTTTCATATTGCAGATGTCCATGGAAGGCGATGACTACTTACCATCACGTGGGTCGCATACTCGTTTGCCGAGTTATCCCATAAAAAAACAAGTCCTTAAAATCCTGACCTTTTAGTCAATTTTAACTATTATAGTTAAAATCCACTTGAAATAAAAAAATGTATATAAAAAATTGCAGTAATTCATCGTCTGAATATCCTCAATAAAGTACACAAGCTATTATTTTGATAGACAGTGTACGCCGCTCGCGTTTGTTCCAACATTCTGGAATAAATCACAAAGAATTTCTTATGAGAAACATACTGCCGGTACACTTGGGAGCAATTTTAGTCGAACACTTTTCAAATTTGGCAGAAAAAGCACATTTGATATACGCTGTTGTATTTTTATTCTCTTTTTTCTTGATAATTCGAGTGATTTGACTTTGTAATATTTTGTAAAGTATAAAAATCGCGACTGCTACGCTAGAGGTCTTGGGTTCGATCCCCAGGTCGAGCAAAGTGTTATTGAGTTTTTCTATGAAATTCTCAGTAGCAGCTCGGAGTCTGGATTTGTGCCCGGTGAATGGCAATAAGCTCGCCCCCTATTACATGGGACCCAAACATACCGGCGAACTGTGGGTGTATATTAAGTACACCTCTGCCTAACCCTTCGGGGAATACAGGCGTGATGGTATGTTATATGTTGTTTTAAGTATTATACATAAGCAGTGATGATAGTGGTTATTTTATTAAAATACTGAAATATGAACTTTATATATCATTGACATAAAAGTCATCAACATGTCAAAAACGTCATCATTTTACAAACTCGGAATTTATTATCCCTGAAGAAGACAAGTGTATAGAGGTTACACAAACAGAACAAACCAAATCAGTAGACTGAAATAGTCTGTATGTTAACGTCCATTTCAAATCGATTTCCGTGGTGCATCGTCAGTTCACGAAATTCGCCGATGTTGTCTTGTCGTAATTTTATTATCGGAACGAACCAAGGTATGTGTTTCGGTACCGACATTTATTTAGCGATATATAATAATTTGAATCGATTACTAAGCATATCGCTTGTTTTCCTCGAAGACCATACCTACTGTTCCCCTGTAGGTATGTTTTATCCCTATGCAATAGGGGATTCGCCATTAATCAAGCATAACTCTAATCTCCGAGCTTCTACAGAAAATCCATACTAATAAAGAATTTTGATTTTATCAACCGACTTCAAAAAGGAGGAGGTTCTCAATTCTAATCTATATCTATAATATGTTTTTTTTGTATCTTTGTTACGCGATATCTGGATGATGGATCGATTTTGATGATTATTTTTGTTTGGTAGGCCACACTTCAGAGGTGGTCCCGTTAAAATTGTATCGAAATCGGTTCAGCGGTTTACATCGATGATATTATCGTTTACTCCGAAACATCGCTGTCTCATTGGAGCAGTGTGTTAAATTGGCTTTCAAGTACTTATAAACAATACATTTCCACTAAAAATAAAAAATAAAATTACTTTTAACAAAAAAGTTAAACCGCCTTCAAAAAATAATAAAATAATGTTATGTCTAAAATAGTTTGGGAAGTCGGTGGCGAAAACAAAATAACCACTCAAATAGAAGTCTTTTTTCAAACCAAATCAAATCATATTTATTTGTTAAACATGTGTGTACATACACGAGCATGCAAGATATTATAATATTTGAATTTTAGTTCGAACATGTTTAGCCATAACAAACGGCGTACAAATATTTTTGTGAACATAATTTCTTTTTTTTTCAATATCCTAATGAACATGAATATCCAATCCAATGAATATGTTATTTTTGTTAAAAGTAATGTTTGAACACGATAATCTCCGAAACTATCAGTCGAATAGATTGCCTCATTAGACTAGTGGTTCTAAGCGCGACTGCTAAACTAGAGGTCCTGAGTTCTATCCCCAGGTTGAGCCAAACGTTATTGAGTTTTCCTATGAAATTCTCAGTAGCAGCTCGGATTCTGGATTTGTGTCCTTTAATAAATGTGTTTACATTAGTACACCTCTGCCTAACCCTTCGGGGAATTGAGGCGTGGTGGTGTGTTTTTACTACCAGTCGGATTTGAAACCAGCTATATTCTTGTGCAGGGTTATAGTCTGTTTAACAGCACTCCAAAACATATTGAAGTGAAAACCAAAGACCAGGAAAGCCAGTCAAACTACCGAACCGACTTATTTTATATTAAAAACCAATAAGAAGACCTGGGAATCCAGAACTACACGCAACTACACGCCACAATGGACTATTGGGACAGTCAAATGTATTTGAAAAAGCCTCAAAGTGTTATTGGGTGTATTAAAATATGCAAATAATATAGTAACAACAAAATATAGTAACAACAAAATATAGTAACAACAAAAATTTTCTCGTTATTTTTTTAAACTAGACGCATATATAAAAAGGGATACAAAGTTTGAGCACTTTTTTTTAAAAGGTTACTAGTTATGTGGGTCGCACATTACTAGTATTCTTGTTAACTCACCGTGCTAAGCTAAATTATGTGTTACTAGTTTACGTCGATAGTGAAATGGATGGGTTTCGAACCAGCAACGACATGTTCGTAAGTCCGACGCCCTGGCCATTAGTACCGCCACTTATCTATTTTGAGCGGAACATAGATATGCATTTTTTTTTAAATTATTCGAGGACAATTGGACATAGGATGCCTTTATCTGGGTGGAAGCTAGTTATAAAATATTTGGAAAATTTAACAGAAGTGACCCACTTTATAAGCGAAGCGACTCTGCATATTTGCTTTTTTGTTCTACTTTGAAACTGGCCTGAATACGTAAATGTCTCTTCAGCTTATGTAAACTGAAATCCTATGAACATACCAGTAAAAGGTGATATTTTCAAAAAGTAAACAAATTTTACAGGGAATCATTTATTTCCTGAAACTGGAGAATCTTCCACGGGAGCTTATCTGATGACTGCCTCATTACTCTAATGGTCCTAAGTGCGACTGCTACGCTAGAGGGCCTTGGTTCGATTTCTAGGTTGAGTAATAAGTTATTGGGTTTTCCTATGAAATTCTCAGTAGCAGCTCGGAATCAAATCCAGGTGTGCTCGGCTGGCAATAAGTCCTATTACATTGGACCTAAACATATCGGTGAACTGTGAGTGAAAATTGTTATTAATCTATATTATTGGTTATCCAAAAAGGATCCTTTTCAGTTTTAGTACTATTTGTTAAAGAAAAAAGGGTGGTGAATAGCTGTAGTCATCGTGTGCACGGGATTCTGTTTTCAAATTGGCTAGATATTGAGTTGGCTTATAGTACACCTGCCTATAGTGCCTAACCCTTCGGGGAATACAGCCGTGATCGTACTAATGGAGATTTGTTAAGCTGGAAAGAGGCCATGCCGTCACTATCTGGTCTTAAGAGGATAGTTGCGATCCGCGCCCCATACAAAAGTGGTTTGTTCCTATCTTGAATCTGAACCAATGAAACACTTTGAAATTTTGCAGTAACAATCTTATCATTAAAATACGTGTTCCTTGGACGTAAAATTTCATTTCAATACACCGTTAAAAAGTTACATGAGCTCAAAGATTGGTAATTTTCGATGAAAACCAACTTTATACTAGTATTTTAAGATAATGTATCAATACAGAACCATTTTGACTAATGGAGAACCCAGATAATATAATGAAAATGCTTTTTTTTTAAAAAAAACAACGTATCTCCAAAATCCGGAACAAGAAATACGCGCAAAAATGTTACAAATGTACTGTTGTTTCACCTCTCGGGAACGTTCGTATCGTGAGGGATAGAGATAGCAACAACAGTGAACATTGTTGCTTTCGCGAGGGCCACTCCTCTTAATTTCTGACTCTTAACGTAGGCTTTATTCCCTGTCAGGATACATTTAACTCAAACATAGTTTCTACTAATTTAGTGTGCCGACCATCGGTTACCAGGTGCCGGAAGAATTGATGGATGGTCGACTATCGATACATCAAACGGGACACATGGGCTGTACATGTATCAATTGATTTATGGCCACAGAAATATAAAAAGGTGTGCGTATCATGTTGATATGTACATCGACTCTCCCAATAGGGTAGTTGACCGATGTTGAATTTATTGAAAATGACAGGCCTATTGTAAAATAAAATTATATATAACTTAGTAGTAGTAGTGCCTCGTTGCATGTCTACATTCCAGCATGAATGGATCAGCACGACCGGGGAAGTACTACCCTCCCACAGAATATTACGTGAAGTAGCAGTACGCATACTGCTGCTTTCCGTACGGTGAGTGTGGTTCCTTCTCCGTTTCTCCTTCCCCTCCTTTTTTCTTTACAGGGTCGCAACACGCGAGCGATACCCCTACTATTGCAAGCGTCCTCATGTAACCGATTACCATCGGGAGGGCTGTATGTTTGTTTGCAATCTTAGCTTAAAAATCTAAACAGCAGCTCAGTGCCCGGTGAATGGCAATACATTGCCATTCACAGAGGAATTGGGCATGGCCCAATTCCTCCCCCAATCCCCTTCCTTCTCCTTCCCCTAAATAGGCTCGGCAACGCATATGCAACTCCTTTGGTTTTGCAGATGTCCATGGGCGGCGATGACTACTTACCATCAGGTAGCTCGCCTGCTCGTTTGCCGAGTTATCCCATAAAAAAAAAAAAAAACACTCGCCCTCTATATAACATGAGACCTAAACATCCTGTAGAAATGTGGTTGTACATTAGTACACCTCTGCCAAACCCTTCGAGGCGTGAAGGTATGTTAATATATAGATGCTAACAATTCCGAACATGTTTTGAAAACGGGTCTTTTGCCATCCAACGTCACTCCGTACATATTAAACTTGAATAAGTCCCAAGGGACAATCCACACAATGGGTTTTCGGCTTCTTAACGTCCATTGAATTTCTCCAGTTAGCCTTTTTAACCATTTTCCAAGGGTTTTTGTTGGGGATTTTAAAAGTATTAAAGCTTACTGGTTATTATTTATTATATTTTAGCATTATATAATGTAAATAATTCACAAAGAAATGAAATTTGGCCTTAGGTAGGTTTCCAAACGTTTCTCCTTCATCTAGAGACGTAAAATGAGGAAGAGAATTTCGACATCAGACAGCTCAGACAGTCTCGGTAGCTTAGTTTTTAAAGCATCCGGTGTTATTTTTTTTCTTTTTGCCGAATGTTTCTTTTAACTATAGTGATAGTGAATAAGAACATGGTGATAATGATGACAAAAATGATGTTGACGGCAATGATGCGAATGAAATTGACGATGATAATGATTACGTTATTGACGTGGTTGATAACCGACAAAGCACTTATGACTCCTCTGGTGATGCGGGTCTCCATGGGCGGCGGTAATCGCTTACCATCAGGCGATCCGTCTGCTCGTTTGCTTCCTAAACGATGTTGACGATAACGAGAACGACATCTATGATGATGATAATCATGATGACGATTCTCAATATGACAATAATTATGATTATGATGATAACGACTTTGAGATCCGGCAACTTAATAAATAAAACAATTAAACCCTAGAATCACAAGCTCATTATAATATACACCTCTGCATTATTATTATTATTATACTAGTAGACTCCAATAACTCAATTTTATAATTTCAGTCCATTGGCTAGTTCAATCAACATCAGTTTGAATCTCAAAGGCGGTTAGTCAAAAGTAAACGCGCATTTAACGTGCTTCCACGGACACTGGCTATGTGTATTTTGCAATTCAAAATCACAAAGAGAATTGCTATTTGCCATTTAATTTATTACTCGTATGTTCGTTGTTTTAGGCCAAATATGAGGTACAATTTGTCATCATTGGTTTATTGCGATTTAGTCGTATAGCATGTTTATAGGAAATCAATCATTTTTTTATAACTTACGAATACTAATCAATAAATACAATTATTGTCATTTTTATTTATGCAAAAAGGAATGAGAGACTGAGAAATAGTGTGATAAGACAACGTTGCGGACTGAAAGATGATATTATAGTGACACGTATTGAAAGGAATATGCTAAGATGGTTTGGGCATGTCGAGAGAATGAATGAAAGACGATTAATGAATGGAATTTATAAGGCGAATGTTAGTGGCAGCGTCGGGAGAGGTCGCCCTAGAAGGACGTACACCGATCTTATCGGCGAGGTTCTCCAAAAAGGTCAGGTGCGTAGTACTTGCAACCGGCGCGTGTGTATGAAAAGATGTATGAATGAAGGAAGAAGCGAAAGAGATATGCAAGAGTCGTAGCAAGTGGCAGTCCATAGTTTCTGCCTACCCCTGCGGGAAAAAGGCGTGAGTGTATGTATGTATGTATGTCCTAGTGAAGAAACATTATCAGCTTTTTTTATCAAAAATAATGGCAGTGGGGCTTCTTGCAGGATTTTTCTCCATAGTCAACGTTTTGGAACCATTCGATTTATGCAGTCTTTTATAAAAACCCTGCCACGTTTTGCACTTCGAGAGAGACACAGAATAGGTAAGTATGCATTTGATTCAAATTGCATTCTAGTGCATACTTCCTTTGACGCATGCCTGTGCTAACATGTACAACCAAGTATCTGACTAAAGTATTTTCAAGAGTTATGCTCGAGTTTGTGTACATACGAGCACAAATGTCGTTAAGTCCCCGCGAAATGACAAAAGTTTTTGCGTTGCTTGAATATCTGATTTTGTTTTTGTTTGTGCGTGCCATTGAGTCTTTAGACTTTTCAAGATGGCGTAGATATTAGAAGCATTAAGACAGGTATTTGTTGAAGCTTCAAAGACGTGGGACGTGACAGATTTATATTTAACTAGCTTTTACTTGTGGTTTCACTTGTATGAATTTGGTTTCTATCTATTAAAAACACATACGATACAGACTTTGGCGGAATTTTAGTTCTTACGTACCATGGGAAATCTAAATTTAAAAAGAATAACTAAACATATCATGCTTTTGCGTTTATTAAGATTACTACAAAATAAATTATTAGAATTGTCAATTAGTAGGAGCTCTTGCAAACAAATAGATATAAATATGACTTAATAAACTAAATTCTATCAATTCCAAACAAAACAAATTTCTAGTAGGAGCATTCATCTTTATGTTGTAAGTATTTCATAACATACCATCACGCCTGTATTCCCCGAAGGGTAAGGCAGAGGTGTACTTAATGTACACCCACAGTTCGCCGGTATGTTTGGGTCACATGTAATAGGGGGCGAGCCTATTGCCATTCACCAGGCACCAATCCAGACTCCGAGCTGCTACTGAGAATTTCATAGAAAAACTCAATAACACTTTGCTCGACCTGGGGATCGAACCCAAGACCTCTAGCGTAGCAGTCGCGATTGGGACCACTAGACCAACGAGGCAGTCTTGTAGGCAGTGTTGTAAGTATTAATTAATTTAATAAGTTTAACAACATTCAAACTGTGCAGATAATGTAAACTTGAGTATATTAAGATTCTGAAACAAATTATATTTCGTTCTTACAAAGTTAACGTACAACTTGGCAATATAAAGTTATCTAAGAAATTAATCATCTAAGTATATTAATCTTTGACTTTATTAATGTTGTGAGCTTAAATTATCTTTCAAAGTTAATTAATATGAACTGCTGGTTTGTTTGGTAATGTACGAGTAGGTAAAGGGTTTTTTTTTATAGTTTTATATCAACCACAGAGTAATCTTTTTTCGCATTAGGCGTCTAATTATTTTTTTTTTAACCGTTAAAGCATTACATTCTTTATTTTCATTCTATTTTTAAACAACTTACTTTATTTTAATACAAACTAAAAAAATCGAAATATTTAAATATGCACTTAATGACTCAAAATTGATTGTAATAATAATAATTTTATTACCTTCGAATATAGTGCCGAATTCAAAACTTATGCTTTGGCACCCCATAATCATATCATAAATAAATAGACTGAATTATTATTTCATAAACTCAATATGTACGTAATGTCTCCTCTATGCCGATGATCAAGTTATCCTTGCTCCATCGGAGGGGGAATTACAGAAGATGGTAACAATTATGGACGGTGCTTTTAGGAGTAAGGGAATGAAAGTGAATGTAAGCAAGACAAAAGTGATGGTCTTTGAAAGGGATGAAGTTATGACAGCGTGCAATATTTTGATAGGTGGCGTAAGAGTAGAACAAGTGAAAGAGTTTGTATATCTGGGCTCTATGTTTACTAGAGATGGTAAACATGAGAGTGACATTGAAAGGAGAGCGAGTGCTGGTAACCAGGTGAATGGGGCGCTACACACCTTCATGAATAGTCGGAAAGTGTCCGAAAAGGCACGGCTGGCTGTGATTGGGGGAGTGTTGGCGCCGACACTAATGTATGGTAGTGAAAGTTGGGTATGGCAGAAGAAACATGAAAGCAGAATAAGTGCTGTAGAGATGAGAGCTTTGCGAAGCATGTGTGGTGTTACGCTAAAAGATAGAGTGAGAAACAGTGTGATAAGGGAGCGTTGTGGAGTGAAAGAAGATGTAGTAACAAGGATTGAGAAAGGTATGTTAAGATGGTTTGGTCATGTAGAGAGAATGGATGAACGGAGATTGACGAAACAAGTATATATGGTGAGTATGGATGGACGAGTTGGAAGGGGAAGACCTCGGCGAACGTACCGCAACCAAATTGCGGATGTTCTTAAAAAATTCCAAGTTCCGAGCACCCTAAACCGACGGTCATGCATGAAGAGATTAATGAATGTAGATGAAGCGAAAGTAGTGTGCCAGGATCGTAGCAAATGGAAATCTATAGTCTCTGCCTACCCCCATGGGAGACAGGCGTGACAATATGTATGTATGTAATATGTACGTAATAACAATGTTACGTTCTCCTTAATTGATATTTCCATTTACACAATTCTGTCAAACATAATGGTTAGACATTTCGTAACCAACGTTTTGTTTCGTTTTTCCCTGAGGAAATTGTACCTGATTGAAGATTTCGGAAACTTGTGTGTATTGCGTTCACGTGAACCGGTTTACGGTTATAGCGGTGAACAGAGACCCAGCTGATCGAAATTGCTTACACATTTTGTTGGTAATTTGCATAAGATTTGGCAAGCTTTCAAGGAACATTCTGTGATTGGCTTTGAGGTCACTGTACTTTTATCTTTGTACAGAATGTGCTACACTATAAAATCCTAAAATAATAAATACTTAAAAAAAAAGACTTTTCTTGCTTTACAAAATGGTTTTTGATGGGATATTTTTTTTAAACATCTATTTGAGTAATTCACATAAAAAAATGGTGCCTTAATTACCGCAAAGTTTTCCTGTCCTTCGGGCACAAATAAAAATAATTCATAAAAAAATATAAAGAAACAACTTTACAAATGTTAGATAGATAGATTATTCTTTATTGTACACAAAAAAGAAAATAAAAACAAAAACAAAGTTACATAATTAAGTACAATTGGCGGTCTTATCGCTCATGCAATTTCTTACAGACAACCATTGGATGGACAAGAGTCATTTAAAAAGATATTGGGCTGTTGCAGGTGTACATAATAATGCTCAATATTTTTTTACTTATTTAGAGTTTTAAGTAAAATAAATAAATATACATACATACATAAATAATATAAATATTATACTAATAATACTATAACTATATCTATATAATATAGGTATACTATAAATATATATACTTATATATATTCAACACAATAGTAGGTAAAAATTTAAGAACAAGCGGCCAAGTAATGCTGTTTCACCATTAATTATTTAAATGATGCCAAAGTTTGTGCACGTCTTATAGAAACTGGTAGTGAATTCCACAGACGAGTGGCCTGAACTATAAATGACTGGTCAAAAAAATTAAATGTTAATTATTAAATGTTAAGATTTTCTGGCTTCGATGAAAAGGTTTGCCAAAAAATTCTACTTCTAAAGCACCCTAACTTGTTCTTTCTCTAATATGGTTTCAATTTTCTCGTGTAGGGAAGTGTATTAAAAATAGCAGCTCCTATCGATCGCGCCTCCCTCCGCTGGCCGTCGGTCGCGCGGTTTCAATTTTGGCACTTACCGGGTTTTGATTTATAATAAGTCGGTTCTAAATTTGATGCAGGCCATTGGGTGGATGAAAGACTAATAGTTTCTAGACTATTAATTCGTGTTTTTTTAGTTTCTCTGACAGAATGTTTTTAAAAATAAATATATTATTGTAATACTACTATAAGTAGTAAGGCTGCAGATATAGGTACTTATGCTCAGTGTGAGATATTTGGTTCCGTTGCAAGTTTGGGCAAAGTAATATTCAGTTTATCTATAAAGTTCCCAGTAGCAAATAAAAAATGCATATATCTTCATCAAATTTGATTGCTTTACTGTTGTTTTAATAAAGAGCCATTAGCCTAGTGACCCTAAGCGCAACTGTTACGCTAGAGGTCCTGGGTTCGATCCTAAGATCGAGCAGTGTTATTGAGTTTTTCTATGAAATTCTCAGTAGCAGTACGGAGTTTGGATTTGTACCCGGTTAATGGCAATAGGCTCGCCCCCTATTACATGGGACCGATTGTTATATTATTAAAGTGGCGGTAGCCTTATGGCTAGAGCGTCGGACTTGCGATCATGGGTTGCCGGTTCGAAACTCAAACATTGCACTAGTTACCGAAGTGGATGCACTCGTAATACAAGCATTTACCTTAGTACGAGGGGTTAACAAGAATACTAGTAATGTGCGACCCATATTGCTTTCTTAAAAAAAAGAATCACCACATATATTTTTTATTTTATATCGAGTAAAAAACAATAGGCATTTCTTTCCATAACCTCAATATTTTCCCTATATCAGCAAAGGTGACTGCCATTACCACACAAAGCAAAAAAAAATACAACCGTATTCCTTACTTGATTCTCTGACATATTGAAAGTATATTCTTTCTTTTATCTCCACATACGACTCTTTCATCTTTTCTTTTGTTATTTGGATACTGTTTTGCTATCAGTACCTATCTTTCATGTTTGTTTTTGTGAATACGAGTATTTCTAAAGGTTATATTTGAGTATTGGAATATTTACCTCAATAGTCATTATATTGAGGAAAATATATCTTGAATAGAATATATATCAGTATATTTACCTCAAATATCGTGCGACGTATTCAAAGTGGAGGTAGCCTTAATGGCTAGGGCGGAGGATTTGTGATCATGTGGTTGCCGGTTCGAAACCCACTCATTGCACTACTGACGTGAACCCACTCGTGACACAAGCATTTAGTTTAACACGAGGGGTTAACAAAAATACTAGTAATGTATGACTCACATTTTTATGACTCACTATAATTATGACTTAATTTTTTTTTATATCCTCTTTTTTTCTTGTTTTGGTCTGCCTCATTGATCCAATGCTCGCAAGCGCAGTTGCCGAGATTCTTGGGTTAGATTCCCGCGTCGGGCAAAATGTTATTGGGTATACACCCATGACATTTTCCCGCAGGGATAGGTTGGAAGCTATAGGCCGCCACTTGCTACAACTCTGGCATGCATTTTTCGCTTCTTCCACATGTAATTCATACATTTTAGATTCTCTGACCATTCGCTATGGTCGTCTTTTATTTGTTAACCGTCTTTAATTCATTCTCTCAACATGCCCAAACGATCTCAGCATATTCCTTTCAATTCGTGTTACTACATCATCTTTCAGACCGCAATGTTGTCTTATCACATTTCTCAGTCTATCATCCCTAGTTGCATTATTGGACATTTCTATATAGTTCTATGTTATAGTAGCAATAATTCAAGGATCGCCATACATGAAACGCTTATAACTAACTAAGTTAGTATCACTGAATCGAGTTAGCGAAACCTGCGCGATAATATTAAACATTATTTGGGAAGCACTTGCGGGCACTTAAAACTTTAAAATTTACGGCCTGTTCCAATAAAAAAATGATATTCTCTAAATATAGTCAAAAACTCTATGTGTAGTAAGTAAATTTACTGACTGATTTATAATGGGACCCGGGCGTAAGTAAGATAATATTTATAGATTTTATCCATAAAAATTAAGTTTAAATCTTACATCTAGTAAGTGAATTATAACACGTAGGATAAGTTTCAATGTATTACTAACAAAAAATATTCTTGTTACTTGAAATAAATACCAATAAAAAATAACGATTGAACTACTAAGTCAGGTGAAGCAAATAGCTATAAAACCTGCTGCCTACTTATCGTCCATTTAACCATTTATGGTTCGTGCTACTAAATACGTGTCAGATTCACTCGTTTGGCACTCATTCATTAAAACCAATATTGTTGTTTTGTGCAACATCAATAATTAATGAAATCACTACAGTTAGATCCATTATTAAATTACCCATTAAGCAATTTACCCATTTTAGCAAGCGTAGCAAGCACTGTAAAAAGGTTTGAAATACTATCATCACGCTTATATTCCCTGAAGGTTTAGACAGAGGTGTACTTAATGTACACCCACAGTTCGCCGGTATGTTTAGGTCCCATGTAATAGGGGGCGAGCGTATTGCCATTCACTGGGCACATATACAAACTCAATGTGAAGAGCATTTCATACCAATAACACTTTGATCGACCTGGGAATCGAAACCCAAGACCTTTAGCGTAGCAGTCGCGGTTAGAACCACTAGACTTACGAGGCAGTTTGAAATATGAAATGAAATATTCTCAGCTCCATTCATTCAACTGTAAACTACGGTTACCAAGGAAATAAATCACGAACGAAGCCGCAGATAAAACCCAGTTTATCACAAAGTTAATCAAAATTGTAGGCAATTAGTAGGGTTCTGTATCACGTGGATTCACGTAACTTGGGTCTCAGCCCAAAATTATTTGACAAATGAACGCTATCTGACGGTAACGACCAAAAATTTTTGATTAAGCCATTTCTACGAGTAAAATGTCCATCAACAATTTTTTGTGAAAATTTAATTAAAAACTTTTTGTCTCGAATTTAGAGTTGGATTGCTTTAGCAATTTTTTAATTATCAAATTAATGGTAAATTAAAGTTTTGAAAAATGTAGCTCAGTGGTTTGTTCTGCTCTTAAAAAGGTCTTTGTGGTTTGTTTATTTGCAAAATATGTATTATTTAGTTATAGTAAAGTAAATAAGTTACCATTCTACAGAAATTTAAAATCATGTACAAGCAGTTTTGGAAGCACTGTTCTACGTTGTGACACTTATATTTGTTACAAAAATACCATGTATGGATTTATTATTATTATAATATACTGGTTTCTAACACTTACGCGAATATTAGACATTGAAATAATACTACTTTTTACGGACCATGTCCATGTCCGTGACTATGGATGCTGTAAAGGATCCGAAACGTCGGGAATTTAAAAATATCAATATAACGCGATAAAATCCGTAAAAAGTAGTTTTATTTCAATTATTATAATAGTTTATTTCGGGCTTTCTTCTTAGAGATGAATTACGAAATGGTGGAATTTCGTGGATTATTATTTATGGTTTTATTTACATAAAGAGTTATTGTGTAAGGAAAGTATGTTGCAAGATATATTTGCCAGGTATGAAGCGTCACAACAACAACTTAGTGAACGCATGCTGGAGGCCAGTGAGTTGATGGATATTGTAAAGTACAATGCTGAGAGATTTGAATCCTTAACCAACAATCTCTCATGTAACTGTGATCACTCTGCTCCGCCTCCTGAGCTCCAGCATGTATCTCCATTACCCGAGTTAGCTCAACCTGTGTCAGCTTGTCAGCACATCGAGCCAAATTATAAATGTTTAGTTTATTCTGATAAGATAGGAGTTAATTTAGGATCCATACTACAGAATAATATGAGTTATAGTGTAACAAACCACTGTCATCACAATATGCACTTTAACCAAATTGTTGACAAGATTGTAAACTCAGATATAAATAGACAATCACATATTGTATTATTGATAGGAAATAGTATTGGGCTAAAAAAATTTGATATTATTAATGGTATCTCCACCTTACTAAATTTGAATGTTGGTAAAATTATGATATGTGCTCTGCCTTACTCCCATCTGTTATCTGATAAAGAAAATGACTACATTCATAAATTAAACAGTATTATTTATATGTTGACATGTCGTCATGGTGATAAATTGTTATATTTTGATACAAACAAGTTTGTTAGTGGCTTTGAATTATCTGGTGAAGCTATGTTTCTTCCCAGAAAATGTAAACATTTGATGGCAACTTTGATAGCCTATAATATTCAATCTGTGATAGATAGCATACCAAAGATTAGGTTAGTTAGTTTTAGTGACGAATCAGTATTATGTAGCTACTCTAATGATACTGTGATAGACTGTTTAAACTTACCCAACCGACAATAGAGAGGCATACCGATAGTGTTGTTCTGTACCACCAGAACATAAATCGCTTCTCTGGCAAAATCTTAGATGTTGAACTGTTATTAGATAAATATTGCATTGATATTTTATGTTTTTGTGAAACCTGGTTAAAATCTGACACAATGCAATTTAATGTTAATAACTTCATGGTTGCCAGTGCGTACAATAGAATATCAGCGGCGGGTGGTGGAACCTTGATTCTTTGTAACCGTAATCATAAGTTCAAGGAACGAAAGGACATCACTTCATGCTCTGTTGATCGCTTATGTGAGATAGCTTGTGCTGAAGTAGATAACTATATTATTATATGTGTTTATAGGCCACCTTCTTCAAGTTTTTCTACATTCTTGACAGTAATGGAAGATGTTCTTAGAAAAGTTTTTAAAAGTAAGAAATATATCTTTGTCTGTGGTGATTTTAACATTGATTTTTTAATAGAATCGTCAGATAAATATCAATTATTAGCCTTGTTTAGTTCTTTTAATTTAGAACATATTTTTAACGAACCAACTAGGATTACTGTTAATTCCAATACTTGTATTGATAATATTTTTTCAAATTGTGCAGTTCAAGACTCTTTACTAGTTAGCGGTGTTAGATCAGATCACATGGGACAGTTGATCTCTATTGAGACTAACAAAAGTCCACTTACTAAAAAAAATATCTCAGTTAGATCTCTAACGGAAAATAAACTACGTTCAATGCAGGAATTAGTTAAAATGCAATTGTGTAACACTGATTTTGCTTCGAAAGACCCCGACACTATTTATAGCAAGCTGTTCAATATAATATGTGAGTCATTAAACAAGTCATGCCCTCTTAGAAAGGCTCATCGTAAAAATAGTAAATTTAATGAATGGGCCACATACGGCATTAGGAAAAGTAGAGATGTGCTTTATAATCTGTATTATGAAAAATCTCTAACCTCTGATATAAGTTTTCATAATTATGTGCGAAATTATTCTAAATGTTTTAAAAAAGTATGCATTGAAGCAAAATCTAAACTTATCAGTCGTCAAATAAACAAATCCGATAATAAAATTAAAACAGTATGGAAGATAATAAATTCGGAAAGGGGCATCAACAATAAACAGGAATCAGAACTTAATTTAAAATTAAACAACAAAGTAATTTCAAACAAAGTAGAAGTCGCAAAAGCTTTTGAACAATATTTCACTAATATTCCGATCGAGGTCACGAACTCTTTACATTCGTCCTCATCGTTAGCAGAATCTCTAGCTAAGAAATTTTTCAATAGAGAAATACCAAATTTTAAATTTAGTCAAGTGTCTCCCCTTACGGTCAAAAAAGCTTTTAATAGTCTTAATATGAAAAATACCGAAGACCTATGGGGCATATCTGTTAGATTACTGAAGTCGATTATTGACGATATCGCACCTACCCTTGCAAATTTATTTAATCTTTGTATTATGACAGGAAGCTTTCCAGACCTAATGAAGCAAAGTAAAGTCATTCCAATTTTCAAATCAGGCTGTAAGGCGGATCCTTGTAATTATAGGCCCATTTCTGTTCTCCCTGCTTTAAGTAAAATATTTGAAAAACTCATGCTTAATCAAATGATGGCACATTTTCACGTTAATAAGATCTTACATAATGAACAGTTTGGCTTCACGAAGGGTAGGTCAACATCTGATGCAGGCACGAAATTAGTCTCTCATATTTTAGAGGCTTGGGAAGGATCTCAGGATGCCCTAGGTATCTTCTGTGATCTTTCCAAAGCTTTCGATTGCGTTGATCACGACACGCTTATCCGTAAATTAGACTACTACGGAATAAGGGGGCTATCTTTGGAGCTTGTGTCTTCCTATCTTTCGAAGAGGCGACAAAAAGTGGGCATTAATGGAGTTACATCTCCCGGGTCTGTAGTTAAAATGGGGGTTCCACAAGGCTCTATCTTAGGCCCTTTCCTTTTCTTAGCATATATAAATGACCTCCCCTATATGATGTCTGAGATTTCTAATATAGTGCTATTTGCTGACGATACTTCACTTATATTTAAGATTGAACGGAATGATAGCAATCTTTTTAGTGTAAATGAGAGCCTAAAATCACTATCTAACTGGTTTGCTGCTAATAATTTACTACTTAATGCTAGCAAAACAAAATGTTTAAAATTTTCATTACCAAATGTACCACAAGTTGAAACTAATTTAATTCTTGAAGGCAGCAAACTCAATCTAATCAATGAAACTGTTTTTTTAGGTATAACGGTTGATAGTAAGTTGCAATGGGGTGCTCACATCTCAGCCCTGTCTCGCAGATTAAGTTCCGCAGCATATGCAGTTAGGAAAATTAGGCAGATCACTGACGTAGCTACTGCTAGACTTGTATACTTCGCTTACTTTCACAGCATTATGTCATACGGTATTCTGCTGTGGGGATCAGCTGCTGACGTAGATTCTATTTTCATCTTGCAGAAAAGGGCCATCCGCGCAATCTACAATATGGGCCCTCGCGATTCCCTTAGAGAAGTCTTCAAGAACGTCAGTATACTAACGCTGCCGTCACTTTATATTTTAGAAAACATCGTGTATATCCGCAAAAACCTGCATATGTTCAGCATAAATAGCGACTTTCACAACCATAATACTAGAAATAAACATAAAATAGTGGTGCCTAAATTTAGATTAACTAAAACCAATAAATCATTTCTAGGAAATTGTGTGCGTTTTTACAATAAACTTCCAAAATCTGTCACCGATCTCACCGGTAAGAAATTTAAAAATTATGTTAAATCGGTCCTTGTTAAGAAAGCATATTACAAAATCAAGGACTACGTTGATGATAAAAATGTGTGGTGTTAAAATACGGGTGCACTTGTGGTCTCCCTGGCAACCTGAGGTTACTTTATTCACTCTCAATTATCTTGTATATTGTTTACCACTTTATATAAACAGGAACTGTAAATGTGAGTACATCGTAGCCATTTATGTCTAAGTAGTTTATAGTTATCCTAGTTCATATTTTTGATGATGTGTATTCTTACACATAGTGTATCTGTTTTAGTTTGACATTGCGTTCTCATTTGCTGAGAACCTTCTTGTAATTTTAGTCCCGACTTCAGGCTAATTATGACATAAACCTCCAATGCACTCACATCCTGTTATCGGCATAATGTACCAGCAAATTATGTTAAAACAATATATTTTAAAAGAGTGTCTATGGAGTTTCTTGCCGGATTCTTCTCCATGAGATCAACTTTTTGGAACCGTGCAACTAGAGTCAATAACGTTTCATAAACGCTTGTGAAAGCTTATTTGAAATAAAAACATTTGATTTGATTTGATTTGAAAAGAAAATGTTAAAATAAACAAAAGCTACCTTCTTTTCAAATGTTCCTTTGTTGAGGAAACCTAAGAACGATACTTTGTACATTAGAACAAAAGTTAAAATGTACAATATATAAAGCAAGAACATAATACTAACCTTGTTTTGTTAAGCTTTCTTTTTATTTTGTTATCAAGAATGCTTGTTTGACTGCCTTACAACTCTTCTCGTCCCAAGCGCGACGTAAGACGTCTTAGGTTAATTTCCTAGGTCAAGCAAAGTTATTAGGGTTTTTTATGAAATTCTTAGTAGCTCGGACTTTGAATTTATTCCCGGATAGTGGCAATAAGCTCGCTCCCTATTACAGGGACCTAAGCATGTCAACCCTTCCAGGAATACAGGCGTGATTGTATGTGTGTCTAATTTTTTACCAAATCTCTAGCCGAAAGAATTATTTAGTTACGGGAAAACTTGACTGAATCCTTAGAGAGATACTAGTTTGAAATATTTGAAATATTTCAGGCGTATAATGTTTATCTCTGCTTAGTGAATGGTGAATGGACTGCCTCATTCTCCCACGGGTGTTGTAAAAGCGATTTACTGAGTACCGCTTCGTGAAAACTTGTCGCACGAACGTTTTGTTTCGTTTAGCGAAGTTGAGGTACTAAAAGTGGGTCGTCAGTGTCAAACTGTGTAAAGCGCCATCTATCGTGCTACATGAGAACTACGACGAAGCAAATCCTAAATCGCGCAAGCAATAGTTACGGCACAAGTTGTATGATATATTATATTTATGATTGTTAAACTCAACATTTTGATTTTATTTTTTAAGTATGTACTACGATTTAGGTACGGATATTTATCAAAATTACAGGTCGGTATTAATGAAATGTTGAGCGATTGAATTGATTGATTTTTTTCCGATACCAAAAAAGGAACAAAAATGTAAGGTGATGATTACAATTAGACAGACTACCTCATTAGTCTAGTGGTCCTAAGCGCGACTGCTACGCTAGAGGTCCTGGGTTCGAACCCCAGGTCGAGCAGTATTATTGGGTTTTTCTATGAAATTCTCAGTAGCAGCTTGGAATCTAAAGACATTCAAATATTTGTGAACTATATTTTAGAATGTAACCTCATAGAAAACAACAGTTATTTATTAAGTGATGACCACTCTGAAAATTTAGAACAAATGCATGATTTTTTTCTCAAATAAATATGTACATATAATGCATCAAAATATTGCTGGCTTACTCTCTAAATCAAATGAACTTTCGATATGCTTAGATGAACTGTTGGAAAATGATCTAGATTTGGATGTTATTTGTATCAGTGAACATTTTATGATGTTAGGCCATGAACGCTTTCTCCGTATTCCTAATTATAGCCTCGCGGCATATTTTTGTCGTAATGATGCAAAAAGAGGAGGGGCTTGCATTTTAATAAAAAATAATTACCAGTGGAGAGAATTAACAAACATACAACAAATGTCTGTTAGTCATGACTTTGAATGTTGTGCGATTGAACTATTGCAATATAATATAATTGTTGTCTGTATTTATCGAGTCCCCAAACCAAGTAACCTGAAATTATTTTTTGACCGTTTGATTGACATAGTTTCTCTCTCTAGAAAAAAGAAATTGGTTATCTGTGGTGATTTCAATATAGATCTACTCAAAAAAACAATCCAATCAACTCAGTTTAGGGAGATATGTTTGAGCAACAGTGTTAATATTGCAATCGAACAACCGACTAGATTATCCAGCAAATCTTGTATTGATAATATTTTGCATAATATATACGGCTCTAAAGGTAAAGTTCTCGAACTCGCTATCTCTGATCACACAGCCCAGATCCTACAAATTCCTGTTAAAAGGGTATGCGGTATAGATCACTGGTATGAGACAAGGCGCGATTACTCTAAAGAAAACATAACAAAATTTTCTGATTGCCTCAGTGCATTGAGATTTAGGGAAGCCTACGACTCGAGGAACGCAAATGAGGCTTTTAATGAGTTCCACGATATTTTTAAACTCTTCTACGATTTATGCTTCACTCTCAAAAGGGTTAAAATCACTAATATAAAACGACCGAAGTGGATTTCAAAAGGTATTAGACAATGTAGCAAACGTAAACGAATGCTTTTATGGGACTACAGAAAGCAAAAAACTTTGGAAAATAAATCAATATTCAAAAAATACTCTAATAAAGTGAAATCTATAGTAAATCTAACGCAAAGAGCACAAAATAATTATGCTATAAAAACATCAGCAAATAAATCGCGAACTACTTGGAGAATAATTAACAAATATAAATATAATACCCCAACCGGAAGTATAAATGAAATTAAATTCGAAGACAAAATACTACGCGATCCAAACCAAATAGCTACAATTTTTAATAATTTTTTTACTGAGCAAAATACATCTACGTCAAGTGATAAGTTCACGCATTTTAAATGTCCCCCAAATTATGTCAACTCAATATTTGTCCCGCCTACCACGCCGGAAAATATCCAAAAAATAATTACATCTCTCAAAATTACGCATAGCGTGGGACACGATGGTGTTAACACTAATATTTTAAAACAAATAGCTCATATTATTGCGCCGATATTAGCACACATAGTGAATTTATCTATAGAAACAGGTATTTTCCCAAATAGACTGAAAATATCAATAATAAAACCACTCTTCAAGAAAGGCAGTAAAGATGATGTTAATAACTATAGGCCAATAGCATTACTCACCGTTTTTTCAAAGATATTCGAAAAAGTAATATGCAATAGTCTTTATAATTACTTTGAAATCAACAAACTATTTGCCGAAGAACAAATGGGGTTCCGAAAGAACAAATCTATTAATTTGGCTCTGTACAATTTTTTCGATCAAGTTTTTTCTAATGTTGATAAGAACAAACCCACCATAGCTCTATTTATGGACATGACGAAAGCTTTCGATAACGTAAGACATGACATACTGTTGGACAAATTATATGCATACGGTATCAGGGGAAACATCTACAATCTGATGAAATCGTATCTCTGTGACAGATTACAGAGAACCGACATCGCTATGCTCTGCCCAAAATCAAAAGTTATGAAAGTACATTCGTCTGCCATCAAAAACATTAAATATGGTGTGCCTCAGGGTAGTGTGCTAGCCCCTTTGCTATTTATAGTATATATAAATGACATTCCGGAAATAACCGATAATTCTATGACTCTTTTTGCCGATGACAGTACCATTCTTTTTAATAAATATAGCAATCTCGACATTGAAAATAATATTAATATAACTTTAGAGAATACAATTAAATGGCTTATAGAAAATAATTTAAAAATTAACTTGAGTAAAACTAAGGCTATAAACTTTAAACGACGACAAACTTTAGAAAATTTAAATATTAATTATAGGGAACAAGAAATTGAAAAAGTAGAATCGACAAAGTTTTTGGGCATTTATATTGATGATAAACTGACATGGAAATATCAAACGGAGCATGTCTGTAAAAAACTAAATAGTTATTCCTTTGCTCTTCGTAATCTTAGATCAGTCGCTGATGTTTCAACAATACTAACGGCATACCACGGATATGTATCGTCTACTCTTCGGTATGGTGTCATTCTGTGGGGCAACGCTACTGATAGAGATAGTGTTTTCAGGGCGCAAAAAAGGTGTGTTAGGGCTATCTGTAATTTAAATTCAACTGATTCGTGTAAACCTCATTTTAAGAATTTAAAGATCTTAACGTTACCGTGTCTATACATATACGAGACAACTCTATTTATTATATCTAATAAACATCTATTTGAACACCGAAAAAGAGAGCGACATCTAGACAAACTATGTATTCGACCCGCAAAGACTGCACTGCTTCACAAAAGTGTATTCTGCACGGGTCCAAAAATTTACAATAAATTGCTACCACAAATAGGCAATGAGCATAATGTAAATATTGCTAAAAAGAAATTACATAATTTTCTTGTTGGTAAAACATATTACTCTATTAACGAATTCATGGAAGATAAAATAACTTAAGCGATTATTATCTCTGAAATTATGAAATATTTAATTTATTAATTATGTAAAATGTATAATGATTATTTTGGATAGTTATCACGAAATTAATAATGATATATTTTACTTTGAATAATAATATAAATTTATTTTGTATACTTATTTTAATTACTTTGTCATCAATATTATATTATTACCAGATTTAATTTTTGCATGCTGTAAGGCTTAATGTGGCGAACTGATTCTTATATGTAACACCATTGTAAACCCATATTATGCAAATAAATTATTTGATTTGATTTGATTTGATTTGAATCTGGCTTTGTGCCCGGTTAGTGGCAATAGGCTCGCACCCTAATACACGGGACCTTAACATACCGGCGAAATGTGAGTGTACATTAGTACACCTCTGCCTAGCCCTTGAGGGAATACAGGCATGATGGTATATGATTACAATCAAGACGCCCAGTATTTCAGTCTAGGAAATAACTTACTTAGATGGAAGGGATCCGAAACCTCAGGTTTTTTTAAATGTGAATGTTACACAATAAAATCTATAAAAAGTAGTTATAATTCACTAAAATGTACGGTGTGCGTTACCCCAACAAGAAAGTATCTCCTAGAGTTATATGAGTAGAACGTATAGTTGGTGCCTTATCTGCTGTAAATGTGCCCCCACATAAAAAATGTGTGCCCCCTGTCGTTTCGAAAAAAAATCGAAAAAACGATTCTTGCTGGGGTAACGTTTTTCTAGCAGGAAAATTCTAAACGAATGATCGGAGAGAGAAAAACTGTGCATGGCCAGATAGCTTATATGTGTGCCAAAATGTGCCCCCAAAAATAAAATCTGTGCCCCTTCAGATTTTCGAGATATTGCATTTCCTGCTGGAGTAACGTTTTGATGAATAGTATATCTCTAAAACCATTGCATGTGCCCCTGTAGAATAAACATACGCGAGTAGCTCTTAATGTGTGCCCCTTTGTGCCCCAATTAGATTTTAGAAAATATTTATAGTTTTCAAGTTATCGCGGTTTTATGAAAACCCGAAAAAACATCGCAGCGCCTAAATGAGACAAGGCATAACTTCGCTGAAAACTGTATTCGGTCTTTCTTGACGCTAATAATAACCATACAAAGTTTCAAAAATGTTCATGCATGCGTTTTTGAATAATCTTGCTAAATGTAAAAACGATGGTGTCATAACTTTGACGGCAAAATACAAGGAACTGGCACAATCCCAGATGTGTAGGTGTAAACCAAAATCTTGTGCCTTTAGTCAAAAATATATGGTGAAAATATTGAGCTTCAAATGTTACGCATTAAGTAAATATAAACAAAAAACCAAAATATGTAAACAACGGCTGGTTATCCGACCAAATCTGAATGACTACTAAAAAGCGACGGATTCATACATATCGATGACCTTCTTTACTTTACTCACTAACCGGTTCACACGTGTTGTGCCTGAGTACACTGAAGTAGAAAAGTAATAACTAATAAAATAAAGTTGTTATTGGATTATATTTTAATAGCTGTTTCTATGACCTTACACATGATTAAGTACATTTATAAGAGCCATTTTCAAATAAAATGTACATGTGACTAACATGCTCAAAATCGTGACCAAACTGTTTTGTGACATACCTGTATTTTTATACTAATGTAAGTCACATTTATTGTAAAGCAGAGTTAAAACTATGTCCTACTGCTCAAATTGAGCAGGGTCCGGCAGGGAGCTAAAATGCAGGTTTAATGATCAAATTTAGCATTTATTCGAAACCTCCAAATTATTATTTTAAAAAATTACACTAAAACTCTTTTATATCTATTTTCCGTAAATGTCGGATTTATTTATTAGTGAAACGTTTTGTATGGAGATAACACCGGACGCCGCCGGCATATAATTTGTTAAAATTTTCAGCCGCAGTGTAAACATGTTTTAACTTTACACGTAGATGTGAGTTACGTCATATGAGTGACGAAATGTGACTCATATGTGTAGCATTTTCGTGAGAAACAACCTCAATTAGCCACAATATCAGAATAACTTGTAATATACAGATAAAGACGATACATACATGAATTGTATTAATAGGCTAATGCTATGAAAATAATACTCGCTTCTTTATTTGGAAATGCACTGTTATTCACACGTATTTTTTTTGTACAAATTGCAGCGACGTTTCGTGACAACAAATAAACTGACACTAAATATTTTCGTACTAAATAAAGGCGTAGGAAAAAAGAAAAAACAGGAAAACTCATTCCTACATCTTTATGAACTTAGAGCATTGTATTGATGATATTGATGATTATAATTTTGTATCTACATATGTCTTACAGCCGCGAATAATATTTTAATCAACATACAACCAAGCACTGGCCTGCAAATTGCAAAAAAACGTAGGAAAATTTGAATTACGCGGGTTGGTTGGAGCATTCACCTTAACCAAATAAATGTTGGTACCTACAGTTTTGAGAGTTGTATTTAGTGTATACCTATAGTCAACCGCACAATGATCTGTGATGCAACAACGTGTTTCCATTTTGTATGTCGTATTACGTACCTATGAGGGATTTATAATTATTAACCAACGATTATATTAATGCTGATTATGTATTGTCACATAATTTTGATTTGATGGCGTTTTAGATATCTAAGTGTCATTCCACAGTCATGTGATAATGTTGTATGTATATGCAAGTTACTCGTAAGAATATTATTTATCTGTAATTTCAAATTTAATATTTTTTTACACAATATTATTCTTATACTTAATATTGATTAGTGATTTTTTGTGATGTTTACTAATTATAATTATGTTAGGCTATGAAAAACTGATCTGTGATTTAAATAATAATGACTACACAACGTGCAAATAATTTATAATATTTATAGGTAGGAAATTTGATCTGTGATTTGATGCAATAATTACTTTAAGAATTAAAATTAAGGGAATAAAAATAATAATTTCCACATCAACAAGCTGTTTCATTTATATAGTCACAAGGTGCATTTAATATATTTTTTAATTAGCCCTCAAAACTTTTGAACGCGACTGTAAGGACAACAGCTTAGATATAATACGTCCAATAAAGAAGGTCCTCGTTAAGTATGAATCCGTCGCTTTTTAGTAGTCATTCAGATTTGGTCGGATAACCAGCCGTTGTTTACATATTTTGGTTTTTTGTTTTTATTTACTTAATGCGTAACATTTGAAGCTCAATATTTTCACCATATATTTTTGACTAAAGGCACAAGATTTTGGTTTACACCTACACATCTGGGATTGTGCCAGTTCCTTGTATTTTGCCGTCAAAGTTATGACACCATCGTTTTTACTTTTAGCAAGATTATTCAAAAACGCATGCATGAACATTTTTGAAACTTTGTATGGTTATTATTAGCGTCAAGAAAGACCGAATACAGTTTTCAGCGAAGTTATGCCTTGTCTCATTTAGGCGCTGCGATGTTTTTTCGGGTTTTCATAAAACCGCGATAACTTGAAAACTATAAATATTTTCTAAAATCTAATTGGGGCACAAAGGGGCACACATTAAGAGCTACTCGCGTATGTTTATTCTACAGGGGCACATGCAATGGTTTTAGAGATATACTATTCATCAAAACGTTACTCCAGCAGGAAATGCAATATCTCGAAAATCTGAAGGGGCACAGATTTTATTTTTGGGGGCACATTTTGGCACACATATAAGCTATCTGGCCATGCACAGTTTTTCTCTCTCCGATCATTCGTTTAGAATTTTCCTGCTAGAAAAACGTTACCCCAGCAAGAATCGTTTTTTCGATTTTTTTTCGAAACGACAGGGGGCACACATTTTTTATGTGGGGGCACATTTACAGCAGATAAGGCACCAACTATACGTTCTACTCATATAACTCTAGGAGATACTTTCTTGTTGGGGTAACGCACACTCGTAGCTCCCGAACGGATAAACCGATTTTAAATTAATAATCGAGTAGTTATGAAATTACGTAGAAGAGGAAGGGTGGTCATAGTTCAGTCATAATCCATATTAAAGTATAATTATATACTATACCATCTGTATTCCTAAATGGTTAGCCAGAGGTTTACCTAATGTACAGCCCGTTTGTCCAATAATTATGTTGCTGAGGTAGAACTGAGGACTATCATTAGTATTTTATTGGTAAGGTTTGTTTTACCTTTTCTTACCTTTGAAGAACTTTTGTTCAATAATTAGGTATCTCTGTTTGATTTAAGTTCAATTGAAAAAATAGTGAAATAACATTTTGTTAGAAAAAGGGATTTTGACTGCTTCTATGTATACAATTTTTTATTTGTTACAGTGTTGCAGAAATCGAAGAGCATATGGCTAAGGGGGCGAATTTTAAATAAACAAACAAACATAGTGACTGACAACTTAATGGTTCTTACTTCTTAGTATTCCAGTATTGTAAAATATGTAAAAATGGTTAATATTATTCTGTATAATACATTT